>BSBK01006759.1:0-367500 GCA_027943335.1 Chamaecyparis obtusa | reverse complement strand
CACCCTAACTTTGTACTTCTCAATATCCTATATGAGAATTTCAAATCACTCTCAATTTTTTATAGTAACTTATTTGGATATTCCCTTCTTATAACTAAATTTTTCAGGCCACATTATAAAATATGATGTTGTGTCAACCACAGGGATAACTTTAGTGGCAAATATTTGCCAATTGGCTAATTTCACTCATCGGGGACCCAAAATTTGGTGAAAAAAATTGGACTTTCGGGGTGGCCATGCATAGGCAAATCATCAATAGTGACATGGAATTATTTTTATTTCAGCGATGACTTCGCCAATCGAATTAATTTTTCCACACAATAAATTGAATATTTTCACCTACAATTTCCTAAGCTTGTCTTAATCGATGGTCATATTCACCAATATGCAGTCAAAATTTAAGTTAGAGTATGGGTTAAGTACATAGATTTGACATGTGTCTCTATTCCGGAGACTTTTAATGAAACTTTATGGCTTTTAAAACTTTGGCCCGAAATAGATTTGACACATGTCTCTATTCCGAAGACTTTCAGGGGAATCTTTGTGTCCTTTAAAACCTTGGTCTGAAATAGAATTCCTACCATTGATCTCGGATCATCAAATGGTTACAAAAAGTAGGGTTATCTCCTGTCAGGAGATATAAAATTAACTCAGAGTACCTTAATAAAATAATAAAAAGTCATTTTAGCTTTCGGGGGCGTTGCCCCTCGACCCCGCCCTGTACTGCAACAGGGAGCGCCTCCGTCAAATAATGATGATTTCTAGGTATAAGTTCCTGTCATCATGATTTTCTTCAATAATGAAAGATTCGCCAATATTTTATAGAATTTTCATATAACTGAAAAAAAATCGCCAGTACAAATAATATTTTTTTCCTTTCAAATTAAAAAAATTTGCCAACAATATTATTATTTTTTACCCAAAATAATGTAGGATTCGCCAGGATTTTATACTTTTTCTAGGGAGGGGGTTTCTTAAAGTTTTCCCTGGTCAACGATGCTTTTTGAAAAGGTTTCTAAAAAGGCCTAAAAAATGAAATTGATAATTGTGCATTGAGTCATGTTTTATTGGTCTGTTGATGTAGCATCACATGATTTATGGCTTTTTATATCTAAGGAATACATTTCATTCACTTTTGAGCACTCATTATTAACACTAATAATTTTAAATTCATGATTATAGCCATAAGTGCAATATTCTCAAAAATATTATAATTTAAATCAACAACTGCTATCAGAACTATTAGACTCTCTTTCCTATCTATAACAACCCATTTAGTGCTAACCAAAACTTAATAGAATAATTCCAAACTTATTGTTAAAAAAATGGCCCCTCTCCCTTAACCTCACAATAGTGGATTTTTGTAGATGGGATATAGAGTTGTATGCATACACTTGCATCTATAGTAATTTGTGAAATTATGCACTTAATAATTGGTGGTTTTATATTGGTCACTATAGGAGTGGTTGAGACTATTGTACTTATGTATTACTATTTGTACAGTTTTACCAAGGGAAGAAAAGACTTGGATCCTTGATCTCATTTTCTAGGGTGGACAACATGGTGAGTATGGAGCTATTAAAGACTAGATATAATAGGGAAATGTTTATAAACAAAACTTAGTTAATGAAGAAAGATGAATGTTAATAATTGACAGGATCTATACGTGGACTTCGATTCTTCTAGTGATGATGGTTGTGTTTGGGCTTGTGCTCACTACCTAAGAAATTAACAGGAGTGGCTGAAGAGCCGTTAGGAGTTTATATCACATTGATATATATGAAAGAAGAAATCCAAGTGAATGAATTATTTCAACTTATGGCTAATAAACCAAATAGATATCACAAGTCTTTATCATAGTTGTTCCAACTTAAATATTATTGTCAAAACAAAAATTCATATTTGCACAGTAAAATTTATAATGAAGTTAGTAAATTATATCAGATTTAAGAGGCATGCTTATATAAGTAGTGTCTTGGCATGTCTCCTAGGTAGGGTTTAGTTCAAATAAGACACATTACAAAAAATATGTTGAGTTTATTTTATGAAAAATATCTTGTAATTTAAAATTAATAATTTCTGAGTGTTGTGGGCTTAGTTGGCATGACTGAGGACATCTCTTCCAGCAGAAAAGAAAATGAACAATGTAGAAGTTTTAGCTTAGTTAGCACAACTGGAGTTTATATCTTCCAGAAAAATGTGGAGCATTTTTTTAATGTTCCACTTAATTGGTATGATCAAAGAGTATCTCTTCATGTAAAATCAATATGCCAAATTTTTGGCCTTTGGCTTTGTTGCTAAAAAAATTTAAAATACCTATAGAGATTTCTTTATATTCATTTTAGTTACTACATGACATCTCTTCTAGAAAACACACAAATTTTGCTTAATGTTTAGCTTAGTTAACGTGATCCAAGGTTATTGCTTATCTTCCAACAAAACATATAAAGTAAAACATGTGTAGCTTTTTAAATTTGTATCCTAGTTGCCATTTCTTTTCTAGCAAGAAATTTAGAGCTTTTCTAAACCATTGTCTTAGCTTTCATTATTGATTGTTATATTTTATGTCAAACTATTTCCAAGATGCACTATATTACCTAGTTTTAACGTCTTCTTTCAAATCAACCCTTGACATGCACTCAGACTTGTGTGTTGGGGAACCATGCACCCAGATACACTATTTTAAGATTATATTTTTTAAAGCTAATAAGGATATTATTTTTCAACACACCCAAAATTAGCCCATCTATAAATCTCTTATGTTACATATGGGTTCCATGAAGACAACATCCCTAAACTTTATTAGAATATTTTGTGGACATAATTTTGGAGTTCTTTGTGGCTTAATGGTTCAATTACCATTTTAAAATTAAAGAACTACTACTGTAGAAAATATTTAGCAATTGGGTAAGAAAATTATTGGAAATAAATTTAAGGTAATAATTTTATCAACATAAAAATGTTTTTTGTTGCTTCTACTGCAAATCTTAGTTAAAGATTAACCATCCTTTAAAATTGTCTTTTGAAATAGACACTGCTCCAGCTTTTTAGGTGAGACATTTTCTTTTGTTATGTTGCACTTATGCATTGATACAAGTGACCACCTAGGACATAATTGCAATGGCATTCTTTTTGAAAAATTTATAAGTAGTTGGAATTTTCTCTGTTTGATGTAATGTTTCCAAAAATTTGTAAAAAGTGGTTCTATTTTTAAAAAATATATACATATTAATTTTTGGGTTATTTTTATATTTAAGATATTGAAGTACACAAACATTTTAATAATGACCTCCCAATAAGGCCTGATACTTTACCCCTGTGAGCATCACCTAGATGCAATGAGTGCTAACTATTCCATTCATTATCATGAGAGATGGGTTCTTGTGAATCACTATTCATGAAACATGGATCAATGAGTTTGTCTCAAAAACTGTACAATTCAATCCTATTAGCAATATCACAAGTGTTTATGTTTCTAACTTGAGGCTTGACACAAGAAATGGTATAAGAATTTCACACCCCAAAGATATTGTATATTGAGAATGGAGAGCTATCATTTTTATGGAGATCAATGAATATTGGCAACAAATTTTCTCTTCGCTTCTCTAAAAACAAGAAAAGCTAGGCCTTGGCCCTATGGAACAAGCTTGTTAGATATATCGTGAATAAAAATGAGCCATGTTTATTGATTGGCTAATAATCACTAGAAAATTTCTTTCTGATAAGTAGGAGATATTTTCTATAGTAAGTCAAATTATGATATTTCTATCAAGATTCAATTGTATAGTTTTCAAGTCAAATTCATTGACCCATGTTTCATGAGTAGTAGTTCACGAGAACTGATATCTTGTGTGAATACACATAGTACTCATTAAATTAAGTGATACTCACAAAAAAGGACATGTATGTTCTATAGGATGGATCCAATGAATAGTTACAGATTATGGAGTCCATGCTATGTTACTTTTCTAAACTAGAATTTCATACTTACCAACAAGTGAATATCTTGAGGATATTCCTAGGTGCCTCTTCAGACTAGTCACCTGGCATGACACTGTCACTCAAAAGTGGACTGTAATAAGGGTAGATATATAATTTTTCTTGCACACCACCTTAATAACTATATTCTTACTCTACTATGCAAAACTAAAATTCTTCAAAGGTGATATTTTTAACAACATATGGCCAAGGTGCCTTGCATACACATTCTCAGTGCAATTATACTACTTATGCTTGTGTACTTATTGTTCTTTGAGAACAATGTTGTTGTAAAGATGGCCCAACAAAGAGTACAATTTTAAGAATTCATCTTCTCATCATTATAATTTTCTGCTTCTAGGATTTATTGTATGTTGGATTAATTCATATAAGCAACCATGACTTATTGTGTCTTTTTGTATAAACCAATATATAACTCTTTGATAATTATTTTTTATTGAAATTAGTATTTAGGAAAATGATTGTTTTCGATGTTAGGTTCTAATCCGTGGACTTCTTGGCCTGCCTCCATCATACAAAGTGCTTCCATAGTCTTCCATGAAAAATAGAAGTCTTGCAACTCTAAAGAACTTCGTATATAATTGTATCTCATTTCTTGCTAGGCTTGAAAAAGTCTCAGGCTTGTAATTGTTGACTAATTTACCTCTTGTTGAGTAGATACTGTGGAAAAAAATGTTGAAAAGTGAGACCACAAGCATTACAATGAATAACACAGTGAAGGAGATATACAATAAGATGCAAGAAGTTTCTATCAACATAGATCATACTGTCTCACTAAACACCACCTCAAGCTCCAACACTATACAAATCCACCCTAGAATTTAAAGGTTCGGTTTTGAAGAACATAAGATTCTACCTTTCTAATAATACAATCACTTGTTCTTGTAGGCATTGAAGGATATTAGAGAACTAATGAATCTCAAGGAATTCAGAGATCTTCCCAGGCTTGAAGTGAATTACAATAATGTAGAAACCTTCTTGGATATAGAAGCAGAAAATTCTAATGATGAGAAGATGAATTATTATAAGAAAGATGTTAATTTCAGTTCCATGGGGGTATTTTACATATTTGGCTATTGAGATTAGTATCTTCACCTCTCTGTTCTAAATCATTATTGAGTATAACTATTCTTTTGAAGGGTGCTAGCTCAATGGAAGAGCACCTGCTTTAGAAGCAGGAGGATAGTAATTCGACTCCATTGTGCCCTATATGAAATAATCAATAATATTCTAATTTATATTTAGCAATATTAATTTATTAAGCTATTTTTTTAAATTTTATTATTTTGTATCATAGAAACAAAAGTGATATTTTCTCCTTATAGAGACAATATGTTTTTTTTATTATAGCTAGTCTTTATAGAGACATAAAATTGTCTCTCTTAAGACAAATAAAACTGATGTTTTTAATTGTCTTTACAAAGGCAATTTTTTAAGACAAATTTAAGACACTTGATTAAAGACAATACGTAATTTTTATTTTGTCCCAGATTAAGACAATTTACTCAAAAATTGTATCAAATATTGTCTCAAAGCCCCCTCTGTGTAGTACTAGTACTGCAAATCACATTCTCACTAATTCGTGATATTAAAATTAGTAAGGAATAATTTATTGGAAACATGTCAATTCAACAATTGAAATTTATTAACCTTATAAAGCCAAACACAAATCAACCTTAAGCAATGCGTAATAGCTAGGGACGTGGTGGACAAGGAATCAGAATACGCTAACCGGATGCAAATCATGATCCTTGAGCAATACATAATAGCTAGGGTGGTCCAGGAACTAGAATACGTTATCTGGAATGGAGAAGACGGTTTTACTAGGATGGTGTAGACCAGATGATGGATATGGGGCTTCGAACATGGTAACCAGAATGACTAGAGGTAGAATTGGAAACCCAAGTAAGAGAACCTTGAGAAAATGAACGCGTTACAGGAGGAAGTATCGTGAACGTGATTTTGTAACTCTGTTTCTCCATCAATTTAGTGAAGGATAGAACTGATGGACTCACACTAACGTCCACTCCAGGGGGCGCCTCGATACTGGCAACGTAACTGGACTCGGCCGCCCCAACATTAGTCACTGTACGTCGGAAGGTACTTGCAACCGGGGATACTGCTCCTTCGAAATCCACAGAGAAAGACGGGTAATTCAAATTTCCCGAACGAGTGCTCCCGGGATCACCAGTAGGGCAAGTCACAGTTGATCCCACAATCATCCCAATCTGGCTACTTGTGTAATTCAGGCCGCAAAGATAAGGAATGTAATCGGCTGGCGTCAGGTCATAAACAAGTCCCGGGTCCGCTGCCTTTTCCGGGTCTACTTGTCCGGCGCCTGTGCCAAAAATGTCCGCTGTAGAATTCGTTGAGCTGTCAAGGATCGGCAGACCTTTCTTATCTGTTACACTTGCCGTGGTCATGAGAGCAGATTTAACGGCAGCGGGGCTCCAGTCAGGATGGGCTGCTTTGATCAGAGCGGCGAGTCCGGCCACATGGGGACATGACATTGAGGTCCCGGAAAGTATATTGAAATTAACGACTCTCTGATCGTCTGGGAGGCCCGTGGGGCTGATATTTGTAGGCCACGCCGCAAGGACATTAAATCTGGGACCTATGACATCGGGTTTCAGGATTCCAGGATCTGCAGCGCTCGGACCCCTGGACGAAAACGCCGCCACAGCCGGCGCTTCTGTGGTGCCGAAAACAGTCCCTTGAAAATCAATTGCGGCAGTGGCTGTTTTTCCTGAGGCCAAGTAGGCTTTAATGGCGAGTCCGGATATGTAGCTGACGTACGTCGCCGGCAAAACATGGGGATCTGCTATGATTTCCTTCCCGGAAGTTTTGTGTGCCGCCAATATCATCCCGGCGCCGCCCGCTGCTTTGACAACGTCACCCTTCTCTACCCGCAGATTAATGCCTTGCTCGCACACCACAATCTTCCCGGCAACATCACTGGAACTCAGGCTGCCATTCAGACACAAAGTCCCGTTCGGAGTGGTGACGTGGACAAGGGGAAATGAGTCCGAGAGGCCTTTGGCCGGGAACAGAGATTCCCCATACAAGACACTCCCGTCGCCCAGTTGGACGGTTGCGATGAAACTCCTGTCCATGGTGCTGGCGCCCACCGTCATGATCCACGGTGCCTCGTTGGATTGAGTAGAGTAACTGGGTCCACCGTTGCCTGCAGAGCAGGCAACGAAAATGCCCTTCTGGACTGCAGTGAATGCACCGACGGCAAGGGAGTCTAGGTAGAAAGGCATCGAGCCTCCGCCAATAGAGAGCGACATGACGTCAACACCGTCGGCCACCGCCTGGTCCATGCCAGCCAGAATATCCGATTCCAAACACCCGATGTGGCCGCAGACCTTATACATGGCTACATGTGCGCCGGAGGCCATGCCGGACGTCGTTCAGGCGGCGTAACCGAATAAACTGGCGTTCGGGACCCTGGTACCGGCGGCTGTAGATGAGGTATGAGTTCCGTGACCTTCGGTGTCCCGCGCACTGGGGTTACCGGTGTCGCTGATAAAAGCTCTGGCTCCGATCAATTTGTTGTTGCAGTTGGTTGAGTTGAAATCCGGGGCGCTCTGGCAGATGCCTTTCCACTTTGCCGGCGGGGCAGACATTCCGGCGTCGGAGAAAGAAGCGCTCTCCGGCCATACGCCCGTGTCGAGGACTCCGATGATGACGCCTTTGCCGAAGCCGGTCGCCGGCCATAGGCCATTGCGTGGCTGGAGGCCCAGAAATTGGCCGGAATATGAGGTCTGCAATGGCAGGAGAGTGTCTGGGTACGCCGCAATAAAGCCTTGCTTTTCCCGCATTCCTTCTACTTCTGCCTCCGTCAATCGAGCTGCGAACCCATTCAACACGTGCTCGTAAGCATACAGAATTCCTTTGTCTTGGCCTACGAATGATGAGTACCATTCCTGGCGGTCATCCAGAGTCGTTAACGCCGTCTCCGGATGTTCAAGGTGAACAATGTATGTCGTTTCTTTTGCATTAGCACTTGCAGCCAACAAGGCCACTGCCAGCAACACAATATTGAAAAACCCATGATATCTCTTCAAATGATAAAATTCCAGATAAATAATATGACAATCACTAGATTATCTTCTCAAACTCATTCTAGCCAACCAAAAAAAGGTCTGAAATAAATATTATTTGACGCGTGTGAGACTTGCCAAAAACATTATATGGTCCCAATCTGATTAAACCGTTACAAACTACAGAAAAAAATCTATAATCTCGAAATCTGCGTAAAAAAATGTTATCGTATAGTATAAAATTGAACTTTACAAATTTCTCATTCGTACTGGCTTTGCACACCAGTAAAATAAAATGCTCGCATCAACCTCAGGCTGACCTGCTTATTTTCAAATAGGGACGTCCCCGTTATATAGCCTCCAATGTGAATATCAAACTGTTCGCCTTGAAAGCTCCGTCCAATTTTTTGAAGGATTGAATATTACTGATCCTTCAGTAAAACAAATAAATGACCAGAGGCCGAAAGGGAGAATTTGCAATGATGGTGAAGGCTAATGAGTTCAGAATTTTCTGCGCGTATGTCCATTTGCAAACGACGTGATATTATGAAATTTTATTTTGAAAGACCGTCCAGGGCAGCATTAAATTTGGAATGTTTTATGTATTGGAATGTTTGGAGAAACCGATGTAGCTCTCTGTAAGATCCAATATAAAAAAAACTCTCAAAACAGGGTAGGAATAAGCGCCAAAATTCAATTATCTTCCTGTTTGCTCCGCCTCTCACACCAATGTTAAAAAGAAGAGGTACTCCATTTTGTGGCAAACTAGGTTTTATGCTTTACCAGTTGAAGATCAAGGCCAAAGCTTGCCGTAAAGATGTTGCTGCAATGTTGAGGACAACATCTTGACATCAAATGTTTTGTAAACGTGTGGAATTTCATACTACAATACAATCACTCAGCGTGGGTTCTTATAATTTATCTTCGATCATTTATTTTGCAGTTTTGTTTTGTATATTTTTAAAAAGTCTATGTCTAGGATTAGTGTTTCATGATAGTTGTTTTCGATTAATGTCAAATATTTTTTAGATAGTCTAAAAGTCTAGTAAAAATATAGTCTATTGTCAAAGTCAAGTTGTATAGGGTTCATATTTTGAGATATTATCGTTGTGTCATAGTTTATTATTTTGGTAGGTTAGTATTTTGGGTTGGTTATCTTGTGTAGTATAATTTAATTATCCATATAAAATATTAATGGAGTGTATGATCGGTGGTATCCAACACTTCTTGTATGAAGGGGATATATTATTTTCTCATAATTGATGAAAACAGCCTCAAAAGTCAATTTTTTTGAGTAGCAAGTTTGAAGGATGGAGGTACAAGAGGTTGGAGGACAATCAACATTCTCTCGTCAGTCTCCAACGACGGGGCCACTCGTCAAGTTTGGTGACATTTTATTTTCTAGCATGCAACATGTATGATTATTCTCTTTCCAGTGTTGCCAATTGTGTGAATAAGTGAAAATTTCACATTTGGGAGGGGGGGAGTTGGGGTAGGGGGAAATAATATACCCAATGTTACATTCCCTCTAGTATGGGTTTTTCAGATTTTTGATATGTATGTTGATTTCTATATAATGTCCCTAATGTACAAGCATAGTGGTGAACAAAAGCACCAGAGTAATTAGTTGGTTCATGGATCTTGAAAGGGTTTGTGGGAGGATCTAGAAAACCACACGAGGTGGATAGTTGATGGGTTCTTGTTCATGTCAAGGTTTGTGGTAAGCTCGTTTAAAACCATGGAAGGAGAAAGACTTTTGTTTGAATCAAGATTATGAGCCACAAAGAGTTGGCTTACTGTAGTTGGAAGTGCTAAGGTGGATAATGTAGACATTGTTGATATTGTAAATAGTTGTATAGAAAATCAAATGACTACAAAGATCCTCTGACTGTTAGACTTCTCAGAAGTATGGTCGGCTTGTGATAAGTTCACTGGAAGTGAAAGCAAGATAAGTTCTCGTATGTAGGTGATCATTTGTAATAAGATCCAGATAGCAGTATGTAGACCTAAAAGTATGCATAGGCATATGATTTTGTTTCTAGTTTGTGTGATGTTCTTTCTCCCCATGTTCACATTGGGGGCCAGGGGGCTATTGGGAATCAGTGTTCACATCCATTAAAATAATACGTGGTTTGTAAGGTAAAGTGAGTTGTAATAACAACTCACATAATTGTGGGTTGTTGAATATTCAATTATTTGTTAGGTTTTTTATTACGATTATTTATTGGTATTATGAGCTATTAAAAATAGTTCATCTATATTAGAAGTTGTTATAGGATCTCTTCTACAAAATAGGAGATTCCAATCCTATAAATATGTAATATGCATTGAAAGAAAATAAGATGAGAGTGTGTTTTTTGTGTGTAAAATCTGTTCATCAAATCTTTGCCCATATTTCTAATATTTAGATATATATTGGCTAAACAAAATTTTAATTTTTTTGGATAAAAATGGTAAAAACTATATTTGAAATGGATAAATGCATCATATTGCTACAAAAGCAAATTTTGAATATGGGCAATTTTTAAATTAATGTCATATTTTGAAACCACCTTAGTGGAAAGTATTTTATTTTTAATTATTTAGTTCACTTTTTAGTGAGTCGTGTAATTTTATCTATTTTTGTTGCCTCTTCTCCAATCTCTATATAGAGAGAGAGAGATGAAACTCCTTGTAATAATTATTGCAAATATGCATTTGCGTTATCATTTATGTCAACTAAGGTCCGAAAGTATATGTTCAATTATGTATCTATTGGTTTTGAAGTGGTTCTATATGAGAAGATTGTATAAGTATTGTCATTGATATGAAGAAAATATTTGTAATGAATGTAGATGATATATCTAGATGATTCATGTCTATTTCAGAGCATTGAAAAAGTGTTTATGTGTTTGCATTATAATTTGGCTAAGTATAACTATTTTAGTGAATAGAATGAAAGCCAGAGTATCAATAATGTGGTCTGAATTTTTGTGCATTGAATCATCTTGGCCCACGATTCTAATATGATGTTGGTGGATGCAAAAGGAAGTTACATCTCAAGTTTCAAGTTCTAATTAATTCTACAAAAGGATTTGGTGATGGTGTGAATGTTGATCCATGTAGAGAGTGTACCTATTTGATGGAATGCCTTGCATTCCTTTGCTTCCAGATTTTTTTGTGTTGCACATCTCAGATATAGATTTGTTGATGTTAGATAATAATATGTTGCAAAGTGCAAGTGTTGTGGTGGAATGAATCTTATTTTAAGTTTGGTTGGTTGTCTTTCATTACCGGTTCTATCTTTTGGAGCCGACTTGAGTAGTTTGAGTCCATGTGGTAGTGTGCGGAGTTGAAGGCAATGATTTGGGCGTGTTAAGGTGTGTTGACATGGTGTGATGCTTCAGATGTTTTGTTTCCTTTTCACAATGCATTTGAGAAAGTATTTTGGGTCAACTATCTATATTCGACATGTTATATCTAATTAGGCTAACCCAATTGATGTTACCAATTGTTGGAGATAATATATAAAGGAGGAGATCATTCTAAGGTATGTATGAGTTGACAAGGTATTGTGTATGGTGTGTGGTGTAAATGTGAAGGTATGCAAGTGCAGATAAGAAGTAATGAAGTCAATTTTAAATGGTTAAAATAGTGAACTTGTATAGGATAAAATAGTGTATGGGGTCCTAGAACAATGGCTTGCACATAAAAGAGACCCCAAAGCCAATATTTTACACTTACATTTGAATTGTATTGATCTAGAAAGTAAATGTAGATGATTAATATTGAAATTAAGAGATAAAGGTACTTACCTCTGAAAAAGAATCGGATGAAAACCCTATTAAACGATCTCAAAAATTGTTGATTCTCGCAAATTTGAACCGAAACTGCGAGATCTACAAAACCCTGAAATCTTTTTCTAAGATGAGATCAGGTCGACCTTGACCCTCATAAAAGGTCAAGGATGACCTCAGGAAAAATGAAGGTCGACTTTGACTTTATTCACAGATCTCGGAAGTTCAGTGAAAAGGGTATCCAAATCTACTCTCAGATCTGAAGTTTCGCACCTATACCTGCAAGAAAAAGAGGGTTTTTGGTTGTTTGTTTGGGGGGTTTGCCTCAGTCAAACCCCAATTTAGGAATTAACCTTGAAATTGAATTGAAATTGCTGGAATAAACAAAGTAAACAAAATAGTTCACCTTGCTTGAGTTGAAACCCTTGTGGAGGATTCAAATCCTTGAATCCACAAGAATGGATGAATGTAGAATCAAATATAGGATGTCTCCAATCAATTGTCTTTAGATCTTCAACACCAATCTTGAATGGATCTTGAACTAGGAAGAGGCTTGAATAGAGATGGAGGAATCTTCAACAAGAGAGCTCCATAGAGCTTGAATCCTTCAATGGCTACTAATGGATCTCTTTGATGAATTGGATGCTTGAAGGCTTGAATGCTTGATCTTCTTTCTTGCTTGCACTTGAGAGCTTGAGAGATTGTGAGATGAGATGTGAAAATGACAGAGGAAGGCTCCCTTTTATAGTGATCTAGGGCACAAAAGGGGCCTTGTAGAAAACAATAATTAAGGGCCCATGGCACAAAACTCTAGAGAGGTGCACATGGAGAGGAAATTAAATTAAAATATTGACACAAAACACTAGGAGGGGACCACCCTTAATATATAAATAAAATAATTATTTAAGAGCCTTGTTACAAAATTTGAGGTAAGGCCAACCCAAAGTTAATTTGAGTATTAGGCACAAAACTCGAGAAAGGATAATCTCCAATAATAAATTAGGAATCCTATACAAATCTTGAGAAAGGTCCACCTCAAATATTAATTTGAGAATTCGATGCTTAATCCAAGAAATAGTGGCCCCGAAGAGGGAAAAGACAAGTTTTTGATGAAATCCCACAACCGGAGGCTAACCCTGAAGATCCCATACCTTAGGGTCAAGGTCAAGCTCAAACCTGACTAGGTTAGGGTCGAGGTCGACCTTGACTAGGTCAGAGTTGAGGTCAACTTTGACCCCATAAGGTCGACTTTGACCTTAGGGTCCAAAACCTCAGATTCATAGTCCAGATTGCTAGGAAAATGCTAGGAAGAAGTGGAAAATGGGGCAGAACAAGGGGAAAAGCTAGATCCAAGTCGAATATCCATTCAAGGCATTCGACATGACCCCAAACCACTTACTTGGAGGGCTAAACACTCTTAACATGGAAGTGCTTCCATTTTAAGATGATACAAAACTATTATCAACTTTTTAGAGGATGTGTTTCTCTTCAGTTCAAAAATCATAATTCATTATATAATAAAAGCATATTGTATCTTTCCCTGAAGAAATGATCTTAAATGTCTACAATTCCACTATATCTTTTCCTAAGGTTGTACGCCTGAGCTTGCAAGTCAAATCAAGAGCAGTGAGCACCCTTGGACAAGAGCCTAAAACTTTGTAATCAATTTTCATATACTGAGATATTTCTCACCATGATTTTTTGTACATTAGATTTTCCATCAAAAAATGTGGTGTCTTTGTTTTTTTCTCGTTCTATTTCAATTATTTACTCTTGCACATATGTTAATTCAAATGAATGGTTAATAAGTGGTTAACTTTTAATACATGTTGATTCATCCCCCTCTCCCCCTCTCAAAATTTGGAAGTATTAAACAATAATAAATCTAGTTATTTAATAAAATATTATACTATTTTATAATATTATGATAATAATATTAATTAGTTCAATGGCATTCAAGTAGACTTGTCGGGAGAAGTAGTTCTAGAGGGTGCAACTAAGGGATTTTTTAAGAGTGAATAAGTGGGCAGATGAAGTAGACCAAGAATTGTTGATGGAAGATCTTTGTGCAAGGGAAAATGACAATTGGGGGATTTTTTTGGAAAAATTGACTCCCTATGAATCCTAATCCATGGTCAGATTTGCTAATAGGAACCAATAGGAACCCACTAGGAAGAAGGACCAACATAGTAGTGAAAAAATTTTAGCCACAAAGAGAGCAGTCTGAAATCTTTCCCTATTTAAAAAAAAAAATAGGCTCAAATCCAAGGCAGTCATCCCACTATTGGTAGATTTGGGCAAGACACTCGATGAGATCCCTTTTTTGACAATTTTCTTACTCAAGGAAAGAAAGAGGACATGAGGTATGGATTGTTTTTGCAATAAAAGAATCAAGTGGAGGATTCAATAATTGGAGATCTAAAGAACCCCTCAAAGGAGGTAGTCCTTTGACAGGCGAACTAGTAAACCATGGAGAGGAAAAAGGATAGTGCAACAACAACAAGGTGACTAGTGAAACACTACTAGTAGTATATACTATGATCCTACAAAGCCTGTTGCAAATATTTAAGCATATATTTAAGACAAGAAAAGAATAGATCCATTAGTAACTTGATTAAAGGAAATTGTATTATTCATCAAATGGGGAGGATATTGGCTATCATACGACAAGATGAGAGCCCAACACAATAAAAATTTGGGGTAGAATGTCTTGTTGTGAACCCTAGCAAAAAAAAATTTCCTGGTTGAATTCCCCATCTCAAGGGGTATATGGAGGATAATTAAGAATGACCCTTACCAAATGGACATGATGGGGATATACATGAAAGGATGCACACCCAATTTTTATCCTTGTAAGTAAGAAATAGAAGAAGACCTAGTATGGATATGTCTATATAATCTCTCAACATAATAGTGGGATGAGGAGATCTTAGTGAGGATTGGGAAAAATTAAGGTCCTTTCATTCATGTTAAAAACAATTTGGAAGATAGGTTCTTTGGAACCTATGCAAGGATATGCCTAAATCTCATGTAATACCCCCCTTACTACAAGAAATAGAGATTCATAAAGAATGGGTAATTTGGTTGTAAAAAATAGAAAGAGAATACCACTTAATCCTATGCCCTAGGTACAAATCTAAAGGACATGTACAATTATAATGTTGGGTTTCAACCAACATCATGGAAATAAAACATTCCAATTTTAGGGAAGACTGCAGACAAGAAGCAAAAGTTACATATAGGAGAGCACTCAAGTAAGGAAGCACAAATTAAATTATATATCACCAAGAAACCCTGTGAAACAATGATCAATATAGATAGATAAGAGGGAGAAACAACAGACAAAACTCAAGATGTTGTTACACCATCCATACCAAATAAAGATGAAGAAAAAAAATGGTGGCAGGACAAGAGATCATTGGGGACCAAGAATCACCCTTAGAACCAATTGAACTTTAAAAAAAGGCAACAATGGAATAGGGGTAGGTGTAGACACATAAAAATGTCTTCTTAATAATCTTAATTTATTTATCAATTAATGTGGATCCATTTACTAATTCCATATTTTTGATTCATTAATAATATATTTTTCATATTCTTCATTATTTCATTGATCCATTTAATGAAATATTATATTGTCCCCATTATAATTTAGTTTTTATATTTTCCATCCAAACGTGCAATCTTGAAAAGGAGAGGTGATCTATCCTATTTGCATTGCTTCTCTTTTTACACTTCATACTTCATGTTTTGATCAACTTTAGAATATTCCCATACAATGTATAATATATTCAAATGAAAACATAACCAATGATTGAGATGCAAATTGCATCATCATCACACACATACTTGCACATTAATAACCGCAACTTTCACATAACTTATGCATAAAATAAACTAGGAATAAAACTAAATCACTAATATATATTATGGGTGCTAATTGTTTAGGATAGTACATTTATCCCCCACTTTTGTGGGAGTGTGAGACAAGCTCATGCTATGGGTAAAGTAGATCAATGCATAAAAATTGATCATATCAAGGTCAAGGAGACAAAGAAACATAAGCTCCCAAGTGACTTAAGTCCTCATCAAATCTAAAATCAAGATAAAATAGGCATCACTCAAAAGAGAGAAAGAGAGAGGAGAGAGAAAGAGGTATGACCACTAGCCTAGTAAGGTATTTCCTTACTATGGATCATACAAAGAGAAAGTGTTGTTGAAAAATATGGCATTGATAGTCTAGCAAGCTATTTTTGTAGAAGTTGAGAAATCCAACTTCACAAAACACCAAGAACACCTACATGCAAATAACCTATTGCTGAAAGGAAACCAAAGAGACAAAAAGAAAAGACTTAGAAAATCTCAGTGGAGTGAGAGAAAATTGTGTTCCAAGATAATGAAAAAAGAATTACAAGGTTCAAACTATAAAGGTGAACAAAACCCTAAAACTAGAAAAGCTAGGTTGCACATTATAATTAATAAAGATATTAATTATAATGTACCTAAGAGATAGCTTAAGTAAAAAAAAGTAATAAAACTAACTAATTACTCTAACACCCCCCCTTAAGTGAAGCTCAGGAGGTAAGCTAACCTAACATAGCTATGAAAGTAGGAAATGGGTCCCGGCAACAAGGCCTGATCAGGTACCCAATACAAGGAAATCTCTGTAAACCGGAGACAAAGGAGAAAACCCAGTGGGAAAAAATCCTCTCCAAAAAGAGATATAAAAGCAAGAAAAAGACAAAAAATGACTTCAAGAGACTCTCTCAAAGCCATAAGTACAATGCGTGCTGCCAACCCCCCCCCCTATGAGAGAGGGTCAAGGCTCCAAAGCCCTCCCAGAATGAAAGAACCCCTGGATCAATGAACAAACCACCATGACGCCAATACAAAGGAGTGAAAGGCAGTGAGCACTGAGGAGGTAACCTTAAAAGATGAGGTGTCACTGGAAGGCCAAGGTGATGCTTAAAGGAGTAGACACAGGGATCCTGAAAGGGAACCCCCAATGTAGGTGGTATGACAGGTGTGCTGACATTGTCAGGAGAGAGGAGATGAGTGTCCTATGTAGAATCCTCAACAACTACACCTGGTGGCTCGATGAATGGAGCTGGAGGGTCTGGCAGTGCTGAAGAAGAGTCCTGCTGAAGAGAAGAAACCCCAACAAGATGAGGTGAGGCAGCCACAGAAGTGGTCTCAGGAACAAAACAGAGGTTCAAGTGACCTGATTGTCCCACATGATGCTCTCGCATAAGAGGAGAGTTGTGCTCTGATAATGGAGATGGTGGACCAAAGTGTGAGAAGGTGTAGAGATGGGTGGAATGATCAACTATCCCTATAGCAACAATGCCACTTGTTGCACTATCCCGGATGAAGACTAAATCTGGCGTGAACTCAACTGTCTTCCCTGACCCACTGAGTGTAATCTGATAAATCGAGAGGAGGTTTGTAGATAGAGAGGGAACATACAATACATCATTGAATGTGCCATCCTGAATGCCTACTGAACCTTTCCCGTAGATTGGCATAACAGTGTTATTCCCCATGAGAATGTGAGGAATAGGAGAAGCCTCAATAAAAGAGAAGATCTCTGGAGAAGATGCCATATGGTGAGAAGCACTTGAATCCAGTATCCAAGGGACCTATGAAGGGGATGCAACAGAAGCCCGTAATGCATGACCCTATCCAAAATCCTGTCCAGATGTCGAAGATGAGGTAGAAAACTGAAAAGTAGACCCCTGTGAGGTGGAAGAGGATGGAGAGGAAATAGCTCTTATGAAGGAGAGCTTGCAAATCTGCAATCTATTTCTCATAGCCATCAAATCTCTTCTAAAAACAATGTGACTCATCATGAGGTCCCTTCTGACAATAGGAACATGTAGGGCTCTCAGTCTTTTATTTCTCCTTCTTAGAAGAAGATGGTGGGATAGTAGAGTGCTGAGAAGAGGAATCAAATATCTGCTTTGGCTTTTGCTTCAGTGTATCCTGAGGTGTCTTGGCAAGCAATGCCTGTGACTGTGAACCTATAAGTGAATCCATCTGATTGAGCTTGGACTGCTGACAAGTCAACCTATCACAGAAAGTCTCAAAAAAGGGCATAACATTATGTGCACCTAGTGCATCCATAGTGGAGTAGAAGGTAGAAGTGAAAATCTGATAAGGGCCACAAATCTTTGAGAGTATCAGAAAGATACACTCATCATCTGACTTCATCTTTCTAGCAACCTGTAAAATTAATCGAAGAGACTTGAACTTCATCAAGAAGTCCTCAATGCTAGTGAATGATTCAGGTACCAAGGAGGTGAGCTCTGCATCTATCTGGAGAACCCTAAAATGATTCATTGTGCCAAACAAGGTGGAAAACTTGTTCCACATATCCCTAGGTGTGGTCAAACCATATAGGTGGAACAACAACCCATCTGAAATGTTTATTGCAATGAGGCCCATTACCTCATCCATCCTTTTTCTCTACCTAAGATCCTCATAAGGCCTCTGTAGAACTGGCTGAGTCTCATCGAGGCATGACCATAACCCCTTTGCCATAAGCAATTTGGTCATCTTTCCTTTCCAGGTGTGGTAGTTGTGTGGTGTCAGCCAGGCCACAGAGGGGTCTGACATTGAGAGAAGAAGTAGACGGAAGCAGAAGGGTCTTTTCTAAAGTAAAGTACAGAAAGAGAGAACACACAACCCTACAATGTATAAATCTATCCCCCATACAGAAAGTAAACAATTATGGAAAGCACAAAAAATGAGAAGAAAACCTGGACGCAAAATGCAAAGAGGGAGGAAACTGAAGCCTCTACTTTAATGCCAAAAATGAGAGCCCAAATGGATGAATCAGAAAACAAGACCAGTATCATCATGTCTAGCTCGAAAATACCTTTCTGAAAATATTTAATTTTATGAAAATGGACACCGTATGCACAAGTTACGGCCAAAAAACCAACTGCACCTCTAAAGAAGAGCTCTCTGGAAAAAACTAGTCACTAGAAAAAATTTGACCGCTGTATGACCATCAAATGACTGTCGGCCAGAAAAAAAGTCCGGTCACCAGAAAATTTTGAAATTGACAATAAAATTTTAAAAAAAATGCTGGCAAAATTTTTTCAGCAAGTGACATCATGGTGATGTCACCTATGGCTACCGAGTAGTGACGAATGAGCGGAGGCAGCTGTCGGGCGGTGAGTTGCCAATGGAGGTGGCCGGCGGGCGGCGCGGGGCAGCACAAAGGCCGGTGGGCAGCGCGAGGGCAGCACGGAGGTGCGGAGGCCGGCGGGCGGCACGGGAGTGGCACCGGGGTGGTGCGGCGGTGGTGCGCTCCAGAAAGGGGCACTACAGTAGTTTTTTTATGATTTTTTTAATTCTTTTTCAATTTGCATGTCGTACGGCCCTAATAGGCTAGGAAAATTCTCCCAGATGCCCCAAAGGCCAAATAGGTCAAGTTTTATATGGAAATAAGGGTTTTTGGGCCTTTTGAACACAACTGTGAGGTCATTTTTTGCCCAAAGTGCTCCAAAAAAAGGAGACCCCCTAGATCCAATAAAAAATAATAGAAAAAAGACCAGAGGATTTGTGGCTGTCATCTTCGAATCATGGCTCCAAAAGCTCAGACCAGGCAGTAGCAGAGAAGCTTTGATACCATGTAGAAGTTGAGAAATCCAACTTCACAAAATGCCAAGAACACCTACATGCAAATAACCTGTTGCTGAAAGGAAACCAAAGAGACAAAAAGCAAAGGCTTGGAAAATCTCAGTGGAGTGAGAGAAGTTTGTATTCCAAGATAATGAAAAAAGAATTGCAAGGTTCAACCTATAAAGGTGAACAAAACCCTAAAACTAGAAAAGCTAGGTTACACATTATAATTAATAAAGATATTAATTATAATGTACCTAAGAGATAGCTTAAGTAAAAAAGAGTAATAAAACTAACTAGTTACTCTAACAATTTTATGTGAGTCAACCCATCAAAACAAAGGGATCAATCCTTAAGGAAAGTATTGTCTCCATTAAGGGATCCTAAAAATGTGATTCATCCTAAAGAAAGCATTATTTCCAAAGGGATCTATGAAAGGACAATTATTCCTTAAGGAAAAAATTATCTTTGCTAAGGGATCCACTCAATGATGCACAAGTGCATGATAATGAAAATATGAACGTAATGAAAGCATTGTCTCCTTAGCCATATGCATAAGAGAGATTGTATTGAATTGTTTTGTGTGTGCAAAATGTGAAAAAAAGAGTAGAGTGTATGCCCCCACATTAAAGAGATTGTAAACATTGTAATAGGAGGAATGACTTTAATGGAGTATACATGCACCCACAAAAAACACATTCACAGTGAGATGCCCCCAAGAAAGGACAAACCAAGGGAAACGAACACGTGAAAATAGAAAGCATGAAATGGATCTACTAACTCAGGGGTCAGTATGATCATATGATAACTCATGTCTATCAAAATTATATCAAAATGAAATATCATCATTCTCCAAAGGTAGTATAACTACAAGTACAATAGAAGAATGTCACATAAGATTCACGAAGCAAAATGTCATGTGCAAAAAGGGAGGCAATGTAAATAGGATAGATCACCTCTCCTTTTCAAGATTGCACATTTAGAAGGAAGATTCTCTAATAGGATCAAGAGGTGACTCAAGTGCTAAGTGGGACAATGATCCTTCACTAAATATGTAATTTTAAAATGAGAAATGATAATAAAGACAAAAATGAAAATTTTGAAATGAGAAATGATAATAAAGACAAAAATGAAAATTAGGAAATATTTATATGCGTCTAGAAATGAAATATGAAATAAGAAATTTCAGATAAGAATAACTATAGGTGAGATGTCGAAAATACCTATATCAACTTTTCTAAGATCCTAACACTGTAACTTGTCTTCCTGTCAAATATGAGACTATTTAAGAGGGTTTAGATTGGTTGATCTGATCTATACCAATGTATAGATCGGTTGTGTCAATCTATACCCTGGGTTTCTATCAGAAATGTTTAGGATTTCTCTTAGTATTCTTGATTTTCTTAAAAGAAAATTAACAAATCTGTAACTTTTTCATGTGCATAAAAAATGGGTAAAAGGCTAGGTAAAAGGGGTTTGACTTTTTCAAACCCCCATAGGAATCAACCTTGAAAATGATAAGAAATTGCATAAAGGGAAAGTATGTAGAAAGGTAAAAGATAAATGGATGGATGTATAAATCACTCATACCCATGAAGATGCTTGATTGTTCTTGGAATCAAGGATTTGACCTTGATTTATGGAATAGGAATCAAGTATGCCCTCACAAATGCATGGATCTATGAACACCACTCTTAGATCTTCAATATAGATATGCTTGATAATCACTTGCAATGAAGGAGAGATAAATAAAGATCAATGGAAGGATCTTTTTTATTGGTTGAGAATTACTCTACTAAGCCATCATGGGAGAAAATATTTATTCAATGGAGAATACCACCTTGCAATGAACTCGAATGAATTGGAGAAACTAGATATTGGATGCTTTCCTTCAAATATTGAATCCAATTGCTTAATTTCTCTTGATTGCTTGATTGCTCTTGAAAACTTGATTGTCAAATTGTAGATCATGAAAGCATCCCAAAATGAGAAGATATATATTTTTTATACCTCATCCATCATTTTGGGATTCAAAATTGATCTTGGCCAACCACTAGATATTTTTTCCATTAACACCTCGACATAGGGCTTTGAGCCAAATCTAGACCTAAATCTAAGGTTTGGGTTGATCTATACCTTGGTATAGGTTGGCTAGGCTAATCTATACCTAGGATTTTGATCCTAGATTTGAACTGGGCATCGAGACGGGAGAGGAGAGGGAAAGAGGATCAAGTTGCCAAGATCAATCATAACAAACATCTAATCTTGAAATCACCAAAATGGGGCCTAATAGAGAATCCACTTATGGGTGCTAACTTTTTAGGATAGTACAAGAAGAAGTTGAGTATTAAATCTTGAAGGTTTGTATTACATATCTCTTATATTATGGAAAGACTACTAAATACTACTATTGACGACATGGTTTAAGTATAGTTTGTTGGCAAGTTGACTATAATGTTGTATATGAATATAATTAAGTGTTTTCATTATAGAAACAAAGTTATATGGAGTTTTGGAGTCAACACACTTACTCATAAGATCATAATTTGGTTAAGTATGAAGACTAGACAGTCAGTAGAGCATCAGATGAATAGAGCATCAGTGCACGTGCATATGACTAAGTTATGGTAAGCACCCTTGAAGATAAGCTTATGAGTATGTAATCATGCTAAGTATAAGAGAGCGTGATCATATGAGTTAGTATGAAGAAGTTATAGCCAGATGAAGTGACACAAACAATGAGCGACAAAACAGAACAGAGCATGGAGCCGACTGTTGGTATTTTGGTTAGCATGTATAATATTACTTTTTAAAGGCTATGCACCTATTGTATTTAGGTTATAGACATGTTAATATCATTGTATGTAAACATTCTTGAGCCAATTCATTTGGAAGCGTTGTATGTAATAGGTTAAAGGTCAACCTAGTTAATAGTTTTGTTAGCACATATAAATAAGACATTCGCCTTTGTATTTGAGTATGGCATGAGATATAGAGTTGATGAAAGTAGAGAAGAAGTATACGAAGAGCAGTTAGAATGTTGTAGAGCTTTACAAGAGGCTAAAGCATCAGCGCACAAAAGGAACTGATCAGATAAGCAGTGTCACAACAAAAGTTCACCATTGGTAGATATAGTGTGTATTTGATATCCAGGAGTTTGAAGCCTTCTCATTGAGTAGTGATCTCTAGCAGTGAGCCACCACTCCTAAAAGGGTTATTGTAAAAGACTCCTAATAGGGTCCGACCCTTGACCAGGTCACTATATTTATTGCATTGTAAAGATCATCTCCTAACAGGGTTGTAAGATCTTCTAATAGGGATCATAATACTCTAGTGCAGTTCTTAGTGGGTGTCAATTCCCACCAGGCCACCGGGGTTTTTACCTATTTGGGTTTCTTCGTAATCATATTTTGTGTTATGTCTTATGGTTGTTTATCTTACTTGCATTGATATTCATTTCAATACTTAAGTAATTAATTTAAGATTCAAGATAATAGAAAAAGTAATAATATATAGAACACTGATTCACCCCCCCCCCCTCTCAGTGTTCCCATTCCTAACAATTGGTATCAGAGCTTTGGTCCTCTAAAGACAAGTTTAACCACTTGAGGATATCATGGGTTTGGAAGAAGTGAAAAATCTAAAGAAAAATCTTGAAGCAGCTCTTGAAGACCTTGACAAATCTGAAAAGGAAATTGAAGAACTGAAACTAAAGGTTAGTGGTTCTCAAGTATTCATCAAGAAACTGAGAAAAGATTTGAAGGATTGTTCAAAAAGTGATTTAGGAAAAATGGTCAAAAAGCTAAATGAGGAAAACACATCTCTGAAGGATCAGATTGAAGAATTGGATTAAAATCTATTTAACAATCAAGAATCCTATGAAGAACAGGTCAAAGAAAACAAGCAGTTGGATGAAGAACTGAGGCAAGAAAACATGAAAATATTAGAGTTAGAGAACATCAAGAAGTAAGTGGAATCTGAATTGACTGAAGCAAATAATCATATTGACAAATTGTACACAAGCAAGGATCTAATAGAATCACATTTGTATGCATAGAATATTAAAGAAGATACCTCTGGTATTGGATTCAATGAAGCACAAAATCAAATCAATGATATGCGACGAAGAATGAATGCACCAGAAAACTCTACAGAAGCCAAGAAGACTGAAGATCATACTGAAGCTAAAATAGAACCATCTAAAGGTGAGCACAAGCCAGTAAACAAAACTTTTTATGCATGTAACATGCATGGTCACATAGCAAGATATTGCAAAGAGGTAAGACCTTTCAATGGTTACTATTATTCATGCGATAAGTTTGGTCATAAAACTATGAATTGTAGATCAAATCAAAGAAATTAGACTCAGCAAAATTAGAGAAGTCATCCACAATAGAATGTTAGAAGTCCTCAGAACATTACATGTTAGATATGTAATTACAATGGTCACACAACTAGATAGTGCAAATTGGTAACCCACATCAATGCGCCAAGGAATATCAGGCCTCCAGTTATTTTTCACTCATGCAACAAGGCTGGACACATCTCTAAGTTTTGCAGATGAAAAGCATAAAGAAAAGAAAGCCCTAATAAGTCACAAAAGTCAATTTTGGATGAATCTAGAGAGGTCAAGTTTGTGAAAGCTATAGAAGATGCAAGCATGATTTGGAAGGAAGAAAAGATACATAATGTTGGCGAAATAGTTGAGGATGCATCTGCAATGGACACACCTCCTATTTATGGTTAAATGACCATCATGGTCACAAGGGAGCTAGATTAGCTCTAGATCCCTGCGTGGCTGGTATACTCACCCTCAGAGTATGCGACTTTGGTTTTAGATGTTTGGATACTAATTGTTGTATGCAAGAGCACACAATCTAAGTATTAGCAGAGACATAGATTAAAATTCACTGTTACATTTTGTATTATGGTGGCAAGAATTAATGGCCCAAAAATTTGTTTTTATAGTCACCAAAGATCCTTTATCCGCACATTTACCTTTGAATTCAAGCCTTTGGAGAGCATAGGAGATCAAGAAGATAAGAGGTGAAAGATTGTAGTTGGTTTATCAGTGAAGAAGTTTGAAATTTGGTTACGAAACCCTTGTTCAAATGCGATGATTGAGAATTCATTTGGAAACCTATATAAGTGTGATCAAGTAAGTTATGGCCACTCATGTTGTATTTGATGTTGTCAAAAGGAAAAGGTATGTATTTAAAAGGCATCCATTTAAGTCAACCCTAGATGATTTGGAAGGGGCATTCTCTAGGACTCCTATGGGAGTTATGCACGCAGGGACATATGTGCATATATTTATTGCAAGAAGGAACCTATTGGATTGGATAGAATTAGGTCGCACATAGAAACCATGATGAATCCAGACAAAACATTCATTGATGAGTTCGCGTAGTTAGAGAATAACCCTATCATTGAGTATGCCACAGCATATGAATTCTATGAATCTGAATGGATTAAGATTCTTTGGAGCAGAATTCATGATGACTTATTCTAGATTGGTGAAGTCCCTACTAGAATAACTATTGATCTCATTCATTAGATGACTGGATTACCTAAGACCGGCCCCATCCTTCCCACTGGCAAGGATGTAAGAAAATAAGTAGAACAAGCTTGCAAATCTTGGAGTGATAAGGGCGGGATGACAATTGAGTGAATTGAAGAAAAAGATGTCAAGCTCATGTCTATGATACTTGGATATAGATTCCAGCATGCAAACAGGGTAAATAGTGTTTCCGCAACCACTATTTTAGCAGCCATCAGAATTGTAAAGGAAAATGGAGACTTCAACTTGTGTGAGATCTTGTGCGCATAGTTGATGGACAATATCAAGGCAATCAAGCATTACAAGAGCAAGATATTCAAGTTTGGATCACTGATAATCTATATGTACTTCCATATAGTTAGAAAAGTATCAGATCTTTATCTAGATAGGAGCCTGCCTACAATGCCTCAAATTTCATTCAAGTCATCATGTGAGATTACATTGAGAGATTTCATGGAATTGGAAATCAAAACATTTAGAATAAAGATGTAGAGGAGGTATAGGATACCTGAGAGTATTGTGGAGAAGTATAATGATACTCTTTTCTTCATGGTAGAGATAGACATCACATGCATGGAAGTAGTGGAACCTAGAACTAAGTGGATTCATCCACTTGGTTATGAAGTGGAGGAACATATCCTAGAAGCATAGGCAAAATTCCTCCTATCAGTTCTGAAGGATCCTAATGAACCAAGATGTGGTACCTATGAGGAAAAGACAAGACAAGTAGATGTAGATGTCTTGAACAATGTTGTGACCAAGAGGAAAGCTTCTAAAATCACCTCTGAGATACTGAAGATTCATGGTGTCACTCAAGAAGACCTAGATAAGGCAAGGGAAACCAATATTTCCATGCAACTTGAGAGTGCACCCTCTTCTAAAGTTAAAATAGATAATTTTGATGACCTTAAGGAGAAGAAGATGAAAATTGAAGAAAACACTCCTGCGCCCACTCCTACTATTGATCTGGAGTCCAGTGAAGAATCTCCTGAGACAAGCAAGATACCTAAGAGGAAAAAGAAGACTATCACAAGCCATCCATCAGCAAGAGCCACAAGAATTCAAGGGAGAAATATTCAACCACCTCCTGAGGTAGGATTCCTACCAAATCTACAAGTATTGAGAACAAGAGTGGTAGATGAAGGAAGGATTGATCAAATTGCTAAGTTTTATGATAGATATCATGAGATAGACAAATTTGAGATCCATAGCATGATAATTAGACACATGATTAAGTTCAAGAACATAGTCTTGGAACTTAAGAGGGTATGTGCAAGATCATGAGGGGCCAAACTATGCCCTTAAGTGGCAATGAAAAATCAGCAAATCAAGGTTAGTCAACTTGACGTGAAAATTTCAACTAGCTACCAAAATAATATCAAAAATTTGTAAGAATGGAATATGTAGAAAATTGAATGTAGTTTCTAAACTACTAGGCCTTTTTTGAAAACAAAGTTAGTATGATTGGTGAAAAGTATAGATTTCAATGTAGCGGTAAAAAAAATTTTGGAAAAAAAAAAGAAGTAGGTGTATGTCTGACCACCTTAATTATAATCAAATGATAATATTTTATTATAAGATTTTATATATAAGTAGTAGACTCATGCTCGGATGTGATGCATATTTTTTTGTAATTTTATTCCAAAAAAATAATTAATTATGAATTTTCTGCTACAATGTTTTTAGAATAAAAAAACTCCCGTGTCTGACCACCTTAACTTATTCAAAACTTTACAAAAATTTTTTAAAAAAATCCTTATAGTAGGCGAAGCATAGAATGTGACGCATTTTTTAGATTTCAAAAATTTTATACCATCTGAAAGTTATAGTCATTTTTAAATCAGTATATAAATCAGCACTTTAGAGGTAACTCAATTAGAAAATAACTAATAATTACTTACCGAATTCAAAATTTGACAGTACTTATATCGATAGAAAGTTGATAATCTCCTTAAGATACCCTTTTCATTTCATCAAATTCGGGTTAAAAAAAGTCATCAGCTACATGGTTGAAGTCTAGAACTCAGACAAACAAGGGAAAAACATGTTCTTGAGACATTTCAATAGTTGACCATGTAGGTTTGGTGCACAAAGCAATACCGAGCCTAATCGGGTACCCGATATTTTCGGGGTACCCAAAAATGCTAGAAGAATTTTGATTTTTCACTTTTCCATCCCCTTTCTCCCTCCCATTTCTCCATCCTTCATATGATTATATATATTAGAGTATGTACAAAAAACTATATATTATATCAAAAACTATATATTAGATTATATATTATATATATTAAATATTATATAATATACATTTTACAATAAATATTATTTAATATATGTTAATATTAAATGTTACATTATATATCATATATTATATATTATTTTATATGTATAATATATTAATATGTATTTTACAACTATGTACGAAAGGTTGGAAGATTGCAAAAAAATCATGGATGGCCATTGAAAGAAGCAAAGGAAATCAATCAACCATTTAAAAAATTCATGGGTGGCCATTGAGGAAGAGAGAGAGAGATAGAGAGTAGGAGAGAGAGATAGAAGGGGATGGGGAGAGACTAGGAGAGAGAGAAGGGGATGGGGAGAGAGTAGTGGAGAGAGAGTAGGAGAGATAGAGAGAAGGGGAGGGGGAGAGAGTAGGAAAGAGAGAGAGAGAGAGAGAGAGAGAGAGAGAGAGAGAGAGAGAGAGAGAGAGAGAGAGAGAGAGAGAGAGAGAGAGAGAGAGAGAGAGAGAGAGAGAGAGAGAAGGGGAAGGAGAGAGACTAGGAGAGAGAGATAGAAGGGGATGGGGAGAGACTAGGAGAGAGAGAAGGGGATGGGGAGAGACTAGTGGAGAGAGAGTAAGAGAGATAGAGAGAAGGGGAGGGGGAGAGAGTAGGAGAGAGAGAGAAGGGGAAGGGGAGAGAGTAGGAGAGAGAGAGAAGGGGAAGGGGAGAGAGTAGGAGAGAGAGAGGGGGAAGGAGAGAGAGAGAGAGAGAGAGAGAGAGAGAGAGAGAGGAGAGAGAGAGAGAGAGAGAGAGAGAGAGAGAGAGAGAGAGAGAGAGAAGGGGAGAGAGTAGGAGAGAGAGAAGGGGAAGGGGAGAGAGTAGGAGAGAGAGAGAAGGGGAAGGATAACCAATTCATTATTACAATATTAATCAGTAAGGAGCAAGGCAAACTTAAATAATATCACAGCAGGCATTAGAAATCCAAATTCTAATTAGGAGTTTTAAGCAAAGTGAGTAAGGTCCTGGATAGGGACATTACAAATCCACACATTGTTCAGTAGATACCTCCAAGACCAACATACATGGGAGTAGGTTTGAAGTAAGACTAAGATTGTTTATTGGTTCAAAAATATTACTGTGTTGTACTTTTGATTAACATCCAATGATTGGATGTGAAATTCACAAATTTGATTATATTACCACTGGTTCTATCTCAAATTCTGGAAATAATGGATATTTGACATATGTTCATAAATTTCAGTCAACACCATTTTAAAATAACACATCAGTTTATTTTTACACATTGAGAATATCATCAATAGGAATTGAATTGAAATTGACATAGGTCATAGGAAATAAATGCCCTAGCTATTTGTTTTCTTTTTCATTTTGAGTTTCTTATTACAATCAGGAGAATAATATTACTCTCCAAATGGTTTTGGACAGTAACATTTGTACTTCCTCTTCACAAATATTTCTTCCCTCATCTTGTTGCCTATTGATACCGACAAAGTGAATCTAGGCATTTCTGCCATGTAATGGGAGAAAAATGGTTTCCTAATTAATACGTGTCTAAATAATACATGCAAGAACCTTTTCTTTGATATTGCTCACTAACCCTTTACAACAGAAAATGTTTACAAAAACTAGCATGTACTTGCATGAGGATATTATACATTACATAAATCTCGCATAGAAGTAGCTGGCAAGCCCCTCAAAAAGTAGTAACTGATAGCAAGTGGGATAAAGCAAATGCTTTAATAAACCACTATCTTCTTTACTCAAGCAACATCTGGTTCATCTACTCGACTGGGGCATGTTTGGGAATAGACAATCTCCATTTAAACTCAAGTCTCTAGAAGCAGTTATATTTTTCAGTGGAGGAAATACACCCATTGGATCTGTAATAACTTTATGCTCACTAGAATTTCCATTTCTCTTCAATTGGGATACTCTTAAAAAAATTGCATCTACCCTTTTACCAATTTGGGAAATCAATGGGTCTATTTGTGGACCTCCAAGGAGTTGGTCACCTAAATGAGAACCTTGAGATGAATCAAGAACTTCTCTACAAAAGAGATCAGTACCTTGAGAAGCTCTCCACTTGTCAGCGGAATTAAAACCTTGGACCATAGGTGGCTTCCCTTTGTTGTAAAATGAGGAGTGAGACTGCCTTGCCAAAGGTGGCAATGAACTTACATTTGAGGGATAATGCCCAACATGAGTAACCTGGTTTCCCAAGTCCTGTAAATGCAAGACCATTGACGAATAGGCATTTATAATTGAAATATTTGTGGTACTAGAATTAAGTGCATGACCAAATTCTTTTCCTGCTAATGAACCAATTTGAGGCTTCATTTCACATTGCTCTATGGATAATTCCACAACACTTGTTAAATCTCTATCTGAATTTTTTGTGTCAGTGTACATGTGCACTGAAGAGATTTTCTCACTACTTGAGCTACTAGTAGATGGTGAGTACTCATCATCATCATCTGACATAGGCTCACATGCATATCTTACTTCTTTCCTTTGCCACTTTCCCCTTCCTAGCTCTTCCTCCTTATCTGTAACTTCTATCATGGGTCCAAGAAGCTCTTCCCACTCTTTCCCATTAATATGCAAATATTTTTGTTTGTAACAATATTTTCTACATTTATTATGATATTGATCTGATTTGATGCACCTCCACTATTTGATCCATACTTCCCTTTCATTTTACTTGCTTTTCTCATTTTGCATGTCATAGGCCAGGATTTGACAGCAGGTAGGACCTTGGTACTGCCAACGTTAATGATAAATTTTACCTTTTAGCTATTAATTTTTTGTCATTTTTCCTGTATGATGCTTTTATATATGAATTGTGGATATTCTCTGGGAAACTTTTCATTTTTTCCTGTAGGATGCCTTTGTATACAAATTTTGGAGAACCTCTGTTAAAGAGTAGGTAAGGATGGCTAAGCTGAGTGCAGCAGAGAGGGAGAGGACTAAATTGAGAGAGTGGAGACGGAGAGCGATAATGAAAAAAATATTTTATGGCTTGCGGAAATATGGAAATTATAATCTTCCTCCCAGAGAAGACATTAATGAGGTTCTCTGTGCCTCAGCAAAGGAAGTCAGCTAGATTTTTGAAGCTGACGGTACTACATACAGAAATGTGGTATGTATTTTTAGCCTAAATTTTATTTTTCACTTCTTTTAGGTCTTTAAAGGTGGACAGCTAAATCTTTGTATTAAATGCCAAGGAATGCATGAAAATAATATGATTCCGAGCACGAGCATGAGTCCCTACAGGGGCATAGTAGTGCCTTTTACAGGTGTCGTAAACCCTAGCTATGCAAAAATGGATTATTTGAAGAATAGTTCACTGGAGGTGGAGAGAGAGAGAGGGAGAGAGGGAGAGAGAGAGAGAGAGAGAGAGAGAGAGAGAGAGAGAGAGAGAGAGAGAGAGAGGGTGATGAGAGAGAGAGGAGAGAATGGAGAGAGAGAGAGACTTTCAAGGGTCCTAGTATGCCTTATCAGGTGTTAGGACCCCTAGGAAGTCCCCATGACCCCTATTGACACATTGGAATGCTCAAGTGTGTCCTAAGGGATCAAACGACCCCTTCCGAAACACTTGAGCATTCAAATGTGTCAAAAGGGGTCATGGGGACTTCCTAGGGGTCCCAGTATGCCTTATCATGTGTTAGGACCCCTAGGAAGTTCCAAGGACCCCTTTCGACACATTGGAACCCTCAAGTGTGTATTAAGGGATCGTACGACCCCTTCGAACACACTTGAGCATTCAAATGTGTCAAAAGGGGTCATGAGGACTTCCTAGCAATGAAAACTTTAGTGGTGATTATTCACCATTTGGCAAATGTCGCTTGTCGCCGACCCCCAATTTGGCAAATATATTGGCCATATGGGAATGATCATATTGCCCCACATTTATGAAAATTGGGTCCAATGCCCAGGATCATCGCCAATTGGTTTATGAAAATTGGGTCCAATGCCCGGGATCATCGCCACTGGCATATAATTTTTGGGCATAATATATTTTTAACATTCACCTATAATTTCAAAGTGGCCCCAAATGGATAGCCTATATTCACCAATAGTTATAATATATATATATATATATATATATATATATATATATATATATATATAGGTGGACCCAACTTCGCCAACCATTTTACAGACGCATGTCTCAAATCGATAGATTTTCACCAACTTTATTAATCATACCAAGGTATTGGATGACCCATAATCGCCTAGGATATAACACAAGACGTGTTATAATTACGCGGGCTTCACCAAATATTTGGACACCGACCTAATACCTCCTGCCTAATTCACCAATAAAGATTATTATAAATACATTCATACGTCAATGTTATTGTACACAATTTGGATCGGTTCAATTTGATCTATAGCAAAGTTCAGTGAGTCTTGACTGCTTTGGTGAGTCGTGACTACGATTGAATTTGAGGCAAAGGTAAGTGATTATTATTTTGCGAGTATGTAAACATTGTATATTATAATTCTATTGTCATTTGTCACTTCTTCAACTAGTAAACATTTTTTTTACATTTTTTTTTTCACTGGTAGGCTGGTAGCCTTTATTTTGTTGAAGATTCGAGATGTCGAACAACAATAAGGGTAAGGCTCTGGCATATGGGGAAAGTCAAGAGAGGCCAACAAAATGCAGAACCTTATCATCATACTTTGGTCATGGTGTTGGAAATATTTCTAGCCAAAATCAGGAAGGTACTTCATCACAAGAAGATTTTCAAGATTCACAACTTGAGGCTGAACCTACATGACATATTGAAGAAGTCAGCGAACCTGATATCTCAGGTCATGATGAACTTGAATAAGATTTTTAGTTAAATACCCAGAGTAGCCATAATGATATAATTGACTTGGATGAGACTGAGAATGTCAGAGAAGATGATGGTGCAGAGAAGAAAAGAAAATACAAATCAAAGAATGATAGAATGTGGGATCTATCGAGGAATTTTCAAATAGAATGGGTGTCAAAGTATCCATTCATTGAACCAGTGGATAATCCAATTGAAGGGGAGCCTCTGGTAGAATGCAGATGTAAGATTTGTAGCGAGATAAATAAGAAGGAAAAGAGGTTGCAGCTAAAAATTGACACCATAGAGAAGCATATGGGTAAAGTTTATGAAAAGAAAACCATAGATGGAGTTCAAAAATTAGTGATAAGATGGAAAACAAAGGAGGAATCTCAGAATGTTAGGAATGTAGAATTATATGAATTTCAGCATAATATAAAGACAAAGCCTAGTGAAGTTAAAGGCTCTATTGAAGCTTGTTTTGGAAAAGCATTGGAAGTAGAACTAATGGGAAAAGTTATTTAGTTAAGTGTTGTGTTTAATATTTTGAGTAGAGGGTGTCCTATGATAGACTACCCATCATTGAGTGCTTTATTACACTTTCTAAAAGTTTGTAACTATCCTAATAGTCATTGGTCAGTAAACGGTGGATGGGAATGGGCAAATTATCTTGCTGAGGTTGAAAAAGAGGATCTGAAGGAAAAAATTAAAGAGTCAAATTTTGTTACATTATCTTTAGACGAGGTTATAGCAGTAGACAATACTTCCTGGGTATGCATGCATCTTTATACTATACAGAATTTTGTTTGCCAACCTCATCTACTAACTGTTGCTAAAATGAGGGATAATGTGACAACGAAAAATTTATTTGAACTAGTAAAGAGTTCTCTAATTGAATATGGAGGTATAGATGACATGACCATTGCCAAAAAGCTGGTGTGTGTTGGAGCGGATGGAGCTTTAGTAATGCAAGGCCACAAGGGCGGTCTTTGCACAAGGATACAATCTTCTTGTGCACCCTACGTTACTCCCATTCACTGCATGGCCCACAAAATGACTCTAGCTTTTGGAGTTGTCAGTAAGCATGCTCCAATACAAAAAATTGAAGCTTTAATCAAAGAGCTCTACCAATACTTTTGTCGAAGTCCAAAATGATTGAGGGAATTTCAACACTTTGTCGAAGGACTAACCGATGGGAACAAGCTTCTCAAGGATAATGATACCAGATGGATCTCTTTGGATGGACCAGCACATCGAGTTTTTTCAGAATATCAGTCGTTGCTTAGTCTAATGAACTCAAGTCATGACGAAGCAGGGAAACCTAAATTTCCTGCACTACTGGCAATGTTAAGTAATGTAGAGACACTATTAACATTAGCAGGTCTTCTCCCCATGCTTGAGGAAATGAGAAATATAATGAAAAAGGCTGAGCAAAGAGCTATGTATATTGCAGAATATGTTGCGCTATGTAAATTGACATGCTTGATGCTCGATAATCTCTATGAATTATGTCGATGATGTAAAATTTGTCAGCTAGCTGAAAATCACAAATTTGGACAATCCTGATAACTTTTTAAAAATCAATTCAAAGGGGGAGTTATGTGTAGTAGTTCACAAAATTGAGATACCAATGCACTACTTTGCCAGGATTGAGTCTGAGGAACCAGGAAAGAACCCCAAGAGGCCACTATCAAGTATTAAAAGGGAATACTTTACCAAGATTGTTGAGTCTGTAACAGCTTCTGTGAAGCACATTTCCTTTGATCTTTCCACACAAATTAGAGCAAGATTCCCTCTAGTCAAACTACTTGAATCCATGGCTATTGTGTTTCCTTGATATTGGAATATGAACAGTCCGAAAGATTTTAAAACTAAGCTACTAACTCTGATAGATCATTTCTGCAAAACCAAAGAGTTAAATGGATTAAATCTAAATGGAATTTTAGATGCAAATCATTTGAGAGAGCAATCAGGTCATTTTTCATAGACAATGAGGGAACAATATAATATTATGTAGAACCCTCGCAAAGATGGATCAGTATCAAGGCTTTGGAAAAATCTAGCTGAGAGTGAATTGTTGACTGATTCAATATCAGAATATTTCAAGCTTGCTGATTTATGTATGACCATGATATTGGGGTTAGTGGAGGATGAGAGATTTTTTAGTGCTTTGGGATTCCTAAAGTCAAAGCTAAGAAATAAACTAGACAAGAATCTAGAAAATTGTCTGAGGCTCTATACATCCAGGTATGAAGTCAATACTTTTCCTTACGAAAGGGCACTGAAATTATGGAGGAAGAAATGTTAGAGAAGAGGGATGGGAAACATTTCAAACCAAAGTGGGACTGGGAGTGGGAATGCCAGCGATAATGATGTCATTGACTCATTTAGTGGTACTTGTACTGCTAGCGGTGAACATCAGTTAAGCGGTGGTATGCAGAGTGAAGAAAACATATCGAAGAACCAAGGAAGCTATGAAGTTGATGGTGTTGAATCCGATGATCTCAATGATGATATGATGTGGCAGCTTGAAGTTGAACCATTATAGAAGTAGTAGGTCCTAGGTATTTATTAAGCTTTTTCTTGAAGTCTACTGTCATTTTTTGTATCTCATCATTAATCATGAATAATAGCATATTCCAATGTCAAAAACATGAATGTGGTTGATAATGTCATTAAGATTCAATTCCATAATTAATAATGGTTTTCATTTGCATTATTCAGCTCATATGGTACAATTCTTATAGATTTTTCATTAATACTGATTCATAGCAACATGATACAATGCCCATATGTTACAATTATTCATTAATGGTTTTCATTTGCATTATTCAGCTCATATGGTATAATTCTTGTAGATTTTTCATTAATCATTATTCTTTTTGACAACATAGCAATTCATATGTTACAATTCTAGGAGTTAGAAATATTGATTCTCATTAATTTAATTACAAATATGATACAATGCCTCAATACAGCTCTGTGATTGTATTTACAAAAGTCAATGACTCAATACCCATTGACAATTTGGCACATTGCCTAATTTCAATTTCATTATCCTAGCTCTAAGCCAATGACCCTAAATTCCCTTTTATAGAAATAAGGGAGCAACAACAACTTTAGGTTGATTTGCCTAATGTGAAGTGAGAAGTCTAAAAATGTAAATCAGTAAGACAACTAAAAGTCTACAACATCTCTACAACTTTAGTTGTACATTTTTGCATTTGACAGGACAGTTTACTAAATTAGCATTGGCAATAGCATCTACAACTGCAAGACTGCAACATTGATCCTATTCATAAAACAAAGTTCAAACTTGTTACTTTAAACTCAATTCTAGACTCTAGTATTTAGGATAATATCAAAGATATAGAGATGATTGAAACTAAAATTACTTCCATATACTATGATTGATGAGATCAAGATGATTCTGTCAATTTCTTTAGTATGCTCCATTCTTCATCGGTTGGAAGGGAAAAATTTCTAATGTTATAGTAAATGACCTGCAACTTCATCAGCCATCCATACTTGGAAGAGTGAGTTGAAAGCAATGTTCCTTCCATTACTGCATTCAAAATTGTGAATGTTTTGATGCACTTTGCAATGCCTTCATGAGTTCTGTCCTAAGGAAGGTTGCCTAAATCAGACATCATTGTGTCCTCCAACTTTTTTTTGTAAGCTTCTCTTCCAATGAAATTCGTTGATGAGTAATCAGGTCCAGGACTCGGCAAACCAAGAGATATCAATTTGGTTGTTTTACTATTCATCTTGGCGAGCTTTGGCCCGAATAAGGCAACAGTTTCATCTTCTTCTATTAGTTTTTGACATATTTGAAAGACAGAGGTTGCCTTTATTGTTGCACCAACACGGTCCTGAATTCCCTTGCTTGCCAAATGCCTGTCACTAGTTCTGTTGATTTCTTGTATAATCTGCTTTACAATTTTCTATCTCTGACAAAAACTTTTGTTCTTCACAATGTGCTCTTTCAGCTTCCCATAAACATCTATAATAGTTTCATTTAGTTCAAATCAATCACACAACCTATCACACGACATCTTTATTTGCCCCTAGAAGAATTTTTTTATTTGTTTGATTGTATTATTTACATTGTCATTCAAGATGTTTTCATAATTTTTAATTGTATTATTTTCCTTCTTTAGGTCTTCTTTCATTTTTGAGAACTGGTGTTCACCATGTTGTCTTATTTTCTCTTCTTTGTCTTCCCACTCTTTTGCTTTCTCTTCCCACTATTTTGTTTTTACCCTCTCATTCTCCAATTCTTTCTTTAAGTTATTGGTTGCATGTCCCGCATTCTCCATTTTTTTGTAGAAACTTAATGAAGAGGCTTTTTCATCCTCAAGTTTCTTTTCACTCTGTTCCAATTTTTCCCTCAGAGTTTTCAATTCTATGTCCATATGTTCTTGTTGTCCAATTGCTTCTTTAGAGGATGAATTTTTTATCCTTCTCTCCAATTCTTTGCACCTATTTTCTGCTACTTTCTCAATTGCCTTTACATTTGCCAAGTTTCCCTTTAACTTGTCTATTGTGCCCTGAAGCTTTCCTTTCTCTCTCCCCAACTTCATTAGTGAACTATAGACCACTTGGTTGGTCATTTTTGACACATTTATCTTGTCCACATTTTTTATTTTGGATAAATCCATTTGGAGGGTGCTAACTTGAAATTGAGATGGATCTAACTGACTCTTTGGTGGATTGTTATCTCTAGCTAGGGGCATAACAACCATGAATTCCATCATATCTTTATTTGGATCGTATGTGGGAAATAACCTATTGGATGTAGGTTCTGCATCACGAGCTGCAACAATTGCTTCCATCTTCATTTTCTTACTATTTTTTGTATTCTTATTTTTTGATTGTTCATAGTTAGTTACAAAAGCATTGTAACAAAAATTAGGGTTTTGTGACACAACTAAATGTTTGAATAGTGAAATAGTACTTGCACTGATGTACGAGCTTCCACCTATGTTGCCTGTGGTTATGCTAATTCCACCATGAGGATTAGCGACACCCTGACCCATTACAAGTGGATTTTTTGGACTATTCTAAGGGTTTTGTCCTAAAGGTTGGGCAATTGTTGGACTCACGGTCACCATTGGCATTGTTGTACTAATACTTGTAGTTTTCATAACCTTTTGCTTCTTTACCCTGCCTTGATCTCTGGGAACAATTGTTTTCATGTCTATCTGCAATGTCCTTTTCAGACCACTAGTTGTAGTTGTACCCATGATATCCACAGTTGTGGGAGTGGCAATTGATTGAGATTGAATCTGAGTGCTTGCAATAGGTGGAACTACATTTGAAGCTGGAACTAATGGAATTGACTAAGTTGATGAATGTGATGATTAAACTCCAAGCCCAAAGCCTAGTTTTGCACCATGTTTTGGTGGAGGTAGTGGGTTAGGTGCAGACCACACCCCTTGTCCACTGGGACCCAGACCACCACTACCTTGGTAGCCCATTTTTTGTATAATATATGCCCCTTTGGTATATTTATCTTTTGTGGACTTATCAAGTCCTCTACTAATTGTGGGATTCACACTGGATGTGGGATCCACAGAGTCCTAGTCATAGTCATCATCATTGGTGACATTTTCTTCAGCTGGATGCTCCTTATTCCACAAGTTGTTAAACATTTTATCCTCTTCCACCTCATAAAGATCTTTAGAGGTCTTTGGCTCACCGAGATTCTTCCTCATTTCCCAAAAATCTTTAATTTTGGTTCGAGTCCAATTATCATCCATACATTCATCCATTAGGTCATTTGGAATAGATTTATTAGATGGTTGAGCAGCTTTCTGGTAGAAATTGGACGATGTCATGGCCTGCACTTTTCCTTTCTGTTTGTGCAATGCCATAATTTGTGATGACAATTCTTGTATTGACATATTATTTTCAGCAGTATATTTCTCCATCTCTTTTTTGACCTCATCCTAGGAATCCATGTTTTTAAATTTTTCAATCAATGGCATACTTTCATGTTGACATTTGCTTGTAGAGTTCTCATTCTCTCTAAGCTTTGTTCCAATTATGTTGAGTGGATCATATTGCCAGTGACTATCAACATCAAAGTGAAAAATTGTAAAAAAGGCTTCTGCCACTTTTAATCCTCTTCTCTCAAATGTGAACCCTCCAAATGAGAAAGGCAAGGAAGGAAATATCATTTTCTTTTGCTGACCATTAAAGAGTACATATGTGCTCTCCATCTACCGTACATATTCCAATGCAAATACCCTCTCTATGACATGTATTGGAAGTTTGTAGGGTTCTACTACTGAACTGTAAAACCTTAACACTGTGTACTCTTCCATGAAGTACCAGTCAGCCAATTGTATTTTACTTTCAAGTTGAATTAAATCTCTACAAGTAGCAGGTAATCTAGGCATTGGAGTGCCTGTAATTTTATCGTACATTGGTGCCAAAAAGAAGTCTACAAAATTGTTGTAGTTCCTTCTGTTATCAATCATCCTTATCTGAGGTGTTAACTCATATATTGGATTTTAGCCCTGACTGCAAAGCTTTTTTGTCTAAAATATTGCATGATGCTTTGCTAAGAGAAGATAGCACAAGTATGTTGTGAATCTAAATGTCTTCTGTGAACCTGTTTTAATCATTAGTAATTGTTCTTGCATGCAATGAACAATGTGCTCAATAAAATAATATTTTACTGGTTCTTTTTCATAATGAATATAAAAAAGCATTTCAAGAATGCTAGCACCCACTTCTTTGTTACTATCCAATACCAAACAAAATGCTAGCAAGGAAATATTGTCCTGAACCCATGGCACAAAAATTTTATAATCATAAGGAGGCCTATGATCTGGACTCAGGCTTGAACTGTTTGTTATTCCTCTGATATAAGAATCTCTTTGTGTTGCATCTATTTTTTCATAATCCTCTACCAACTTTCTCAGGTCAATTTTCACGTTTGAGTTTTGATGTTCAAACCCTAGGTTCAACAGACTAGCAAATTCACCCTCGGTTATGGACAAAATTTCCTCCTGAGTATTTTTATTCACAATTGCTTTTCTATTTTCATCATAATTTTCGGTGCAGACCATGACAATTTCTGGGCAAGGGAATACTTGAGGTAATGCCATGCTTGTCGACCCAACATTCCATGATGCAATTTTATTTTTCATTGCATTTACCTTGGGGTTAAATGAAGAAAATTTTGAACCCTTATTTGGATTGTTCCATTTGTTTTCAATTGCAAATCTAATTTCCATGATACCCTTATTTCCATGAATAACAAGATCATAAATATCATGGAATAAATCTATGAAACCTGGTTTTTTAAGCAGATTATGGAATTCTATTATCTGACTTGTCTTTTTACTCATAGTCTTATTCTTGATAATTTTTTTCCCATCGTGGTAAGCTAGTAAGTGGTAACCTAAACTGGTATCACTATTTACTCATAGGAAAATTCAAATATTTATACATAGCTACAAGCCTACAATTTACAGGGGTGATTCAAGAATCAAAATTAAACCCTAACAAGTAATAGGATAATTTTTTTCTATAATATAAATAGTAAAGTTGTAAATCAAGAGATTTGAAAAATTTAAAATGTAGGACCTAGGTGTTTAGGATTTTAGTAGTTACCTATTACCCTTAGTTTCAATTTTTACAGACTTTGACTAGGAACAGAGCTTCAATTGAGAGACTTTGTTGCACTTTCTTTCCTCAACATAGAAATTTAGAATTTGTAAACCCTTTCTAAATCCACAGACTACTGGAAAGTGAAACTTAAAGCACCAAAATTGTACAATCTAAAGTCATCACCAGTACCACTCATCTGACGGCTGACTCACCTCATGAATACGAGTTAGACATGTCACGTCATCATTAAATGGCATTGTTGGTAGGACCATGTGAGAGTGCGAGTGGAACTTGTTACATGTCATGATTCTGGAATGGGTTTGAAAAGATGGGGTTGCTTTTCCCTTTCATCTTGAAATACAACTTCGGTCATTGATCTACAATAATCCAAAGGTCATAATGGCATTGTGTACCTGTGGTGGCCCTAAGCCCTCGTGGGTCCCATTAACTCACCTAGTCACCACTCACCTGATGGCTAACCTCACCTGACGGCTGACTCACCTCATGACTACAAGTCAGACGTGTCACGTCATCATCAAATGGCATTGTTGGTAGGACCATGCGAGATAACGTGTTATGTGTTTAGTGACACATGTCATTATTCTGGAATGGGTTTGAAAAGATGGGGTTTCTTTTCCCTTTCATCCCAAAATACAACTTCGATCATTGATCTACAATAATCCAATGGTCATAATGGTGTTGTGTGCCTATGGTGGCCCCGGGTCCCCGTGGGTCCCATTAACTCACCTAGTCACCACTCATCTGATGGCTGACTCACCTCGCGACTACGAGTCAGACATGTCATGTCATCATCAAATGGCATTGTTGGTAGGACCATGTGAGACTATGAGTGGAATGTGTTACGTGTTTAGTCACACGTGTCATGATTCCAAAATGGGTTTGAAAAGATGGGGTTGCTTTTCCCTTTCATCCCAAAATACAACTTCAGTCGTTGATCTATAATAATCCAATGGTCATAATGGTGTTGTGTTCTTGTGGTGGCCCTGGGCCCTGTGGGTCCCATTAACTCACCTAGTCACCACTCACCTAACGGCTGACTCACCTCATGACTATGAGTCAGACGTGTCACATCATCATCAAATGGCATTGTTGGTAGGACCATGCAAGAGAACTTGTTACATATTTAGTGACACGTGTCATGATTCCAGAATGGGTTTGAAAAGATGGGGTTGCTTTTCCCTTTCATCCCGAAGTCCATCGTACATCGTTGATTTGTGCTCATCCAATGGTAGTTATTTGCAACAGACATTGTTAAATGTTATAATGTTATTTTTTCCTTTATAAATATTAATTAATAATGGATAATAAGTTAATAACATTTAAAGTTATTTAATTGAATAGTAACAATTTTAGCCAATCAAATTCAAAATGCACTATTTTTTTAATAATATTAAATTCTAATAAATTTCAGAGGCTGGAGTTAAGGTTAGTGTTTAGAGATAACAAGATTTCTATATTCGTTGACTCGGTAGGTGTCCCAAACATGAGTTAAAGTAATACTTTTTATTGATTATATAGTATACTTAATGTTAAAATGATATTTTTTATTGATTATAACTTTACCATTGATAATTATAATCACATATAATTATCATACTTTATAATTAGAAAACAATAAATTATTTCTCTAACCTTATTAATTCATTTGTCTGTCAAATTGATTATCTAGTATTCTTAAAGTTAAAATGATATTTTTTATTGATTATAACTTTAACGTTGATAATTATAATCACAAATTCACATATAATTCTCATACATTATAATTAGAATACCATAAATTCTTTCTCTAACCTTATTAATTCATACTTAATGTTAGTACTCAATGATAATGTCAGTACTTATTAATTCATTACCCAAACTTAATGTCAGCACTCAGTGATAACTGATAAGACATTTCTTTTATTAACTATAACTGTCTACATTGTACAACTATGATACATCATACATATCTAATACGCAGATAAATCATAAAGCAACTAATTAAAATATTGCAATCACAGTGATAGAGAAGTCTAAGAACCATTTTTTGTACAAATTGAAATGAGCTAAAGCTTGCAAAATTTTCATTTTTTTCTTTTCATAAAATTATAATTACATAAACATTGTCCAGTTCCACTTCCAAAACAAAGAGGAACCTACTATAAACAAAAAAAAAACAAAAAAACAAGGTATGTTTTTATCAAAAAAAATCACTAGTAGACTAGTAGTCCAGTGTCTACTTCGAGTACAATAGTAAATACTACAAAAAGAAACCTAATATAAACAAAAAAAACCCATAAACTTTTTATCAAAAAAAACTAGTAGTAGTCCACTACTAATTTTGGCCTTCGACTTCATCTAAGTAGAATTAACGAGAGATGATTATTTGCGTGAATTCATTGAGCCACTTGAATTGCCCCACCTCAGCCTCCTCTTCATCAAGGGAAAACCACTTTTAGAGAAAATCCCTAGCAATCAGGGCCCATTTCCTATGGCACTTATACTGCCCATCATTGAGGCCCAAAAGAAAAGGTTGCATGGCCACATTTTCGCCTGGGAGGAGAAGCTTGGGTATTTCACTTGCCCAAGGGATCCCCACCCTTATTTTTGTGAACACGACAACATTAACATTGTCCCCTAGGTATTCTTCTTTAAAAACCCTCCTCAGTAGCATTAACATGTCCACCTTTTCTCCTCCGAGGTTGAGAAGAGATGCCAAAAAATGGGGCGTAATGTCCATGTTGACCTAGTGCCTATCTTCATTGTTCAAAAACTCTTGGCCCAGCACCATTTTCACAACCTCTATAATGAAAGGCCCACCCTCCTTACAAATATATTCTAAGGTTTCATCAGTAAAGGAACACAAAAAGGCCTTCTAGGCCTCCTCAGATGTGCATATAAGCCTAATTGGAGTGTCCATCTAAAACAGTCAAACTACAGAAAACTTAAAAACAAATTATTTGCAGAGTGCAGACTACAGACCCTAAACAAAAAAATTATCTAGCAAACGCCAAAGATGAATCGATGAATAATGAAGATAGATCATCTATAAATAGCCCTTGAATTCTTGATGGTTACTTAGCAATAAATTGTTCTGTCTTTAATGGTATTAAATCCATTGTCCTTAACATGCCTCTAAATCTTTCATGTAAATCTTTCCCCTAAATGCATGCATGTGAGAAATTAAAATTTTGAACTTAATATTTCATATCTACCAGTAAATCTTTCCCATAAATGAAAAAGATGTCAGATATCGATTATAGCATCTGTATGAATCTGGAAGTGGTGCGTCACTGCGTGTCTACTTTGCGTGACAAGTTAAAGAATGTCGCTTGTCACTAACAAGGCATTTATCTCTTACTGAGTTAAGAGGTTACAAGTTGCACTATAGTAATAGAACCGTGAATATCGATACCAACATGTGTACACTGTAGTCTGCAAACAAGTAACCCTTATTTGATACATGTCAACATTCTGGTGACTTCCTCCACAACTCTGTTTCCTTCAAGAAATTGGGGCCGAAATTAAACTTCAACCGTTGATCTTGGATCATCAGACGGTATCAAATAATATATTTAACATTATACAATAATGTATGTATGTTAGGTATGTTAGACTAAGGTATTATAATAAAATATTTCCCATCTTTTGAAAATCGCCAACAAAATATTTTTTTTGCCATAATTAATGAACGATTAGCCAATAAAATAAATAAATTTGCAAATGGTACATAAAATTCGCCAATACAAATATTTTTTTTACCCTTCAAAAGAAAATCATTCGCCTTATATATTATTATTTTTTACTTGAAAAGAAAATTATTCACCTCTTATATTATAATTTTTTACTTCAAAAGAAAATTATTTGCCAGCAATTTATGAAATTTTCATTCGGCGGGGAAAAAATCGCCAACAAAAACTATGAAAAATCATGGATTTGAAGAAAAAAAATTGCCTACATTAAAACAAATTCCCCCCTAAAATAATGTACAATTTGCCAAGATTTTATACTTTTTCGTAAAAGGGGGTTTCTTAAAGTTATCCCTGCTTCCTAGGGGTCCTAGTACGCCTTATCACACATTAGGACCCCTAGGAAGTCCCCATGATCCCTTTCAACATATTGGAACCCTCAAGTGTGTCCTAAGGGGTTGTATGACCCCTTTGGACACACTTGAGGGTTCAAATGTATAAGGGGTCATGGGGACTTCCCAAGGGTCCTAGTATGCCTTATCACATTTTAGGACCCCTAGGACATCCCCGTGACCCCTTTTGACACATTGGAATGCTCAAGTGTGTCCCCTTAGGACACACTTGAGCATTGCAATGTGTCAAAAGGAGTCATGGGGACGTCCTAGGGGTCCTAGTATGCCTTATCATGCGTTAGGACCCCTAGGAAGTCCCCACGACCCCTTTCGACACATTGGAACCCTCAAGTGTGTCCTAAGGGGTCCTATGACCCTGTTGGACACACTTGAGCATTCAAATGTGTCAAAAGGGGTCATGAAGACTTCCTATGGGTCCTAGTACATCTTATCATGCGTTAGGACCCCTAGGAAGTCCCCATGACCCCTTTCAACACATTGGAACCCTCAAGTGTGTCCTAAGGGCTCCTACGACCCTTTCAAATACACTTGAGTGTTCAAATGTGTCAAAAGGGGTCATGAGGACTTCCTAGGGGGCCTAGTATGCCTTATCACATGTTAGGACCCCTAGTAAGTTCCCATGACCCCTTTCAACACATTGGAATGCTCAAGTGTGTCCTAAGGGGTCCTACGACCCCTTCGAACACACTTGAGGGTTCCAATGTGTCAAAAGGGGTCATGGGGACTTCCTAGGGGTTCTAGTATGCCTTATCATGCATTAGGACCCCTAGGAAGTCCTCATGACCCCTTTCGACACATTAGAACCCTCAAGTGTGTCTTAAGGGGTCCTATGACCCTTTTAGACATAGTTGAGCATTCAAATGTATCAAAAGGGGTCATGAGGAATTCCTAGGGGTCCTAGTATGCCTTATCACATGTTAGGACCCCTAGGAAGTCCCCATGACCCCTTTCAACACATTGGAACCCTCAAGTGTGTCCTAAGGGGTCATACAACCCCTTCGGATACACTTGAGGGTTCAAATGTGTCAAAAGGGGTTATGGGGACTTCCTAGGGCCCCTAGTATTCCTTATCACACGTTAGGACTCCTAGGAAGTCACCATGACCCCTTTTGACACATTAGAATGCTCAAGTGTGTCCTAAGGGGTCCTACAACCCCTTCGAACACACTTGAGCATTCTAATGTGTCAAAAGGGTCATGGGGACAATGTACCTTAAATGTTCTTACATCAATTTTTATGCCACTGTTAGTTTCTAGAATAGATGATGACATCTACTTATTCAGTATAGTCAGACCGCCAAAATTACAAGGATTCTGTAGAAAAATCCTATGCTGGATACTTTAAAGAGGACTTCGGCTGAAACTATCTATCATCAAATCAACTGTGCAGGTATTTTTTTGAATACATTATATATATATATATATATATATATATATATATATATATATATATATATATATATATATATATATATATATATATATATATATATAATGTATTCAAAAAAATACCTGCATAGTTGATTTGATGACAGACAATTTCAGCCCAAGTCCTCTTGAAAGTATCCAGCACAGGATTTTTCTACAGACTCTTGTAATTTTACCGGTCTGACTATATTGAATAAGTTGATGTCATCATCTCTTCTAGAAACTAACAGTGGCATAAAAATTGATGTAAGAACATTTAAGGTACATTGTCCCCATGACCCCTTTTGATGCATTGGAATGCTCAAGTGTGTCCTAAGGGGTCGTAGGACCCCTTAGGACACACTTGAGCATTCCAATGTGTCAAAAGGGGTCATGGGGACTTCCTAGGGGTCCTAACACATGTTAAGGTGTACTAGGACCCCTAGGAAGTCCCCATGACCCCTTTTGACACATTTGAACCCTCAAGTGTGTCTGAAGGGGTCGTATGACCCCTTAGGACAAACTTGAGGGAGGACCCCTAGGAAGTCCCCATGACCCCTTTCAACACATTGGAAACCTCAAGTGTGTCCTAAGGGGTCGTACGACCCCTTCAGACACACTTGAGGGTTTAAATGTGTCAAAAGGTGTCATGGGGACTTCCTAGGGCTCCTAGTACACCTTATCATGCGTTAGGACCCCTAGGAAGTCCCCATGACCCCTTTTGACACATTGGAATGCTCAAGTGTGTCCTAAGGGGTCCTATGACCCCTTTGGACACACTTGAGCATTCCAATGTGTCAAAAGGGGTCATGGGGACAATGTACCTTAAATGTTCTTACATCAATTTTTATGCCACAGTTTCTAGAATAGATGATGACATCTACTTATTCAGTATAGTCAGACTGCCGAAATTACAAGGAGTCTGTAGAAAAATCCTATGCTGGATACTTTCAAGAGGACTTGGGCTGAAACTGTCTGTCATCAAATCAACTGTGCAGGTATTTTTTTGAATACATTATATATATATATATATATATATATATATATATATATATATATATATATATATATATATTATATACATTAGTATATATATTATATACATTAGTATATATATAATATACATTATATATATATATATATATATATATATATATATATATATATTATATACCACTTTTTATATATAAAAGTTCAATTTTTTCATTTAATCCCACCATTTTTTCATGTACCTGGAAATATCAGGTACCCAATTATTGGCTGGTATAACTTTGACCAAAATATTCCCTGTCCCCACAGACCAGAGAAGCACGGGATTTCAAACTTTTTCATGGGTTGTAGGAAAAAAAAATGTGATTTGGGGCCCATTTTTTGTTTTTTGTCAACTTGTGGTCTCACCATGGGAAGCAACAGTCATCAAAAGGCTAAACGCAAGAGGAAGGTGACAGATGAAGAAATTCAAGCATATAGGGAAAAAGATAGGGAAAATCATTGAAGAAGGAGAGAAGGTATGTTAAACATTAATCAAGGTGACCCCGTAAATGTAGTTGCAAGTGAAGAGGATGTTGAATTTGAAAATAATATGGAAATTAATTTTGTGAATAACAATGTATGGAGTGAAGATGAAAATGTAGAGATGGAGAATGAAAATGTAGACTTGGGGAATGAAAACATAGATTTGGGGAATGACATTGAATGGAATGAAGATGAAAATGTATAGATGGAGATTGAAAATGTGGACTTGGGGAATGAAAATGTTGCACAAGAACCACATGAACGTTACACATCTCCAAATTATATGCGAAATTAAGTCCCTTGCAATAAAGATAATCAATATTCAAATTGGGTGCTTTTGAGAACACCTAAATGGTTAATTGAAATTGAGGAGAACATTATGAATAATTGGGAAGGAAAGAGGTCACATAGAACCATTAGGTTGTGGGCTTCAAGACTTTATGATCATTTTTTTGGAAACAAGACATTGGTTGAGCAATGTCAATTTTTTGTGCAATTGTTAAAGATGCAAAAGATGAGACCTATGCTTGTGAAATTGAAGATTCGTGTGAACAAGAAAATGGAGAGAAATGCCATTGTTGTGAAGAATCTTTTCAATGCTCTAAATAGCATTGGGAAGACTAGCAGAGAAAAAGACAAGAGATTTGCTCAAAGGGTTATTACAACCTCCTTAGTAAGTCATCAGTTGAGAAAGGCTCGTTTGATGAGACAAACTTGTGTTGACTTCAATATAGACCGTAAAAATTTGGGTAGAGCACTTGCGAGAAGAGAAAGACTTGATGATCCACTCAAAATTGATGCATGGGCTTATGGTGGGAGATTTCCATGTTTCAATAAGAAGCTAATAGATGGTGGGAGACTTCTTTATGTTGATTCTATTGTTGATTGGTGTACTTTAGCATTGTCACAGGGGGAGACTGTTGATTCTACAGTGTGTAGATTCTTTTGGTTGGTTGAGGAGGGAACTATAGGAGATAGATTGGATTGTCAAACAATGAAAGACTCTTCAAAAATGCATTCATTCCAAAGCTCCAATAGTAGTACATGGACCATTTGGACACAAGAGTTGGCTTGTTTTTGCCCCATGTGTTTTCAGTATGATTGGGATCATTGTGAGTCAAGTGAGTGGGTGCATACATGGGCTCCATAGTATCTAACTCCTTTATCTTTGACACTCTCTATAATAAATGATGACATGGACACTTCAGTTGAGTATGACCATCTTTCAGATCTTCTGCAGCTAGGAGATGTTTTTGCATTGGTTTCACTGCAGGGGAATGATGAGAGGTTAGATTATTAGTTAGCACGTTGTGTACGAGGTAAAAAAAATATTTTACAACCAATGACAGATGGTGATGGGTTCACATATCCTACTGGTTCATTTTTTGTTGCGAGAACATGGCTGTGAACATACGTGATTAGAAAGAATAGAATTCCTGCATTTGAAGACTATGAGAAGCACAAAACTATTCTTATGTATTCACACCTTGTTATAGAAACAAATGTCAAGTTGTCAAAGCATCAAGGAAGACCAAAGACAAAAGAACTTTGGACTATTAGTACTGTTGATCATGAATCACTATTAGAGACCTTGAAACAAAGAGATGACCCTTCAGGAACACTTGACTAGGTAATAAGTTAACTTAGTGCATTGTTTTCTAAGTTCGTTAAGCTTAATTTCAATACATTAATTTCACCTTTCTTAGATTGTATTTTGAGTCAATAAACTTGGTTTTGTATGTGGATTGTAACTTGTGCAGGAGCACCTATGAAGACACCTATGGTCACCATGGATCCAATCAGAGATAGAAGGACAAAAAGATCCTTAATGGTTAATTGATATCTTTTGAAGCCTATAATGGAAATTTGTAACAATCAATTTGATTTAAAAGTTAAATGTCCTAGAAGTCTTGATAAGGACTTATGACCAAAATCATGTATGGGTGGCCAATAGTGCCAACAAGAGACCTTACATGTCATTTGCATGGTTTGAATTCTTACATGTTTGATTGTTGTTTCTAATGCTTTAAGGATATTATGTTTTATCATTTCAAACAATCTTTGATGCTTTGATGCTATCACTGGAGCACACCTTAAATGAGAAATTGTGGTTTTTATATGCAAGTCCAGTTGTGTTTTGATTGAGGAAGTTAACATTTACAAAGGTGGTTTGTAAATCTGAAGAGACTGACTATCCCTTTGGGTGGGAGGTATAATGGTATGAAACATAAGAACATAGGAAATCTATAGAAGTTAAACCCTGTAGACACGTAAAATTGCACAAGTACTTTTCAAAATGCAATAAATCAATAAATGGCTCAAAAATCAATAAAAATGCATTAAATCATCAAAATGGATCAAAAATCAATAAAATGGACATAATTAAATAAAGTTGGACAAAATCAATTAAAGCAAAGGAGAAATTAAATAATGATGTTAAATAATTAAATGAAAGCTTAAAAGGGCCAAAAACACTATATAATTGATTTTAATCAATTAATTGTATAGTTGTTTTAATCAAAAATCAAAATGAGCCCATTACCCTTACATGGCTAAATTTAATTAATTAATTAAATTTAATAAATCTTAATTTCTTTCAACAAAGTGATGAACCAATGAAAATTGAGGACAAAAAGACATAAATCACTCAAACATTTAAATTGTCCAAAGATTTGAAACCATTTAAAGGGTTGTCCCCTCATTTGTCCCCTCATTTATGAACAAAGAAAAGTTTTTGACTTAACCATGGGATAATCATGATTTTTTCACTCCACCCCCTACCCTTGGGAAATTACTATAAGTATGAGGCATTTTAAAGAGCATTTCCATCTTGGAATTTCATTTTCATAGCATTGTTACTATAGGCAATTGAGATCATTTCTAAGAGCAATTTGAGCATTTTTGAGCATTTAGTATCATAATTTCATCATTCTTGAGCTAGAATCATCATAGAAGCATAGCATAAGCATATTAGCAGCATCATTTCTCATTTTAGAGGTGTCACTAGTGAGGATTTGTAGTTGAGAGCTCACTTACCACTTCTTTCTAGAGATCCATGGGATAATATAGATTATAGTTGCAAGTTTAAATAGATTTCCTTTGTATTTAGTTTAAATTGTTGCTATCTTATCTTAATTTCATGTAGGTGAGTAACTTCATCACACAAATGGTGCCCACCGTGGGGCTCTAAGCCTCATTTCATCATTTGCACCATAATTTGCATGCTTGTATATTTTGTTTTCCATGAATTTCTTGTAGGAAATAGGTAAAGTCACGCTTACAGGAGATTCACTCACGCTTGTAGTCATTTTACTGCCATTTATGATCTTTGTCTTGACACCTGTGAGATAAAGTTATCTTGCCTTTGCCTAGAAAAGTCACGCCTGCGACTTAAGAAGTGTTACGTAGCTGCAATCTGCTATCGCTTGTCATCAGCCTTTGCTACGCAATTTATCAAAATAGTCACATGTACAAGCATTTTAGTCATGCGTACAAGCATTTCAGTCACGTGTACAAGAATTTCAGTCATGCGTACAAGCATTTCAGTCACGTGTACAAGAATTTCAGTCACGCTTACAAGAATTTCAGTCACATGTATTAGCTGGACAATGTCGCTTTCTGTCTGTTACCTTTATTTGTTGTTAAATTGATTAAATCATTTTTCTAACTCTCTATTTGCATGATTTGATAGTAAATGAGTAGGCACAAAAAGGTACAGAGGTTGGAAAGCAGGTTCAATCAAGAGGAAAATGCATTAGCAAGGAGGATTAAGAAAGAAAACATAGCACACATTAAGGTTGTTCTTGAGTCAACACAAGAAGAAGACAATCAGGTATATCAAAAATACCTTGCTGTGATTGAAGCATATAAAAAGAAATTTGTCACTTTAAATTGGATCTTTAGTTCTTAATTCAAATTTTTGTTTGAAAGATTTGCAATTAGAGTGCTTAAAATTCATTACATAAAGCTTGGCTTTGTCAATTCGATTTTGGTTTCCCCTCACTTTGATTGTTAGTGTTGACTAACTTGTTGGAGTGCAAGCACATGGAAAGGAGCTATTGCTAAGGTGAGTAGAAAAATGTCAAAAATCTTTCAAAAATGCCCCGAGCTTTATGCTAGCTACAAGGAAAGGTATTTCTCTATTCAAGCTTGCACTTGATTAGATTGTGGCATTCAATTTCAAACATAGCTTAATTAAAATAGGAAAATGAACCAAAATACTTCAATTTTTAAGAATCTCCTTGTTAAGAGATTGGGAAAGAACCATTTCATGTTTGAGTGTTGGGAATAAGGAAAGGCAATAGGGATATGCTCTTCACTTTTTTAAGTGAATCAAATTCCCAAACTTGTCCTACCAAGTTCATTTCTTACTTTCTATGAACATGCTAGAAATTTAGTGGGCTCACCTCCTGAGTTTGCCTTAGCAAGGCTGGTGAGAGGGACAGCCCAAGTGGGACACACTTGCTTTTACTGCGAGAATCCAACCCACTTTAAAATAAAATGCATGCATCCTTAATGGGGTGTGTGACAAACATATTTTGATTTTTCAACCTTCCTCTAGTAGTCCTTACGGATTGTGTGAAATCATACTTTGGTGTGTGTGGGAAGCTCCTTTATTGGGAGATGAGAGATTAAAGTCTATTTTAATGGAATCCTTGTTAAAACCTAGGTAAAATAGCAAAGCCACCTTGTAGAGCCATGTTTACAAGCCAATTTGACTTTAGGTAGGCTGCTTGGAATTCTTTATTGTGATATACTTGTGAAAAACATTAGAGAACATACACATTAGAGTGTTTTTAGGGACATGATGACAAAGTGATGTGTGTGTTGTGCTTGTTTTTCTATTTTCAAACATAGAAATTTCCAAAGAATGATCTTACACATTTTAAAAATTTAAAATCTTACACCCTAGTCAGAGAAGTGCCGCCTGTGCACAAAACAAACCCGCCTATCAGAGGTTCAGTCATGCCTGTGACTTTCTTAAACACGCGTAGACACATTGAATTCATGCTCAAAGAAATTTGAGACATGCCTGGTAAAAATTGGAAACCTGCTTAGTAAAAGCAAAGTGTCACCTGAGAACCTACAATGTGTCGCCTAACAACAAACCAGTGCATGCATACAAAAGTTTTGGTCATGCCTACACTCAGGCTAGTGATGCCCAAAAACACAAAGGGGCAAACAAAGAGTATTTCCCAAGGGTTTGGAAAAATTTTGAAATCACTTTTAGATACCCTTTTTGGAGATATTCTTTATCAGTGCAACAAATAGATCATATCCTTGAAAAAAATTTATAATGATGAGTCTATTTGAGAAACAAATCAAACCTATTATGGAGCATAATTATCAAAGTCAAGATCAAGATCTCCATAGGAATCAAAATGATGAAGTATCTGAAGAAGAAGTTTCAGAAGCAATCCAAGATCCCATGTTTATGGAGATAATGAAATTAGTTTTGGAGAGGGATAAGGAGGCATATTTCATAAAGTTAGCTCAAGCAGGAGTTAAGCTTCCTCATGATTTTGACACATCAACCTTGTGGGAAAATGAGGAAAAGAAAAAAGAGACATCATCTAAAAGGCCATCATTAAGATCAATGTGTCCTTTTCTTTATAATGATAGGTCATCCATATCTTCATTTTCCTCATATCAAAATCTACATTGGAATCAAAATGATGAGATATCTGAAGAAGAAGTTTCAGAAGCAATCCAAGATCCCATATTTGTGGAAACAGTGCAATTAATTTTGAAGAGGGATAAAGAAGCATACTTCATGAAGTTAGCTCAATCAGGAGCTAAGTTTCCTCATAATGTTGATACATCAACCTTGTGGGAAAATGAGGAAAAAAAAAAGAGACATCATCTAAAAAGCCATCATTAAGATCAAGGTGTCCTTTTCTTTATAATGATGAGCTAGCCGTATCTCCTTTTTCCTCACAAAAAGAAGCATTCAAGAGCAATAAACTTATCTTGGACCAAAGGAAATTTCATGATAAATCTATTTGTGATCAAGATAATAAAGAGTATGAAGAGAAATGTACCACTCTCAAGCAAGATATCATGCACAAACCTCCATATAGCAAGAGTAATCCATTCATCCTTTGTCCATCTCATGAACTTCCATCTTCCAAAGCTTCCCAAATCCCTCCATTAAAGAGTGAGTCCATAGCTGGTACTCCTTTCATCTTTCGGTCATCTCACAAAGATTCACAACTATCCAAAATTCCTCCATCAAAGAGTGAGCCTAATAATGACACTTTTCAAGTTGACTATGTTTACCCTCAAAGGCTACCTCTAAAAGAAACCCAAGCTAACTTATATCTTGCTGCATATTGTTTCCATGCTTCAAAGATCTTGGATCCCAAAGCTTCATGTGCTTCAATTCCTATTATACCCATTCAAGAAGATCCTACATCACATATCCAAACATCTACCCTATCCTTAGAAGTGGCTCCATGACAAGAGGATAATCCAAAGAGAAAAGAAACAAATGTTGATAAAGACCAAGATCAAGATTATATACAATCCCCTCCCATATTTGATGAAGGTCCCATATCCATAGAACCTTGTGATGATCCCCTTGCATCCTTTCATGTCTTTCAAGATGATATCCTTTCATTCCAAGAACAATGTACCCTTTCAAGTTCCATATTTTCTCCACTTCCCAAGCAAGATCAAGATATCCCTTCCATAATTTCTAATGAGCATATTGAAAATCAAGAGCAAAATACTCTTTCTACACCATTTGAAGATCCTTGTCAAGATCGAAGTATCCCATCATTTCCTTGTCATATTCCTCCATGTTCACCTCAAGAAACCATCATTCTTCCAAATCCTTTGCATGATAGTAAATCCCTTCAAGCTTCAATTGATCATATCAAATGTGTTCCTATCAAAGATACTCATGAGCCTATTAGTATAAAGATAAATCTTAAAGATGAGAACCTTGGAAATGCAGCTCCTTCCAAAGATATTTATATCCCTTTCACACCATATATCCCTCCATTCAAATGCAACCATATGTCGTCACTATCCTCCAAATCCATTTTGGGTTCCTATGTCCCAAAAAAAAAGTCTTCATTCCTTCCATCCATATTAGGTCCATATATTCCTCCATCATCTATTCCTATCATCCCTAGCTATCCATTCACTTACCCTACCATGTATCAAGATCAATGAAGGCACACATACTTGAAGAATGTCCAAACACCAATCCATATGAACCCTCCATATTACTCCTATTCATCCACAATTCCTAAGTCTTTTGGAAGCAATGTTGATGTGCAACATAAAAAATCATAAATGCAAGAATCCATATGGGTATAAAAATCACAATGTCCCATCTAATCGACATGTGAATGAAAAGAAAAATGAAATATCCAAAATGCCACAAAGGTCCACAAAGTAAAAAGAAAAAAATAAAATGTGGGTTCCTAAATCCCTCGTTGAAGAAATGCATTCAAAAGCATCACAAAAGAAAGAAAAATCAAAGAATATGTGGATTCCCAAGTCACTTTTGAAAGACGTGCACACAAAAGAAAAATCAAAATTGACATTCAAGCTTCCAAAGGCTTCCACTCCATCTCCTTCCAAACATCTTCTATTTTCCAAGTCTAATTTGGGTTCCTACATCCCAAAATCCACTACCTCAAAAAGATCCTCACCTCTGTCACCTATCGTTCCTCCATCATTCCACCACTCTTCAAAGTGTGTATCAAAGTTGATCTTTCCAACATTCCCATCTACAACATACCTTCTTCTTATCCTCACATTCATTTTCTAATACATACTTTCCGTACTTCCATCCCTCTTATCAAAATCTTTGAGCATCCTAGTCATACCCATGGTTTATTATAGCATATCTTTCAGAGGAGCATTGTCCAAAGATCCCAATGTTGGGAAAATATTGAAAAATTAAAAAAAAAGAAAAAAGAGAAAAAGTGCCTTGGTGAAAACCTAGCAATAGGCACCTGGGTAGCAAAAGTAAAGAGAAACAAATCTGTATACTATGATGAAAACCTGGTAAACAGGCGTCATGCGTAATTCTTCCTTCTTGCACTCCACACTTGGGGGAAAGTTTCATCCATATTTTCCTCTATCACCTTCATCTTGACAAGGTTGAACACATCCATGAGCATTAAGTATCTTGACATTCATTATCCTATCCATCAGCTTATGTACTTGTTGCATCTATGTTACCCTATCATGATCTTGCTTATCCCAAATTCACCTTCATTATTCCTTGATAGTCTTTCCATAATTTCAAAACATCCCTTCATAGCCTCCATCACCCTTTATCCAGATTGTGTTATCTTATCCACATCTGACCCAAATTGATCCCTTAGTCTTGATCAAAATGAAGAAGTTAAAGCAAAAAATTTGTTATCAAGAACTTCGTGACATGTCCACTTCTTTTGGATCCCTCATTTTCATGACAGAAAATCATTATCCTATATGCTATCTAACATTACATCATCGACTTCCATGGCTTATCCAAGAACATGCTTCACATTGCTATATCATTTTTCCTTAGCTTGGGTACTCTTGAGGAGATAGTCCTATGGGTCACATTCGCATGCTTCATCCATCAGGGCCTTTCCATCTCTAATTCATCAACTTGCAAATCCATCATTCATGTCCTATATATTGCTAGACATTGGGGGCAAACCAATGTGATCTTGTTTGAGAGCTGGTAAAAAGGAAAGCATAAAGTGTTTTGAGCTACATATTGCATAAAATTGAGCTTTTGTAATATTATGGAAGTTTGCCCAATTCGAACATTTTTCCTATCCAATCAGGGGCATTTGATCTTAATCAACGAATTTCAACAGAGAGGCATCAATTCACATGAAGCAATGCATTAAACTACAAACAGATTCAAGGGTGCTACCATCAGTCACGTCAGAGAGAGATTTATCAGAGTTTCAGACAAATGGAAAGTTCATTGAACCTTTGATAGATATCATTGTTCAAAAAGCCCAAGTATATTGATCCTACAACTTGATCCTTGAGCCTTCATTGACTTTATTATTTGGGATTAAAAATTGACAAAAAAACCTTAAAGATCAGAATGCTTAGAAATACTTTTTGAAAATCATGAAACATTGCAAAACACTTGAAGCTTTCTTTTGATAATCTATATTGAATTTATTTTTATCACATCTTTTTAGCTAATCGATGATGTTTCAACTAGATTGGCCATGATGAAGACATGATATTTTTCTTGTCTTTGAGTGACTGTCTTGAGGGAGATTCAACAACTTATGTGAATTCATCTAATGACATGGTCATCAAAGAATCATTGAGGACTTTCATATAGGGTGGAAGGTTGACCTTTGTTTGTTTACCAAAATCCAATTGTAACATTGAATTCGATGAAACTGGTATTCATACTCCCATAGTTTGGTCATCCAACTAGTGAGGGTTGTACTAGTTTCCAAAAGGGTGTTACAAAAAATGATAAAAAAGTGGTATTCATATCATCATGATGTGGTCAGTGATGATTGTACTATCTTTCCGGTCCCACAATGCTTAATGATGAAAATTTATCCTCATGGCATTTCTTTGCTAAAAGCTGGTGACACTTAGGTTGCATTGCATAATCATGTTACATTAATTGCATTATCATGTTAGGTTAATTGCATTATCATGTTAGATTAAATGCATTGGTTTGTAGTTATTTTTCCAAGGGAAAAGGGGGTTCAGTTATCAATCTTGATCAATCAAAAAGGGGAATCAAAGAAAAATTTCATATCATCATAAAAAGTGTTCATCAAAGATCCAACAATCAATATATCAAGATACAATGTCAACGACAAAATGGAACATCAAGTCCTGATCAATAAAACATCAATATGATACAAAATCAACAACGAGGAAGATCCATAAATATAATATCCAAGAAGCTAGGGACCATATGTATAACTTACAGAAATGTGCCTGTTTTGCAAATCTAGGGAATCATATCAGTATTCTATATCAGTGAATCATCTTACATTAATCAATTCTATCAAAAGTATCCAACAATCACACCCAGTACCATTTGTTCATGTCTCTGTGTCTTGAGAATGAAGCAACAGTATCAAATCATATTGGTTTTCACACTGATTGATTTATCCTACCAGTGACCTACCTATCAGTTATCCCATATCAGTTTTACTAACCTATCAGATTGACAAATCACATTCATTGGTACTATTATCCTAATATCCTAATCACTTGTTTTGCTTAACTACAATAGACCTAGCTATCTTGGACATTCAATCATTCATCCAAAAACATCAACAACATTTTATTAATCATGGTATTTCTATATCACCATATCAATCAAACTAGGGCAATTTATTTGAAATCAACATATCATCAATGTTTTTTAGAAATGAAAACATATTGGATCGATAAATCAAACCTCATCAAATCTTTCAAATCATTAAATTAATATGTTTTAATTTTTGAGGGGGCATCATAGTATCGAGGTCATAATCAAACATCACGAGATCAATGGGGCATCAAAAAAAAATTTATATCATCAGAGGCAGCAATCAATCAATATCAGTGGCATATCAGTGAATTAGTGAGCAGGACTTCAAGGAATCTTTGAATCAATGTTCTTCGTACATCAATTCAAAGAGGGGCATTTGTAGACACGTAAAATTGGACAAGTACTTTTCAAAATGCAATAAATCAATAAATGGCTCAAAAATCAATAAAAATGCATTAAATCATCAAAATGGATCACAAATCAATAAAATGGACATAACTAAATAAAGTTGGACAAAATCAATTAAAGCAAAGGAGAAATTAAATAATGATGTTAAATAATTAAATGAAAGCTTAAAAGGGCCAAAAACACTATATAATTGATTTTAATCAATTAATTATATAGTTGTTTTAATCAAAAATCAAAATGAGCCCATTACCCTTACATGGCTAAATTTAATTAATTAATTAAATTTAATAAATCTTAATTTCTTTCAACAAAGTGATGAACCAATGAAAATTGAGGACAAAAAGACATAAATCACTCAAACATTTAAATTGTCCAAAGATTTGAAACCGTTTAAAGGGTTGTCCCCTCATTTGTCCCCCCATTTATGAACAAAGCAAAGTTTTTGACTTAACCATGGGATAATCATGATTACTTCACTCCACCCCCTACCCTTGGAAAATTACTATAAGTATGAGGCATTTTGAAGAGCATTTCCATCTTGGAATTTCATTTGCATAGCATTGTTACTATAGGCAATTGAGATCATTTCTAAGAGCAATTTGAGCATTCTTGAGCATTTAGTATCATAATTTCATCATTCTTGAGCTAGAATCATCATAGAAGCATAGCATAAGCATATTAGCATCATCATTTCTCATTTTAGAGGTGTCACTAGTGAGGATTTGTAGCTGAGAGATCACTTACCACTTCTTTCTAGAGATCCATGGGATAATATAGATTATAGTTGCAAGTTTAAATAGATTTCCTTTGTATTTAGTTTAAATTGTTGCTATCTTATCTTAATTTCATGCAGGTGAGTAACTTCATCACACAAAGCCAAACATAATAAGCTCCATGAACAGGGTATTCCAGAGTAAAGAAAAAAAAATGTCCTAATATTCAGTCTTTGTTATTGGGTTTTGGGAGGGGTAGTAGAATATTAAAAATAATTGAATTTTAGTAGAGTGTTGACTGGCTTAATCATGATTAGTTTCATAGTTCAAATTTAAAACATACCACTAACAGTCATTGCAATGGAACTGGGTCAAGACAAGAAGTGTGCATGCTTTCCCATTTGGGTCTTCTCTTGTTTCAGAATGAAAACCTAATTGTTCCACTACAAAAAAACATGTTCCCAAGGAATACTTACTCAATCTGTAAAACACAACTACTTGTAAGATGCCCAGTGTACCATAATGCATTGTGTGTTTTATGGTCTGCAAGTGACGTGCTTTCTGAGTTTGCACAAGAGAGTAAAAGGGTTAACTTTTTCATTACTAAAAATGGTGTGGACTATAAGTTGGTGGTTCATTTTCATGAGATTGTAAATGCTAGTGACAACCCCATTCCACCCATGGAGTCACTAGAACGCTCACAACCATGCTCGACCCAAGTGACCCCAAGGTGCACTAAGCATGATTAGGAAGTGATCTTCCGAGGCTCATATCTTAGACCTTGTGAGAGGTATCAAAAAACCATTAGGGGCTACAATATTTTGATTATGAGTTCTACAATAACCTCTCTTAGTTTTGGGTGATTCAACTTCGTTTGCATTTGGAAAGGTGATCTCAGTCGATGCCAAAACTTGCAGTGAGGGTCAGTTGAAAGTAGCTTTGAAGTGTATCTTTCAAACCATCCATCCTGGCATCAAACCGTCTACTCCATTGGCTCTGGTTGGCCGAGTAAATGCTAGTGACAACCCCATTATGCCCACAGAGTCACTGGAACGCTCTCAACCACACTCGACCCACGTGACCCCAAGGTGCACTAAGCATGATTAGGAAGTGATCTTCTAAGGCTCATATCTCATACCTCATGAGAGCTATCAAAAAACTATTAGGGGCTATAGGATCATGATTCTAAGGTCTACAATAACCTCTCTCATTTTTTAGCGATTTGACTTCATTTTCATTTGGCAAGGTGATCTCAGTCGATGCCAAAACTTGTAGTGAGGGTCAGTCAAAAGTAGATATGAAGTGTATCTTTCAAACCATCCATCTTGGCATCAAACCATCTACTCCATTAGCTCCGATTGGCCAAGTAAATGCTAGTGACAACCCTATTCTGCCCACGAAGTCACTGGAACACTCACAACCACACTCAACCTAAGTGACCCCAAGGTGCACTAAGCACGATTAGGCAGTGATCTTTCGAGGCTCGTATCTCAGACCTTGTGAGAGGTATCAACAAACCATTAGGGGCTATAGGATTTTGATTCTGAGGTCTACAATAGCCTCTCTCATTTTTAGGTGATTCAAATTCATTTGCATTTGGCAAGGTGATCTCAGTCGATCCCAAAACTTGTAGTGAGGGTGAGTTGAAAGTAGCTCTGAAGTGTATCTTTCAAACCATCCATCCTGGCATCGAACCATCTGCTCCATTGGCTCTAGTTTGCCAATTAAATGCTAGTGACAACCTTGTTCCACCCACGGATTCACTAGAATGCTCGCAACCACGCTCGACCCAAGTGACCCCAAGGTGCACTAAGCACGATTAGCCAGCGATCTTCTGAGGCTCATATCTTAGACCTCCTGAGAGGTATCAACAAACCATCAGGGGCTATGGGATCATGATTTCAAGGTCTACAATAACCTCTCTCAATTTTTGGTGATTTGACTTTGTTTTCATTTGGCAAGGTGATCTCAGTCAATGCCAAAACTTGTAGTGAGGGTCAGTTGAAAGTAGCTCTGAAGTGTATCTTTCAAACCATTCATCCTGGCATCAAACTGTCTACTCCATTAGCTCTTGTTAGCTGGGTAAATGCTAATGAAAATCTCATTCCACACATGGAATCATTGGAATGCTCTCAACCACACTCGACCCAAGTGACCCCAAGGTGCACTAAGCATGATTAGGAAGCAATCTTCCAAGGCTCATCTCTTAGACCTCCTGAGAGGTATCAACAAACCATCAAGGGCTATGGGATCATGATTCCAAGCTCTACAATAACCTCTCTTAGTTTTGGGTGATTTGATTTCGTTTGCATTTGGCAAGGCGATCTCAGTCGATGCCAAAGCTTGTAGTGAGGGTTAGTTGAAAGTAGCTCTGAAGTGTATCTTTCAAACCATTCATCCTGGCATTGAACCATCTACTCCATCAGCTCCGGTTGGTCGGGTAAATGCTAGTGACAACCCCATTCCACCCACGGACTCACTGGAATGCTTGCACCACACTTGACCCAAGTGACCCCAAGGTGCACTAAGCACAATTGGGTAGTGATCTTCTGAGGCTGGTATCTCAAACCTCATGAGAGGTATTAACAAACTAATAGGGGCTACAGGATCATTTTTTTGAGGTCTACAATAACCTCTCTTAGTTTTGGGCGATTCGACTTCATTTGCATTTGGCAAGGCGATCTCAATCGATGCCAAAACTTGCAGTGAGGGTCAGTTGAAAGTAGCTCTACAGTGTATCTTTCAAACTGTCCATCCTGGCATTGAACCGTCTACTCCATCAACTCTAGTTGGCTAGGTAAATGCCAGTGACAACCCCATTCCACCCACAGAGTCACTAGAATGCTCTCACCACGCTTGACCCAAGTGACCCCAAGGTGCACTAAGCATGATTGGGCAGTGATCTTCTGATGCTCATATCTTAGACCTTGTGAGAGGTATCAAAAAACTATTAGGGGCTATGGGATCATGTTTTTGAGGTCTAAAATAACCTCTCTTGGTTTTGAGCGATTCAACTTCATTTGCATTTGGCAAGGTGATCTCAGTCGATGCCAAAACTTGCAGTGAGGGTCAGTTGAAAGTAGCTTTGAAGTGTATCTTTCAAACCATCCATCCTGGAATCAAACCGTCTGCTCCATCAGCTCCGGTTGGTCGGGTAAACATTAGAGACTACCCCATTCCACCCATGGAGTCACTGGAATGCTTGTGAGCACACTTGACCCAAGTGACCCCAAGGTGCACTAAGCATGATTGGGAAGCGATATTCTAATGCTCATATCTCAAACCTCGTGAGAGGTATCAACAAACTATTAGGGGCTACGAGATCATGTTTCTGAGGTCTACAATAACCTCTCTCAATTTTGGGTGATTCAACTTCATTTGCATTTGGCAAGGTGATCTTAGTCAATGCCAAAACTTGCAGTGAGGGTCAGTTAAAAGTACCTCCATAGTGTATCTTTCAAACCATTTGTCCTGGTATCAAACCATCTGCTCCATCAACTATGGTTGGCCAGATTAATGCCAATGAGAACCCTATTCCACCCATGGAGTCACAGGAATGCTCACGACCACGCTCGACCCAAGTGACCCAAGGTATGTGACTAAGGACAATAAATCCATTACATCTATTAATTTATTACACCTACATAAATTATTACATCAGGGTAATTTATTACATCTATTATAAAAAATTCAAACAAATTGACATATAACTTCAACAAGATATAATTTAAATCATAATGATAATCATAGTCAAGATATAACTTCACCATTCAATTCCATAAATATGAATAATAAATATGTATACAAAAGATGACGCAAATATAACATAAAAATGAACATGTTCTATATATAGAAAGTATCAAATGTATCAAATGTATCTCCATATACAAATATGGCACATGCCATTTCAAAATGTTTACAAAATCAATGTTTCAAGGTGCACAATGTGGCATATATGCCATCTCAAAATGTGCCAAGTGGCATCTCTAAATGACCACAAAACTAAAACTACATCCTATGTCATAGGGGGATCATCAAAATGTTGCCTCTTTGAAAAAGTGTTTGGCTCTGATTGATCCTGCATCAAAAATGAGTTCAAACCCAAGCTAGATTGCTTAATTTATATGATTTGTACACACACACACACACACACACACAAATATATATATATATATATATATATATATATATATATATATATATATATATATATATATATATATATATATATATATATATATATATTTCATAATTCAAACACTAATTTAATTAAAATTATAACTAAATACAAACATCTGTACCTGGCCTCTCAGTCGCCTACCACGATCAGGTGTCCTAACATAAGTCTTTGGTAGCGAAGGGACAATGCCACCATAACCAACTCCGACCTATAAATATATATTTGCAATAATGAGATTAGTAGAGTGGTGCAACATAGAGTAATAAATCTACAAAATAGGATGATAGCATAATAAAATTACAAATTGATTGAACTAAAATTAAAACTTACATTTGCTGATCCCTCCTCTGGAATAGTGGGTTGGGTCAACAAAGATATGAAAGATTATCATGGGCCCTCCCTCACACTGGGAGTAACCTATGAGAGTAAAAATATTGTCAATTATATATAAACGTACTTCATCATAAAAAACTTGGTTACAAAATACAAATAACAATATGTAAAAGTCTACGTACAATCGGGCTATCACTCCGAATCAAGATGCCTGTCAGCCTAGTCTCCCGAACCCATGTCAGGACATCATCAAGAGCCACACCCTATACAATAAAGTGCTACTAAAATATTTATTACTACACACAAGTGGTATACATATGCATGCATAATTAATCTTAAACAATTAATTACCTTTCCTTTGTCAAAACCTGATGAAGGAACCCCCTCGTGCGCCCCACTGACATCAGTTGTAGCCTACAAGAGTACAATAAGATGAAAATATATTAGTAAATGTATGAATAGTATTACTCTAACTGATAGAGATTTAAGCATGTATACCAAATGATATAAAAAAAACTAATGGGTACATAATTTATAATATACCATATAGGCATCAAGGCCAAATGAAATGGCCAAAAGTGTGGAGTCATCCACCTATCTCAAGTCATCCTCTGTCGTCAACTGAACATAAATGGAAAAAATATATATAGGTAAGTGCATGCAATCATTAAAACTAATCTAAATAATAATAAATTATTTTTAAATTAAATAAGTCATGTGACAAATTTATTTATAATGTTTACTCTTACCATATCAACAGGAGTCCATGGCTCTGTGTACACCTCCTAAGCACTCATATGAGATGTAGATGCTCCATGAGGTGTTGCAGCCTCTACAGCTACGTCTCCTATATCCTCCTCATCAATAACATATTGATATGTATCACCATCAATAAGCGGTCTGAGGCACATATTCTTGCATATAATACAAATATGGGGCTCACATACATGTGAACTCTAGCGAGATGTCGATGTGCCAGCATCATCCACACCAGGAGGCAACACTGACCTAGTCTATGTGATCAACTAATCACTCAACAAATGAATGGCCCTAATAGTCTGTGAGGCAGCCTCTGCAATGATATTATGATGCTACACTGGAGGAGGGGGTGCACCATCAGTGGGGGGGATGAAGGTAGTGGCCTTTTTGCACTGGACAAATGGCCTAGTCTGAGGAGCTCCTCAGCCTACACCCATGTTGGGCCTCATGCTAAAATAATTAACATTGTGACCAAGCACAAACTCAGCATACAATTTTTTTGGAAATAGAAAGGGAGCTCCAAATTTCTATGGGGTGGTTTATCTAAAACCATCCACCAGCAATCCCAAAAGTGTGTGCACATTTCTTCATTTGTGCACCATTTTATTAATAATTTAGGCTTTTTGGAGTCAACTTGTAATCCATTTTTAGGATTTACAAAAAGGGAGGCTATATCTTCCTTAGTTATATTAAGGGCCGCAATCCCATCATGGTCAAGCCCATCATCAAATTGGGCGTACATATCATCACGCCAATGAAGAGAAGCATTATGTTGCCATGTGAGTGTGTCAATATTTTCAACAATAGTATTTAGGGTGGCAAGCATGGGACCTAATGTAGGTATATTATGATATGTGTTTTGGAAACCTCGTATTGTGTTCAAATTATCTTGTATCAAATCTTCTAAAGATCAAGGGTTTTGAGACAGGGGATTATTTTGGGGATTGTTATTTGGTGCGGGAGGGTTATTTTCTTCATTGTTCTCAGCCATGCTTGATTAAATATAAAAAAATCTAAATTTCAATTTGATGTCATATATTATTACAAAAATAAATACAAAACCCTATTTCAACCAAAAAAACTACATTTAGCATCAAAATAAAATAAAATATTCAAAATATACAAAGAATTTACTTACCATATATACTACAGAGTCAAATTTTTTGTTGGGGAAATTAGATACCCAAAAAAATTGAGTATCAGATATATAGAGCCATTTTACAAACCTAAAAACAATGAGAGAAATGAGAAACACGACCCGTGGGTTTTGATTTATGCCACAACTTTCAGGTACCCAATGAGGATTGTGCTTTGGTGTCAGGTTTGCCCAGGTGTACTGACACCCAGGCCTACTAAAAAGTCAACAAGCATTTTCATGTGCTTTTGCACGAGTGAAAAGTGAATATTTTTCACATTGCCACTTTTTGGCCCCTCATGATCTTGCACATACCCAAGACAACAATTTCTACCAAATATGGAATATACTTGATTCCTTGAGGAAACAAGTGATAGAAGAAGATTTTAGAATAAGGGAAAAGACCTTAGATGATAACCTTCTTATATGTTCAGTTGAGGAGAAAACACTATTGTTGGAACTGGTGAAGCCACACCTTAGAACCAAGCTAAGAACCTTGCAGATCATGAATAAGGACTATGAATTAGTTGCCAAGGAGACTAAAAAAGTGTTTGAGAAGGTATTTTTGGAACAATGCATGCATCCATCATCTGTGCCTGCAACCCAAGTTCCTATTGAGAAAGTAAAAGAAACTGAGGTCCCTAATGTACCTATAATAGGTCCTCAGGATTCATCACCCATAGTAACAATGGCTACTGATGCGATGGATTTTTTGCCCATGCCTGTAACAAAAGATGATACGATTATAATTGATAATGTGGAGATATCAATGATGGCCATAGATAAAGACTTAGACAAGTTTGAGGAAGCCTTTGTAAGTAGAGAAGAGGCTGAAATACTATATGGTGATAATTCACCTAAGCAACAAGAAGATGTGTAGATTGAAGATCTAACAGGACATGAAGAAGAAGAGGAGAAGTAAAAACAAAAGGAGAAAGAGGATGAAGAAAAGAAAGATGAACGTGCAGATGAGCCCTCTATTGAAATTCTAGTTATTTTAAAGACTGAGGTAAAGGATGTTAGTCAAAATTCACTCCTTACCCCTAAGCCCTCAATTTCATTGTTGTCAAGTCTAACTCCTGACACAACAAGCTTATATTCATGAGGAGAAGAAGACCTAATTAAGATTAGTGTTCTAGAAATGGAAAAGGCCAAGGAGAAATAGGTTATGAGAAATTCATTATTTGTTGAATCAGTCAACATCCTGAATAGCTTACTACCTGAGAACAAGAAAGTGTCCAGTGTACACTCAGTGGAGGATGTCAACTCCATCCTATCAAGTTTCAAAAAAAATATCTCTAGCCTAGAATAATTTGCATCCAAGATTGAAGAAGAAAAATATCTCAAAAAGAGGCTAAGTGAATTGATTAGTAACTTCACACTTGACCTCATTTCACTAAAATTTGTTCAAGCATTGCTGAAAGATTTTGCAGCTAAGGGAAGAAAGATAATAGTAGATTGTAAGAATAAAGATAAGCTTGCTACAGACCTTTCCAAGAAGATCCAAGAAGCTGAAACTATGATGATAGCTATGAGTAAATCAGTGCTAGATCCCTCACAAGATGTAAATATGTACAATAATGTCTATCAGGGATAGTTAGACAAAATAGAGAAAACAAAAAAAGAAATGGCTAAGCTAAGGACAAGGTAAACTCAGCTAAGAAATGTTCTTGCACCCTCATTGGATGTGCTAAACCAGAACATCAAAGAGATTGATGCCACGGTGGTGACATATGATCAAGGACCGAGTTCAAAATTGGAGAAGATGGAGAAGTTGACTTATTCTTTGTGTGCCCATCTTCAGACTGTAAATGCACTGAAAGCATTTTGGCAGCAAGAGATCCAGAACTTGAAGATTGCATATCTAGATGTATTCACTGTGTAAGTACTTGTAGATACATGTTTGAGCACCTTTGTCATTAATGTCAAAGGGGGAGTAGAATATATAGTAGAAGGGAGAATATGAAGCATTATATATGATGTAAAAAGGGAGTAAAGTATATAGTATAAGGGAGATATAAGATAGAATATATGTTAGAAAGTTCTGTATAAAGATATAGTTAGTAACTTCACCATATTCCTTTGTTTCCATTAATGAAAAAGGGGGAGATTATTGGAAAGTTGACTATACTATTGTATATGACTATAATTAAGTGTTTTCATTATGGCAAAAAAGTCATATGGAGTTTTGTAGTCAGCGCACTTACTCATAAGATTAGAATTTGGTTAAGTATGAAGACTGGACAGTCAACAAAGCACCAGATGAACAAAGCATCAATGCACATGCGTATGACTGAGTTATGGTATGCACCCTTGAAGATAATCTTTTGAGTATGTAATAATGATAATTATAAGAGCACATGATCATATGAGTTAGTATGAAGAAGTTACAATCAGGTGAAGTGACACAGACAGTGAGTCGTAGAACAAAATAGAGCATGGAGTCGACTGTTGTTATTTTGGTTAGCGTGTATGATATTATTTTGTAAAGGTTATGCACCTATTGTATTTAGGTTATAGACATGTTAATATCATTATATGTAGGCATGCTTGAGACAATTCATTTGGAAGCATTGTATGCAATAGGTTAAAGGCCGACCTAGTGAATGATTTTGTTAGCACATATAAATAAGACATGCACCTTTTTATTTGAGTATGGCATGAGAGATAGAGTTGATAGAAGCAAAGTGGAATTATGTGAAGAGCAGTTAGAATGTTGTAGAGCTTTACAAGAGGCTAAAGCATCAGTGCACAAAAGGAACTGATCAGACCAGTAGTGTCACAGCAACAGTTCACCATTGGCAGATATAGTGTGTATCTAATATCCAGGAGGTTGTAGCCTTCTCATTGAGTAGTGAGCTCTGGGAGTGAGCCACCACCCCTAACAAGGTTATTGTAAAAGACTCCTAACAGGGTCCAACCCTTGACCAAGTCACTGTACTTATTGCATAGTAAAGGTAAACTCCTATAAGGGTTGTAAGATCTTCTAACAGGGATCATAATACTCTCATGCAATTCTTAGTGAGTGTCAATTCCCACCATGGTTTTTACCTATTTGGGTTTCCCCATAATCATATTTGGTGTTATGTGTTATGGTTGTTTATCTTACTTGCATTGATATTCATTTAAGTACTTAAGCAATTAAGTTAAGATTCAAGTTATCAGAAAAAATAATAATATATAGAATATTGATTCAAACCCCCCCCCTCTTAGTGTTCCCATTCCTAACACAGTTGTGATACTTGGAGAAGTTATTGACGATATCCCTCAATCTCATTATATTTGTGTGCTTATAAATTGGTACTAGAGATAAGTTACTTGGACTTGAAGCTTAACCATTTGAGGTAAATTTGGGATGGCACACTCAATTAGTCAAATTCTTTCTTCAAACAAGGCACCACTTTTTGATAGGTCTAATTATGCATTTTAGAGTCTAAGAATGGAATCCTATTTGATAGCCCTAGGTTTTTATGTTTGGAAAGAAATTATGGACTGATCTGAATTTCTCAATATAATCCCCCAAGATATCAAGTTGGAAAGAAGACTTGTGAGAATAATACAAGGCAATAAATTATATTATATGTGGCTTATCTATTCTATGTTTGAGAAGATAATACATTGTAGGGATACAAATAAAATATGTGATAAATTGCACAATTTTTATGAAGGTGATGACAATGTCAAACATGAAAAGCTTTAGAGCTATCAAGGTCAATTTTGAGAGATTGAAAATGAAGGAAGATTAAAACATTTCTACCTTATTATTTTAGGTTAATGAAATAGTTCACATCATTAGAAGACTTGGTGAAGAAATGAAAGAAGAAAAAAAAATGAAAAAGGTACTCAAATCTCTTCCCCCTAGGTTTATGTTTTTGAATCTAAGCTAAATGTTTCTATATATATTTTAGACTATGGATGAGTTACATGGAATTCAAACTGCTTATGAGTTGAGGATTGATAATGAAAATCTTCAAGGAAAGATATGACATTGAAAGTATCCAAGAAGTGATAAGTGTATGCAAATTAGTTGGATACTATTCTAAATGATGAATTAACTAAAAGAAGCTAACAAATCTATCTAATAAGCAAAACTACAATGAAGAATGCAATAAACAATGAAGCCAAAATAACAATTTTACCTTCACCTACAAATGCAGCTTGTCTCCATTGCCCTCCTAACCTTGATTTCTTGAAGATGTTGAGCTCTCAGATTTCCAAATGAAGCCCTTTTCCCAAGATGTTTCCAAAGTGTGGAGATTGAGTGAAATGGATGCACAATAGCTTATGCAAATCTAATGAATGGAAATGCAAATGATGGGGATGATAATGAAAATGCTTGTTTGCTTGATTACTTGGATGCTTGAATGCTTGTTCTCAAAAATCCCTATTTTCCATTAGCCCACAAAGGGAAAATGAGGCTCCTTTTATAGAGTTTTGGAGGATCTAGGCCTAGGTGGCATGATCCTATGGTTGAGAATGAAAGGTGGAAGATCCTAGGGCTAGAATTGACTTAGTTGAAGGAGTTGAGAGAAAGCGGGATGTAGTTGGAATGTGAGAGGAAGAATAGGGATGATGTTCCTCTCACATTGACATGGAGGAGAAGAAGGTGGAAGGGAAAGACACATGTCAAGTGTCTCACAAAGATCAAAGAGAGAAAGGGGGAGAGACCTTTTCCTCATGAGGACTCTTTGTACAAGTGTCCCATGAGTCACCTTTGACCCTTAGAGGTGGCTTGAAAAGCCCCTTAGGAATAGGGAAGGTCTCTTGACTTGGTTGTTGAGAGGACATGTGGTCATGAGACCAAGTCCTATGAGGCCACATAGCCCTTAAGAATAGGACATGTGTGGGTGAGGATAATTATGAATAAATAATTAATAATAATTATTTATCTTAGCCAAGGTGATGTGTCAGGTGACTAGGTGGATGAAGTGGACTAGGGGATTTAGTCATATTTAGGTGATTGTGTATTTAATTAAATCACTTTTAATAGACTATTTAGAAGACTTAGGATATAGAATTAGACTATAGTGAATTTATTAAATAAATTGTATAATTTACTTAATAAATAGAAGAAATAGATATTAATTAAATAATAAATATTTAATTAATTTATCAAGTCAATTATAATTAAATAATAAATATTTAATTAATTAATGAAGCCATTTTTAGGTGTATACATTTTGCCCCTCTTTGAAATAGTGTGCTGGTCACACTGTTTAAAAGAAAAAAAATCAAGCATTTTTGCCCCTGCCCCAGACAATGTCTCAGACGACCTATGGATGCCCCCTCAAGAGATTGATTGAAAAAAAAAGATTAGTTGAATTTTGTAAAAAAAAAAATTTTTTGTTTATTATGATTTTATGGGGTTGTCCAATCAATCTCACGAAAAAACGGGAAGAAAAATGGATGAAAATGGGGTAGAATAGAAGAAAAATGGTAGGTAGGATCCACACACCAGGCACATCGGGTCCACAAGCTATAAATACAGCCAAGGGGTCCACAATAGGCTCATTGTGCACACTTGTCATTTGGAGATTAGAGCGTGAGAGACAGAAGAGCAGAGCCGCCAGGATGCCTTTCCCCTCGTCAGATCACCACTTCGAGAGAGTCAGATGCTTCTAGTGACCACCCAATTCGGGTGAACTGGTAGGTGACTCGATCCTGCTCTGTATTATTATGATTTGATGCATGTTAGATTAGATTTAGAACATGTTTAGGGTAGATCAAATGATAGATTAGAGTAGGAATTTTATTTTTTATTTTTTTAGGCGTAGGATGAATGCGCAATTTTGGTGCATCAATGCGCAGCAAATTTTGACATTTGCACAGAAAATCAAAGTTTCTGTGCATACGTGAGGGAGATTTGCACATTCATACTAGGAGTGGAACAGTACTGTGCAAGCATATAATAAAAGTGCGCATAGATACTTGTTGTGCATTTGTTAGGAAAAGCTGCGCAAATGGTCATTAAAAGTGCGCATATGTATAAAACTACACAAATGCCTAGAAATGTTGCGCAAATGTGGATGAAGACTGTGCATCGGTAAAAACTTGCGCAAATGTGAAATAAAGTTGCGCATGCATGTTTCAATGCTGCGCATATGTTTTTGGGTGTTAGAATTTAGTCATGATGGATAGTCAATTAGGTCAAACGTGATGTCGATAAGCCGATTTGATCTGTCAGCGGTTGATTGTGATCGATTTGATCAAGATTGGCAACATTGTAGCATGTTCACTAGTTAGCTAGTCTGAAATAGATAATTGATAGAATCATCTATTGAAACACGTGATAAACATGTTTGAAATTGATATGATAGGATAGATAGATTGATAGATCAGTTTATCGAAATCTGATAGGTTGATTATTGTTGACTTGAATAGGAGGATATCACAGATATTCTGATGTCACAGGAGAGATATCCCATCACACAGAACCTGAGACCAGGATTATCAGAGACAGAGAGACTGGTGATAGAAGCATCAGGACTGTACCATGTGATTTACACACTCGATATTCAGGTGAATCTAAGTATGATGACCACCTTAGCTGAGAGATGGCACTTAGAGATGAGTACGTTCCATCTTCTAACAGGGGAGATGACAGTGACACTAGAGGATGTATATCGCATCCTCCAGCTTCCCATCATAGGAGAGTTAGTGCAGTATGATTGACACGGTGGAGTCACAGAGTGCAGAGCCATCTTTGGAGATGAGGACATAGAGGATGGGGAGATTAGTTGGGAGGAGATGGTCGACATGTATGACCCTCTTCCAGTGGTTCTAGTAGGCACTATTGGGGGATTCATATGCCCAGATCGGAGGTCACACGGATTTGTAGTTGGGTGGGGCCAGACATTATAGTGGGTGATGGAGGGGACCTGATTTGCTTGGGGTGTGTGTTTATTAGCACACTTATACCATGATTTACATCAGGTGCTGTACCACGAGAGTGCATCTCTATCAGCAGGGGTGACACTGCTCCATGTTTGGGCATGGGAGCACATTGCAGTGACCAGAGCAGTAGCGATTTGATTCTGAGGTACAGGGTAGCCCTATATTCATTTATACTCCTCAGTTTTGTCTCAGGCAAAACTAGGACATTTAGAGTTTTGGCGCTACACTTTTGACACACTAGACATAGTGACATGGAGACCCTATCTTGGGTGCAAGCCATGGGATGATGAGCGGCAGCTTGGTTTTTGTTTTGAGGCATGATCGCTGATAGGGTGGATGCCCTTTATTATTGAGAGATAGCTGGTTAGCCAGGTTCTGTGATAGTTTGGCAGGATACAGGGTATGCCCCAGGGAGTGACTGAGTTTGCACGGACACACCAGGAGAGACGGGATTGGGGACCCATGGCATCATTTGATGTTGCACGGCAGGAGTTTTTGGATGCACCATACCAGGCATGGTCCATGAGACAGACAGTGGTTGACCCTGGGATGACTGTGGATTTAGAGTAGTTTTTGAGAGATCATCCTGTGCCATGGATTACAGATCCAGCAATGAGACCTCCAGAGAGAGATCTAGTAGACAGACGTCAGGGGAGGCAGTGAGGTCAAGATAGGAGGGGATTAGGGAGAGGAGGAGATGAAGGTGGTGGAGATGGAGGTGGAGATGGAGGTGGCGGAGATGGTGGCGGAGATGGAGGGAGAGTTGGCCCATAGATGAGAGGAGGTGGAGTGAGGCAGAGGGGACAGGGATGAAGACAGCCGCTAGCACAGCCAACTGTAGGAGCACCATTACAGGTACCAGTCATGTAGGTATAGAGACCAGTGGCTATAGAATAGATACCAGTTGCTGTAGTACAGGCACAAGCACAGGGGCAAGCATAGGTTGACGTGGCTTAGGGTGGCAGACAAGATGAGCTAGATGTGGAGATGCCAGACATATAGGCATAGGCTGAGCAGGCAGACATGGACATCAGGGGACAGGATCCCTATTTACATAGAGATGCTACAGAGGAGGAGCCTAATATTGACACACTGCTAGTTCGACTATCAGTTATCTAGGTAGAGGCAGACTGGGTTCCAGGTCTGGAGAGACAGATTGAGAGGATGGGTAGACAGATGGATGTGCTACGGGGAGAGAGAGATTCAGCGGTGGAGAGACTCGGGGAGGCAGAGATGCTTCTAGATGAGCTACAGAGGATTGAGGACCTAGGTCCTCATGGGGATATCATGAGAGCCATGATACAGGCCGGGAAGGAGATATCCTACTGGCAAGAGGCATATAGATAGGCAGTCCCGAGGGATCAGTGGATCGGGAGCTATAGAGAGAGCTCAGTTGGCATCAGAGCAGCTACACATGAGTGACAAGCACCAGCTTGTAGTGGAGGGGTATCATCACGTCCTCCCAGAGCACCGACAGGTTCAGGAGGTCAGGGTGGATCCTCAACATCAAGGAGTACAGCAGCACAGGGCCACATTGCATCCCGTAGATAGTGACATACAGAGTCTGGAGGCAGTGGTTCATAGATGTGTGAGAGATCATTGTATACACGATTGTATCATTATGATTCATTGTATTATTATATTTTGACTTGACAGACACATTGACGATAGACACATTGTTATTGATTTATATCATTGGACATTCGGATATTTTTGTTGTGTTATGGATTGTATGTGATGCAGTTCTATCATGATTTACTGTAATGATTTATATACATGTGCGTACTGACATATGCAGGATGTGATGATGTACTTTTAGATTGCTAAAATGCATGTCTTAGAATGCAAAATGATTTATATGCATGGTTTGATTTTGTTGATGTTTAATGGTTAATAATCATATGATGGTGACATAAATGGACTTCTTAAATGAATTTATTAATGCCATGTGACTAACAATGCAATATTCATGATGAACAATGTGGATAATGAATATGAAATGAATGATATAATGCAAATGATATCTAATGTAATAAATGATGATGATTTAAATGAAATAACGGATAACACGATAATAAAAAAATGAGATGAAACTATAGCTATAATAAATGACCAAATTATATATAAATGAACACTCCTAATGAAAATAAATTATATCTCTAAATGATTTAAGTGTTAAATGCAAAAAGTCATAATATGTGTGGTTATCCAAATGTCCTCAACTTAAATAACAATGTATCTGACACAAGAAGAATAGACTAAGAAAATAGATAACCTAATAAGAAAGGTAACCTATAAATCCCTATAAAAGGAGCACTGATATGCAATGCAAAATGAAATATGAAATGAGTATCTCCACAACTTCATGTAACATCTTAGAACTTCATAATAACTGGAATTTGATTTTCATCATTGAGCTCGTTATGTTGCAAGAAAATGCAAGCATCATGGTATAATTAAACCAGGATGACTTGAGCACTTTTTGCATGGAGTTTAATATTGCAAACTTGACAAGCATCTAGGTATAATTGAACTGAGATGACCTGAGTTTCATTTGCGTAACAGACAAGGAATATTTCCCCCCTTAATCAAGGAACAAGTATTTGGAGTCGAGGTATGCGATGGCGTATCACCCTAAATAGTATTTACAGAACAACATGATGTCTATGTTGTTCATACTAGGAAATGGATGAAGGCACTTATACACAGACACCCCAAATTATTGGATCCTTTGATTTCATCAGAAAATACCCCACAAACAGCAATCAAAGAAAATACCATGCTCCATCCCAGCTATTCTAATCAATGACATATGGGAGTTTCAAACTCATGTCAAAAGATATCCCGGAATAGCATAAGAAACATGATAACAATGAAATCCAGATATGAATGCATAATCTACAACAAACCAGTCTAACATGCCTATCATGAATATACATTTCTTTTGCCAAAAAGATTGATGTGGGACATGTTGATCCATTCAAGTGATGATGTATAGTCAAGATATAGAGATAAGTAGTCATGTGTCGAAGAATAGATCATAGATTTGGATTCAGCATGAAGAGATCATTGTAAAAGGACATTTGATTATGTCTCCTTGCCTAGTGAAAATAACTCCATTATGTCCTCGAAGAGTCACGACTATCATAGATCCACTTCCCAAACTAGATCAAGGACATGCCCCCAGCTAGGTGATGGACTGACTTATTATGGATGAAGAAAAAAAACACAATGAGACTAGGATGAAGACCCTGACAAAAGATCAAGCTATGATCGGATTTTATTATGGATAAATACAAGGAATGGTGCATGAACGGGCCATTTTATTATGATATATACATGGCAAGGATGAGGACTAACTAACCATTTTATTGTGGATATATACAATGAACGGACACACTAAAAGAAGCCTAATAGATAGAGGAGCTAATTTGTCACATATAGCGCCTGTTGCCAGGTTTTCACCATATGCTTTTATTGCAGTTTTTCTTTGATTTTGTGATTTTTTTTTATTTTTTATTTTTATTTTTATTTACAGAAGATATATACAGCCTATATACATGCCCCTTGCATTGGGATTTCAAGGATAAAACTTCTTGAGATGGATACTGTTAAGAGGCTCATCCAAGGGATCCCCTTCAGGTGTAGATAACTGATAAGCTCTAGAACCATAGACTGCTATGATCACAAAAGGTCCTAACCAATTAGGTTTGAACTTACCCTTCTTTTCACGGTGTTGTTGATTCTTTGGATTTTCTCGAAGGACTAAGTCACCTAACTGAAAGTCTCTGATCTTTACCTTGTTGTCATACTGACAGGACAGACATTGCTGATAAACTTTCAAATGATCATAGGCATGCTGATGACGTTCATCTAGGAGTTCCAATTCAGTCAATCGTACAACTTTATACTCTTCATTAGGAATTAAATCTTTAAGAGTAACACGAAGTGAAGGCAACTCAACCTCGAGGGGCAGGACTGCTTCAGATCCATAAACAAGGGAGTATGGAGTGGCTCCAGTGGGAGTTCGAATGGAGATGTGGTAAGCCCATAAGGTAGGATTAAGTTGAAGATGCCAATCACGGCCAGCATCATTGACAGTCTTTTGTAGGATTTTAACAATTGTTTTGTTTGACGCCTCAGCTTGGCCATTTCCTTGAGGATAGTAGATGGTGGAATAGTTGTGGGTAATGTGGAATTTGGCGCACAGTTCATCCATGTCCTAATTTTGGAACTATTTCCCATGATTAGTAATGAGATACATAGGTATACCATATCTGCAGATGATATAGTTTAAGATAAACATGGATATTTGTTTCCCTGTGGCGGTAATCAATGGAACAGCCTCAATCCATTTAGTGAAGTATTCTATGGCAGTGAGGATCCATTTGTGACCATTGGAAGATGGAGGATTGATAGCACCCACGAGGTCAAGTCCCCATCGAATGAATGTCAAAGTAGTTGTAAAAGGATGTAACTCTTGTGCTGGAGCATGGATAAGGTTTCCATGTATCTGACATTTCTTGCATGCCCTAGCAAAATGAAAGGAATCTGCTTCCATGGTAGGCCAATAATAACCCATACACATGAGTTTCTTAGCCAAAGAGGGACCACTCAAATGTGTCCCACAAATACCTTCATGTACATCCCATAAGGAAAGTTGAGCTTCATCATGTTTGAGACATCGCAGGAGAGTATCGTCAAAACCTCACCGATAAAGGGTGTCGGATAGTAAAATATAGCGGGAGGTTTGGTGGAGAAAAGTTCATTTTTGATTACGGGATAGGTCGGGAGGTAAAGTGTTATCTTTGAGGTAAGAATAGATCTTTCCATAGGTTGGGGAGTCATGTCCAATCAGATGACATATAATACTCATATTAGGGTCATCATATGAAGGACAAGTCAAGGACTCCACCAAGAACTCAAAACGGGCCTTGGTATCTTTGATATCAAATAAAGAAGCAATTGTTGCCATGGCATCAGCAGCCTTGTTTTCATGCCGAGGGATCTGCTCAAAAGTGATGATAGAGAAATACTTTTTAAAGTCATCCACCATACGTTTATATGGCAATAACTTATCATCTTTGGTCTGATAATCATCATTAACCTGATTAACAATCAACTAAGAATCTTCGTAGACATTTATTTCAGATACATTCCATTGTAAAGCCATTTTTAACCCAATCAACAAAGCCTCATATTCTGCCACATTATTAGTGCAAGGAAATAATAACTTGAAAGATTTCAGAATAGTGTATCCTTGTGGCGTGATAAAAAGTATACCAGCTCCTGAACCCTGTTGAGTGTATGAGCCATCAAAGTATAATTTCCATGTTTGCGTGGTCAAAGCTAAGATATGAGCATTAGGAAACTCTATGTGTATAGGTTGGTCATCCGTTAATGGAGCATCTGCTAGTTGATCTGCGATCACTTGACCTTTGATAGCCTTCCTATCTACATATTCAATATCAAACTCACTAAGTAGCATGACCCACTTAGCCAACCTGCCTGTCAATGTAGTCTTGCTTAACAAATACTTTAAAGGATCAATCTTTGCAATAAGCTGAGTAGAATGTGACAATAGGTAATGTCGCCACTTTTGTGAAGCAAAGACAATAGCTAGACATGCTCTTTCAATAGGGGAATAGTTTAATTCATATCCCACTAGAGTGCGACTGATGTAGTAAATGGTTTTTTCTTTTCCTTCATTATCTTGCTGAGTGAGAAGAGCACATAGTGAGGCTGTTGTGGCTGAAATGTAGAGCAAGAGTGGCTTGCCTGGAATTGGTGACATTAGAGTTGGAGGATTCACTAGATACTGCTTGATTTTATTGAAAGCTTCCTCACACTTATCATCCCATTGGAATAAGATATTTTTATGCAGCAAATGTTGAAAAGGATGACTGCGATCTGCTAATTGAGAAACAAATCTTTGGATTGATTGAAGACACCCCTGTAAAGATCTTAGCTGACTGATGTTAGTGGGGGAAGCCATCTCCAATATTGCTTTAACCTTTTCTGGATCTACTTTGATTCCTTTAGCTGAGACAATGTACCCTAACAGTTTGCCAGATGTGACCCTGAATGCACATTTCTTTGGATTGAGTCGAATCTGATATTTTTCCATCTGGGTGAGTATTTTGTCTAACACTCTCAAATGACCAACTCTATCTTTGGATTTTTCTAAATGTCATCAACATAATCTTCCATGATGGTATGCATCATGTCATGGAAGATCGTGGTCATGGCTCTTTGGTAAGTTGCTCCAGCATTTTTGAGGCCAAAAGGCATTACATTCCAACAGTATGTACCCCACGGACAAGTAAAAGTAGTTTTTTCCTGATCTTCTGGTGCAATCTTGATTTGGTTATAGCTAGAAAATCCATCCATTAATGATAACATCTCATGGCCAGCTGTTAGGTCAACAATCATATCAATATTTGGTAAAGGGAAGTCATCTTTAGGACAAGCTTTATTTAGATCTTGAAAATCAATACAAATCCTGATAGACTTGTCTGGTTTTGAAACTGGGACAATATTTGAAATCCACTCAGCATAATCAATAGCCCGAATGAATCCAACATCTAGGAGCTTTTTCAATTCTTCTTTCACCATTAGAGCAATGTGAGGATGCATTTTGCAGAGCTTCTGCTTAACTGGTTTTACACCTGGTTTGATAGATAAATGATGCATAATGAGATTGGGATCCAAACCAGGCATATCAGCGTAGGACCAAGCAAAGTTGATTTGTCATTCTCTGAAGAATTTTGCAAAAGCTTCTTTCTCTGATTCTGTCAAGGATGTTGCTACCTTGAGGATGCATGGAGACTCCTCTGTTCCAATATTAAGTGGTACTGTTGGTTCTATAAGAATGGCAGATTGCTCTTGATCTAGATAGTTTGGAAGAGTGTCAATCCTTCCATCGTCAGGCACCTCAGAGAGGTTTTCACCATCAGATGCATCTTTTCTTTTTACTATTTTTGGATCTAATATTGACACTGAGTGGTTTTCACCATTAGATCTGCTGATTATTTTTATATTTTTATGACTGAAAGGATTGGCACTCTCTCCAAAATAGGCCATGTCATTGAGTTCTATCAGAAATCCTGACTTGTGATCCCCTGGTGGTAAATGATCCCTGGTACTAAGATAGTCAATGATTACATCATCATTATGGAAGACATCAAGTTTTGGGTGATCGGGAGAATCCCAATCAATAAGGTCAGGATGGACAAGGGGCATTGGATCATTTGGGTTGGTTTCAAAAGCAGAGACGGTATTGATGGAAAAGTTGCTAAGGTTTATGATAGTATCAGCGAGGTCTATTTCCATACTCTCCTCTGAATTATCTGTCATAAGATAATGCTCATTTCACTCATGATCAACATGAGTAATATTACGTGGGACCAATCCTAGTGAGTCACTCATTGAACTCTCACCCTCATGGTAATTGTTACTATATTGATGGACAACATCGACTCCTATGTCTTCAGTACCATCAAATAAGGAATCCCATTCATAATCATTAGAATCAGAATCATCATTATCCTCAAGACTATCAATGATTCTTTGAGCTATCCTTTGTTTTTCTGGATCTACATACATGCCATGCTTTCTAAATTGTAAGGCAGGAGCTTTAGATGTCTCATGAAAAGGTGGCATTTTTGCTTTTCCTTTTGTTTCTTGTGATCCTTCTCCCTTATATCCTAATCCTGTAGTGTCTCATTGATAATTTGGATTTTGCAAAATTGGTTTTATAACACCTTCTCTTTGTAACCCTAGAGGTCCAACACCTTGATATCCCATCTTTTGTAGCAAAGTATACCCTTTTCCATAGACATCAGGGGATATATGATCATGTTTAATATCATCTGCAATCTTCTATGTCCTAAGCAAATAATTTGCATTACACTCAACTGCCTCTTTGGATATTGTGCCCCCACTTATAAATGTGTTATAAACAAGTGTGGAAGGGGGTTTTGATTGTTGTTTAGTGATCAAAGACCTACCATATGATTTAGGAGATAAAGGTAACTTAGTGATGCAAAGAGCTTGACCTAAAGTATATTCTCCCATACTTCTTTCTTTGATATCTATCTTGATCCCATCTGATTGAGAAGTTGATGCTATATTACTAGGGTCACCAGGTGTAGTTGTAGAAGATCAAGTATGATTATTGGGAACCAAAGAATCAGAAATCTGTACATTGCTACAATATTGAAAAGGATTGGAATCTCCTTTGACAGTGATCTCCTGACCATTGTGAGGAAATTTTATACATTGATGATAAGTTGATGGCACAGCTTGCATGGAATGAATCCATGGTCTTCCCAAAAGAATATTATAAGCAAGATCCATGTCCAGGACTTGACAAGATACATCTTTGACAATAGGACTGATTCTAATTGGAAGAACAATGAACCCCTTGGATGATCGCTCTTCCTCATCATAGGCTTTTATTGTGATTTTCTTTTTTGGATCAATAGCATTTTTAGAAAATCCCAATGCAAGGACCAATTTTAACGTGCAAATATTCAAGCCAGCTCCCCCATCTATTAATACTCTTTTAATCTTGTGATTCTGGACAAGGACTTTGATATGTAAAGGAGCATTATGAGGTTGGGTAATGGCTAAATCATCATTTTCAGTAAAGGACAAATAGTGTGGGGTCGTTAAATGACCTACCATAGCTTGAAATTGATCAGGATCTAGAGTTGTTGGAACCTGGGTCTCTAAGAGAGCTTTTTCAAGGATATCTTTGTGAGATGGAGAAAGATGCAAAAGCTCTAAGATGGATATCTGGGCTGGTGTCTCTTTGAGTTGTTCCAAAAGATTGTACTGGTTGGAAGTATTGGGTATGGACTTTGGAACATAAACGGACTTGTTGTGAGTAGTGCTTGGTTTAGACTGGACTCCTTGGAGAGTAACCTTGGCTTGAGCATGAGTAGTAGCATGGATTGGTTGACTCTCTGATTTTTCCTTGATAGTAATAACATTGGCATAATATGCAGAAGGATGACAGTCAGAAATGTTACCAACATATCTATAGGGTGTGTTATTATAATTGGCTTGGTTGTCACCCTTATTGTTGGAAGAACCTCCTTTTTCATGCTCAGGAAGTGGATCTTTGAAGGCCGTATGTGATTCATTCGAGACATGTCAATCAACACTAATTTCATTTCTTTTGATTAAGTCTTGGATCACATTTTTAAGTCTTTGACATTCATTAGTTATATGTCCTTTTCCTCTATGGAATTCACAATAATCATTTCCATTCCACCAAGAAGGCTTCACTCTAGGTTCATAATCCTTCGGTTCAGGAAGCGTGATGAGTTTCTTGGTGATTAACTTCCATAATGCTGATTCGAGAGATTCCCCTAAAGGAGTAAAGTTTCTTCGAGGTGAGATAAAAGGAAATCTTGGTTTGGATGAATCCTTGGTGGTATTTTGACTTGCTGACTGATTGTTGTACGTAGCTTGAGTAGCGTTGGTCATACTTGTGAGATTTAGAAGAGGTTTTATTGGTTGGACATTACGATTATCAACAATTCATTCATTGACAATGTTTTTGTTTTTATTCCAATATTTCAATTTGTCATTGTTGGAATTGGAGTTATAAGTGTTGGAATTTGAATTTGAGGATCCAGCATTGTCTTTGGAATAAAGTTTTATCTCACCTTTTCAGACCATGGCTTCCTCAATCTTGATACCATTTTCTATGAGCTTATTGAAATTTGGTGGACATTGCAATTGCAACCTATAACTCATTTCTGGTGTAAGGTTATGCACAAAAATATCCATCTTTTCTTGTTCAGGAATCGTTCGTGGATATTTAGAAAATAATTGATGCCATCTTTGCAAAAAAGTAAGGAAAGGTTCTCCATTCTTTTGATGCGCATTGCAAAGATCAAGCATAGTGACCTCATGTTTGATGTTATATGAATAATGAGTCACAAATTTGTCAAGAAGCTCATTGAAAGATTTGATGCTGGGGGGAAGTTTGGAGAACCATTCCATGGCTTGTCCTCCTAAACTTTGCAGAAATAGTCGCATAAGATAAGTGTCATTGTGAGCAACTTCAATACAAGCAGCACAAAACTCACGAATATGGTCTTGTGGATCTGAATTCCTTTTGTATTTGTCAAATTTTGGTACCTCAAAATGAGGAGGGAATGAAATCATTGCTAAATTCTTATCAAAAGGATAAGGACATATATCATCCAAAGAATACTTCTTAGTTGATGATCCAGTTTGAATATCACGAATTTGTTGTTGAAGCATCTAGATTTGTTGTAGGACGGGATCCAAAGATAATGTGTTTCCTTGAGAGTTTTGGGAAACATTACACTGTTGAGAATCATTGGATTGCTGATTATTTTGAAAAACATTTTGTTGTTGATCACTATGGGACGCATTGGATTGTTGATTGATTTGAGAAGCATTGGATTGTTGATTGATTTCCTTTGCTCCATGAGGATCTTGAGAACCTTTAAGGATATCTTGATTGTGTGTAGGAGTTGGTTCTCTAAGATTGGTAACATCAAAATCACTTGGTAACTTAGCTCCTTGTTGAGCAAGCATGAGGAAATACATCTCTTTATCCAAGCCTATAAGTCGTTCCATGACTTGTAAAAATTTAGGATCTTGTGCAGCATCCCTAAGTTCCTCATCAGTAGGTTCGTCATCAAATGTGAGAGGATTAGCTTTCTTAGGAGGCTATTTGGGCCAAGGATTCTCATCATTGCTATTATTGCATTCCATTTTGTCTAGGGATTCTGGATTAATAGGTTGTTTGAGTTTCTGAGATCGAGTTTGAACCATAAAATGAATGCAAATGATTGCGAAAAAGAAAGATTCTTAATAAAAAGATATGGAGAATGATTGGTAGAAAAGATATGATAAGTATTGAAAATTGGGGTCAAGAAACAATAATCTAAGTAAGCTTGATGGTTAAGGATGATATATCCTGATAATGATAAGCTCACCAAGGTCAAAGTCTGATAGATAAGGTAAATCTTCAACACCACACTAAAAATTTTAAGATTGGAAGAAAGTGATTTTTTTGACGCTTGAGGAAGAAATGATGATGAAAAGTGATGAAAGTGGTCAAATTAGAAATCAGAGGTCTATGTAATGTAACTATTTTTCCAGAATCTTGCTGAAGACAAAAATGGATTTTTGAAAAAGTGATTTTGAAAATCCAAAAGCCTGTGAAAATGCTCTCTGTTGTAAATGCACAGGACAGTGTAATATATGCGCAGTGTGATTGGATGTATGTGCAGAAAATTTTGATAGATGCGCAGTAACTTGAATCGTATGCACAGAAATTTGGAATGTATGCGCAGGTTGTCAAATTTTTGATGATTTTTCTATTTTGATGATAGGGAATTTTGTTTGTTTTAGTTTTTCTGATGTTTTCTAGTTTTTGGCAAAGTAAAAATGCATAAACACACACACGCAAGACAAAGATGATTTTGATCTAATTTAATCTAGTATGAATGCACAAACACGCTTACAAATCCTAAGGTTGACAAGGATGATATCTGCTGAATCCCCACTAGGATAATAAAATCTAGCCATGCAAATCCATAGCAGACAGCCTAGGAACTTGGAGGCACGGGCTCCTCCTTACAGTGCACTCACTTCTCAGGCACACCAAGTTCTGAATTCAATGGGTCATTACTTCCCAAAGAACTGCTATCTCTACTATGAACCATGAGTAATGTGGGGTGTCTTCACGAACTTGGGTGACTCCTTGAGCCAACAAATAGAAGGTTTTTGGCCACTAAACAAAAGTTGTTAATAAGGACATCCGTTCAGGTGGTTGTGATCAAGTCATTTTCCCAATTAAGGGGGCTCTCCCAATCCTTTCAAAGCAAGGCTTTCACCTCTACTAAGTAAGACTTTAACGCACCACTGGGGTACTGGGGGAGATTTTGGTTGCCACAACGAATTCACACCTGTCTAATGTGAGACTAATCACACTAGCATTTTTTATATACCAGTTTGGAAGGGTTTGGCTTTAGCCTATTACCGGTTGGGTCGTTCCTTGGGGTGAGTACCTCTTTTCCCACCAAAGACCACCCTCTAAAAATTATAACAATTTCTCTTACACCCAAGATCCACGAATGGCGAGGGGAGAGGATACGTTGTTATAATTTTGGGATTACAATTATGCTATTAAGAAAAACACAACAGACACTGGAATCTATGCTAAGGAAGACACACAAAGCAAAAGCATGTTGTATTTTAAACCCAAACGAGATTATAGTTTATTTTGCAAACCCCTTGGCAAATCTGCAATCAAACTTTTAGAAATATTTTTAGCAATGGGGTCTTCACAATTACGTCCTACAAAATAGCCTAAAAACTACCAAAACGAACAGACACTTGTTAAAAGATTAGCTAAAAATCAATGCAACAAAAAAAACTAAAATTTTCTGCAGAAACTAATGAATGTGCAGAACAGTGTGATATATGCGTAGTAAGTATGGATGTATGCGTAGGAATGTTGTATGCGCAAGATAATTTAATGAATGTGCATCCTAGTGGAATGTATGCGTAGTTACTATGGATGCGCAATGAAAATTAATAAATGCACAGGAACAGCTGACAAATGCGCAGCAATTATAACAAAGAGGGAAAACAAATGAAAATTTTATGTCAGAGAATGGATGCGCAGCAAAAATGAACAGATGCACAGAAATCATGGACGAATGCGCAGAAAGAACCTGTAGAAAAACCTGCACACGGAAAACTAAAAATTGAAAGTGAAAAGTTCGGATAGGCCCTCCTTCTAGCGCCAAAAAAATGTATGCAAATTAGTTGGATACTATTCTAAATGATGAATTAACTAAAAGAAGCTAACAAATCTATCTAATAAGCAAAACTACAATGAAGAATGCAATAAACAATGAAGCCAAAACAACAATTTTACCTTCACCTACAAATGCAGCTTGTCTCCATTGCCCTCCTAACCTTGATTTCTTGAAGATGTTGAGCTCTCAGATTTCCAAATGAAGCCCTTTTCCCAAGATGTTTCCAAAGTGTGGAGATTGAGTGAAATGGATGCACAATAGCTTATGCACATCTAATGAATGGAAATGCAAATGATGGGGATGATAATGAAAATGCTTGTTTGCTTGATTACTTGGATGCTTGAATGCTTGTTCTCAAAAATCCCTATTTTCTATTAGCCCACAAAGGGCAAATGAGGCTCCTTTTATAGAGTTTTGGAGGATCTAGGCCTAGGTGGCACAATCCTACAGTTGAGAATGAAAGGTGGAAGATCCTAGGGCTAGAATTGACTTAGTTGAAGGAGTTGAGAGAAAGCGGGATGTAGTTGGAATGTGAGAGGAAGAATAGGGATGATGTTCCTCTCACATTGACATGGAGGAGAAGAAGGTGGAAGGGAAAGACACATGTCAAGTGTCTCACAAAGACCAAAGAGAGAAAGGGGGAGAGACCTTTTCCTCATGAGGACTCTTTGTACAAGTGTCCCATGAGTCACCTTTGACCCTTAGAGGTGGCTTGAAAAGCCCCTTAGGAATAGGGAAGGTCTCTTGACTTGGTTGTTGAGAGGACATGTGGTCATGAGACCAAGTCCTATGAGGCCACATAGCCCTTAAGAATAGGACATGTGTGGGTGAGGATAATTATGAATAAATAATTAATAATAATTATTTATCTTAGCCAAGGTGATGTGTCAGGTGACTAGGTGGATGAAGTGGACTAGGGGATTTAGTCATATTTAGGTGATTGTGTATTTAATTAAATCACTTTTAATAGACTATTTAGAAGACTTAGGATATAGAATTAGACTATAGTGAATTTATTAAATAAATTGAATAATTTACTTAATAAATAGAGGAAACAGATATTAATTAAATAATAAATATTTAATTAATTTATCAAGTCAATAATAATTAAATAATAAATATTTAATTAATTAATGAAGCCATTTTTAGGTGTATACAATAAGATCTAGATTTTGATGATGAATCATACTTGGAATAATTAAACTTTGTTAGAAAACTAAATAGAAGTTTCGAGAAATAAAAAGGTAAGTTGTATCTTAAATTCTTTAATTGTGTTGAAATAGGACATTTGATGGATAAGTGCTCATACATAGATTCGGTGAGACACAAAGTAGTAAGGTGATAGATAAGTCCAAGACATCAGTAGTTAAGTGTTTGGAAGAGAATGGCTCTAGAAGTTCAAGATAGAAACAAGATTATCAACTACAAGAAAAAGATGATGGATTCACTTAAATGCATAGAGATGATGAGAGGTCTAGAAAATAAGTCAAGTGGAAAATAATAAAATATTAGGTCTAATCAATCAAGTCATATTAATTTTTTAATTGCAATTACTTTGGTCATATCAAAATGAATTGTAGAATAATTCTCACAAGAAGGAATAAATATTTTTTCACCTTTATTTTTTATATTGTCTGTCATAAATTCAACATTTTTGGGCATGTTGCAAGAAATTGTAGAAGTAATTTTGTAAGTCCTCCTAAGCCCAATATTAAATGGAAATAACTCAACCTATGTTAGGAGAAATATTTTTGCACCTTTATTTGGTTTTAATATTATTTGTTGCAACAATTTTAGGCATATAATAGGAAACTTGTAGAAGAAATTTTTAAGTCCTCTTAAGCATGATATTAAACGAAATACCTCAACAAATCAGAGGAGTGAAAAAAATAAGATTTGGAAAAAGAATACTAAAGGACAAAGATAAGAAAACCCATGGTTGCTTAGACTGCACTTCCTACTTAAAAGGATAAATATCAATGGATCATTCATAGTGGATGCTCAAGTCACATTGACCAAAGAAAAGAGAAAATCCATAACTTCAAAAAATTTGATGGGGGAGTTGTGATGCTTGGCTCAAGTGCTAAGATTGCTAGTAATGGTACTCTAAGTCTTGATGGTTGAAAGACAAAAACCTATGATGTCTTGTATGTAGAAGGTTTGAGACATAATCTACTAAGTGTGAGTCAGATGTGTGATAAAGGCTACAATCTCTCATTTAATGCAAAGGGATGTGAAATTGAGAAATTGATAACTAGTGAATTAATTGCAAAAATAATGGTGATGTGTATCATCCTAGTGAAGTCAATAGACAAAACTATTTTTGCATACAAAGGGAAGATAGTTGGCTTTGGCACAAAAAGTTGGGACATATCAATTTTGATTATATTGTGATGATTACCTCAAAAGATGCAATAAGTGACATGTGTAATATCAAGAAGCCTTGATCTACTAGTTGTAAGCCATGTCATGAAGGAAAGAAAACAAGAGCCAAATTTCCTACCAAGGAGTATTCCACTATAAATCCATTAGATAGAAATCATCTAGACTTGTGTGAAACAATGAAGAAAAAGAATCTACAAGGTGAATTGTAGTTTATGATTCTCAATGATGATTATTATAGAGTGACTTGGAATACTTTTGTAAAAGAAAAATCAGAAGTCTTTGGAAATTTTATAACATTCAAAGTAATAGTAGGGAATAAGACAAGTGGGACAATCAAATGCTTAAGATCTATACTATTGTAAATTTTAAGCACCTTATTGGTGTTTATAATTTCATGATTGTTTATCACCAATCTTAGTGTGTTTCCTTTTTAAAATGCATAATGAGACTTCATGTTGTACTTAATAAATACCTAATTCAAATATGGGTCCTATGTTAATTCAATTTCATCAAAAATTGATGTGAGCCCTTATTTCTAGGTGTGTTCATTTATTATTTCTCCAATTTAATCATTTATTTCCCAACATGGGTTTTGTGTTACCATTTGTGGCCTTTGTTCTTCTTCCTAACCTCAAAACTAATTGTACCTCAAATTCTAGCATCCCCCCACTATGCAGGATCTGTGATTATATTTTGAGCCCAATTGGTGGGAAGAGGATGCCTAAGTCATCGTCTTCCTCAATCTTTCAAGCCCAAAATTTGAATGAGGGGCATGTCTAGTGGTTTTATCTATATTTCTAAATTTATGTCATCCTCATTTGAATTTTGACTTCTAAAATGTTTTGAGCAATATAAAAGAAACCTTTTTGTCCTTATTTGGATAGAAGGCAAGTTGGAATTCAAGAGATATCTTATAATTCCATATCCAAGCATTCCTAAGAAATATTTCAAGCATTCTAAGGTGTTTTCAAGGAAATATTCTCCATGGATCTAGTTTCTTTCCCTCATTGAAGGACAAACAAAGGAGTCCACCGTTAAGGAACAAGATCATAGTGAAAGAACCCATATACATTCATTCAAGTCTTCAAGGCTTTCTTTTTCTAAATCAAGCATTATTCCAAACTACAACAATTACACAAGGTTTTATATTTCAAGATGTCCTTTTGGATTGTTGTGTGAAGTAAAAACTATTACATCATCATACTTGATCACATTTAAAGAAGCATTTGCATTGTCAATGTATGATATACTTCATTTTTTCAGATCTAATCTCTTTTATTAAGTCAACATACTTGATCACATTTAAAGAAGCATTTGCATTGTCAATGTATTGTATACTTCATTTCTTCAGATCTAGTCTCTTATATATGATAAAACACTTTATTTACTTTATTTCATTTGAAGTTTGATTCTAAACTAGGGTTTGACTGAGGAAAACCCCTCTACACAACCATTTCCCTCATTTTTGTATTTGTAGGAACATGTGGAATATGTATCAGGGCCAAATTTGTATAGGACCTAACAAATAGTCTGGAATTTGGATTATTAGAAAGTATTAGGAAGCCCTAGATGACCTCTTTGTGGGAATAGGAATCCCTAGATGATCTCTTCCCTAAAATTCAACTTCAAACTAAAACCACACATTAGTATTTTTGTCTAGTTACTATTTTTGGTACTTGCGGGTTACTATCCATTTTCTATCAGTCCATCTAATTTAAAACTTGTCATTTTGACTTATTTTGTCTTCCATCTTGCATCATCCAATAATTCCTCTAAAATCAACTCATTCTAATCATTATAGAGAAGGATCGTTGCACTCATTTGATACTTAAGTCCTTTTGAGCCTAGCGAGTCATCTTACTTCCTAATGTGCAATAGGAAATAAGATCTACTATTTGATTCCCTTTTCTTGCTCTAAAGTTTGGTGAACTCGAGTCAACATTGTCACTTTTGATCTATTGGTTAGATTTAATTTTTATGCATTGCATTATTACATTTTATGCATTTAGTTTTGATTTTTAGTCTTATATTTGCATTCATTAATTTTTAAAAAAAACATTAAAATTGCATATTGTAATTCTTATTTCATAGATCCGGTTCATTCTTGCATTGCACTTGCATGCTAAAAACAATAAAAATACAAAAATATTTCTTTTAATTCATTTTTATGTGTGTTTAGATTTGTTCTTTTCATGCTTTTTTCATTAGCTTATTGTATTACAAAATTTCAGATTTCTTTTTACAAAGTTGTACTGCCTTTGATAAGCCCTTTTTTAGTGATGACTTTGATATGTTGGATGAATCCCTTGATGATTTCATCTCTATTAAGTATTCTTATTTGCCTCCTAAACCATCCTTTTCCCAAAATTTTGTTAATATGATCTAAGGGTTTAATATATATGAGAATCCCCTTTATGAACCTATCAATGATTCATCTCCTAAATTTACTCTCCCTCATGAGAACATATTGTTAATCCTAATCGGTTACTAAGAGCGGGGGTGAATTAGTAAATTCAATTTTTTGTTATATTTTTTTGTTTATTAATCTCGTTAATATTGAAAATATAAATAATTCTTAAACAATCATAAAAAAAAATCACATGCACATGCCAACACAAGATATATATGTGGAAACCCTTGGTTAGAAGGAAAAAACCATAGTGGGACAGAACCCACAAAACTTCACTACTGTAGTAATAAAGTTGCCTGGTTAAAAGCTTACAAAGCATTGGTTAGAATGCTACCCGATAAAGGGATTTGAAAGAGATAGGTTAAGATCTTGACCCTGTAAGGAGTCACCTTATCAAAGGTGAAGGGATTTATACAATAGAACCTTTTAGGATTCATCCTGATTAAGGGATTTAAATGTGCTTCACACAATAAATAAATTATCTTCTTTGACACTTTATCTGTCGATCAGATCATACCTATTCTCTCCTTGCTCTTCTTGGTTGTTGAATCTTTCTCTCTTTCACTCTCGGTGACTGTATCCCTTCTTAGAAGACTCTTCTCTTCTACTCTACTCTCTATGCGCTCTTGATTTTCAACAGCAATGCCTCTAATGCATGATGAGCTTTATTTATAAAAAATTATCTTATTATTACACCCGACGGTGCCGCCAAGTTGTAACTCATCCAAAAATATTTCATGTAGAACTCTTGATCAAAAATCTTGCAAACAGATCTTCAGTTTACCTTGAAATGCTTGTAGAAAACAAAAACTAACTCTAGTTCTTTTGAAAAATACTCTGCAAAATCCAGATTAGATTATAAAGCACTGACTGGTAAATTTGCAATTCTAAACGCAAACTAGTGTGCAACCTGTTGAGTCATCTACCTCTTGTGGTGTCCTACTAGACTGGTTGGACAAGACCAGACTAGTATTAATGTGACTGATGAAGGTGCATTGTTTACCTAGTAAGTCTACTAGTTCACCATTATTTCTCTAAAATTGAGTACTGGTGTGTTTGATGTTTTCCAATGATGACAATTAATTTTTATGCCAACACATATTAATTCAAGAAGATTCTTTTAACACATGGTATCCATAAATTATCCTCTTTGGGATGAACCATTGGAGAATGATTTTGATTATTCTCAAGTGATATTCACCTCTTTGGTTGAGAGATCTAGGTTACTCTCTTCACTTATATCTTGTAACCCATTATAGCAGTAGCAAACCAGACACCTTCATCTTCAATATCAATCATAGTCATCATACAACTATCATACTTCGACTTGGTGAGTCAAGTGACTTCGATGTTAGAAATTGTTCTTAGGGTAAGAGCTTCCCCTACGGAGTTGAACCTGGTTACTCTACTTAGATCTTCCTTTTTTATTGCAGTAATGACACCTTTTTCTAATCACATTCCTAGATCGTGTACTTGACTGAGTACTAACTGAATCCGGTTAGGATGAAACATTGTGGGGTATTTGACCCCATTGGTCAATCCATCTACCTCCACTTGCACGTATTTCACCTCCAGTTTTCCATCTTCGCAAAGCCCTAAATATTTTCTCTATATGTATGTTTCTCCCAATTCTTCTTGTTTGTTGTGGATGAATGCGGTTATGTCTTCAGTTAATAGCAACCCATCAGGAATTGATGATAGAGCTCCATCCATATCATTCGACCTATTCAGTATTGGCATGGTATCATACTCTAGTTTCTTGGGTTGTTTGATTTCGATTAGCCTCACAATAAATGATGATTTTTCCATTTTGCTAGATAGGTAACACACATAAAGTTCTTGACAAATTTGCAGAATATGTAAAGCAGAGATCCTGAATCACAACAAGAAATATTACTCAATCTTTTTAAAATAATAATCACAAAATGCAAAGTAAAGTAAAATGAGTAATCAAATTTCTCTTCTATACACTCAGGTCATAATGGTAATTAGAAAATGGTAACTTTTTTTAACAGTTACTGTATTAATTACCCTTACCTAACCTTACCTTTATCAACTGGTCCATTGATGCTTTACATGTTTACCACAAAAACCTCAATTGAAACATCAACCATGATACATCAGCTTATCCATTTGACCAGTTCTTTGGTGTTAGACTAGTGTGATCTTCTCGGTTCCAACCTTGACAGAGTGAGAATAAATCTCACCGATTTCTCTGGGAATAGTAGCATTTCTACTTGTTTCCCCTTTATCCCTTTTGGCTTAATATTTTGAAGAGATATCACCATCGATGGATGATGACTTTGTCTCTGATTTCTCTCCTTCAAAACTCATTTTCCCCTTTTTGGACCATATCTTCTTTACTTCCTTGTTGGTTTCTTCAGTGGTGTTTCCTTTTGATTGGGAGTTACATTCCTCTTGACCGGTTTAGCTTGGCCTTTTCCTTTTTTCATTGTCCATTCCTCCAGTCTTTGGCTAGATTCCCAATCATGTTACAGTTGTAACAAATCATTCTGGTTCCCCTCCATGGATTTACCCTTTTTTCTTTGTCCATGGGTGAGTGACATTTGGTGTTCTTATGACCTGATGGTCCATAGGTAGCACACATGGATGTGCCTCAATTAGCATTCATGTTATGGAATACTGATATCAATGGAGATTTTAATGCCATGGTTGTAGACCTACATTCTTCATCCTTGTGTCCATATTTATTGCAGGCATAGAAATCACCTTTGAAGCTTCCCTTGCTTCCACAAGACACACTTTTTTATTGTGACCTACATTCAAAGGTCTCGTGACCTTACTTATAATAGTTATTGTAGTAATTGTTAGTGGTGAAAGGTTTCATCGGTGCATTCTTGCAGTCATTAGATTTATGACCCAGTTTTCCACAACTCTTGCAAGAGGGTTTGAAGATTCGTTTACCTTTGTCTCCGGTTGGTTTCTTCTTATCCTTCTTTCTTTCCTTGACTTCAGAGGACTCACCGGTTTCCTTATTTCTTTGACCAATGTACCCAAGCCCTATGGGATCCTTGTGTCTTCTTTGAGATTTCAATTGCTCATCCAGCTTCTCAAAAATCTCATTTTACTTTCTGAGTGTCTTCAATTATTTCCTGACTTTCACTTAATTGCAAAGCTAGTTCTTTTCTCTTAGAAAGATATCTTCTTTTTTTTTTTTCAAGAGAATCAATATTTTCATTTCCTTCTTCCAACTTCTTCTGATACATGTAACCCTCCATAATCTTTTCTCAAGTGGTTATGCTTACTTTTCCTGAGAACTAGGCTCTTATACCAATTGTTAATCATAACTGTTTATTTAGAGGGGGGTGAATCAGTAAATTCAATTTTTTGTAATTGTTTTCTATTTATTAATCATGTTAGTACTGAAATGTAAAGAATTCTTAAACAATCATAAACAAAAATTACATGAATAGGAAAACACAAGATATATACATGGAAACCCTCGATTAGAAGGAAAAAAACCACGGTGAGACAGAACCTACGAAACTCCACTACTATGGTAATAAAGCTACCATGTTAAATGCTTACAAAGCACTGGTTAGAATGCTACCTGGTAAAGGGATTTGAAAGAGATCGGTTAATATCTTGACCCTATAAGGAGTCACCTTGTACATTCAAAGGACATAAAAACATCAACAAAGATGTCATCTGATGAAGGGAATTATACAATGGAACTTGTTAGGGTTCACAATGATTAAGGGATTTAAATTTGCTTCACACAATAAAAGAAATGATCTTCTTTGGCACTTTATCTGTCGATCAGATCATACATGTTCTCGCCTTGTTCTGCTTGGTTCTTGAATCTTTCTCTCTTTCACTCTCGGTGAATGTATCCCTTCTCAAAAGACTCTTCTTTTCTGCTCTACTCTCTCTGCGCTCTTGATTTTCAACAACAATGCCTCTAATGCATGATGACCTATATTTATAATAAATTATCTTATTATTACACTATACAGTTCCACCAAGCTGTAACTCATCCAAAAATATCGCATGCAAAACTCTTGATCTAAAATATTACAAATAGAAATTCAGTTTACCTCGAAACACTCGCGGAAAAAAAAAACTAACTCCAGGTCTTCTGAAAAAATCTTGACAAAATCTAGATTAGATTATAAAGCATTGACTGGTAAATTTTCATTTCTAAACACAAACGAGTGTGTAGCCTATTGAGTCATCTGGCTCTGTGGTGTCCTACTAGACCAGTTGGACAAGACTAGACTGGTATTAATGTGACTAGTGAAGGTATAGTGTTTACCTAGTAAGTCTATCAGTTCACCATTATTGCTCTAAAATTGTGCACTGGTATGTTTGATGTTTACCAATGATGACAAATAATTTTTATGCCAACATATATTAATTCAAGAAGATTCTTTTAACACATCCCTCAATTATCCTCTTTGCTATGAACCATGGACAATGATTTTGATTATTCTCTTGATATTCACCTCCTCCATGAGAGTACCTTTGTGAAAGAGGATGATTTTATGGTGGAAGAAGGTGAAATGATTTAAAATTACCTTAATGACACTTTCCCTCCTATCCATTTCCATGATCTTCCCTCTAGAGGTGATGATTTAATGAGTGATGTCTTTGTCTCTCTTAAATTTTCCCCTATTCATGAACACACTTGAGAAAAAATAGGATAATATACTTGATGCCCTCTCTTCTACAAATGAAACCTTAGAAAATAAAGATCATAATCAAGTCAATACCGTTCATATGAAATATCAATCCCCTCCAATTATTTCTCTAATAAAAATAATCACACCATTAAATATTCAGTAGGATTATTGGGGAACATTAGATTTTACTCCCACCTTCTATAGTAAAAACAAAAGCCTTGAATTTGAGACTCAACTCGCTTACTTTGATACATGTATGGATATCGATTGGGCCTCTTTAAATTTAAGTCCAATTCCACCTAAGCGTGACCCTTATCTTTTTGATCTTGATGATGGACATGGTATATAATATGTGCAACCAAGCATTGAAACCCATGAGATATCTACATCACACTTTTTCGAAGAATTTATAGGCTTCCAACCTTCCCATTTGTCCAATCAATTTATAAATTCTTCTCATTTATTATCACAAGATAATATTTTGTTTGATATTTTCAATGCAAACTTGATTACTCTTCCTTTGAAAAATAAAAGATAAAATAGAAAACACAAGCAAGATAGTCCTTCCATTTGTATGTATCATCAAATTTGTAGTCATAAGACTAATGAATTTTATGATTTAAAGTGTAAAATTCAAGAATTCATTTATTGTGGTATGATTCAAATGACATGTGACAATCAATGAAACCTTTTTCTTGATCATTCTAAATAGCATATAAGTTCCTATCATGTGGATCCTCACTATGTGACATTGCTAGCCTATTCTTTGGGGGCTCATTGTCATTTATGGTGGTGCAATTTTAGGTGCAATCGTACTTTGTGACCAATATAATAGTATTTATTATTCCTTTTCTTTACCCTTGGGGGAAAGGGTAATATTTATATCTCTAACCTTTCTTAACGATCCATTTTGTCCCTTTTTTTATTTGTGTCTTTTATAACATGGTATCCTTTCTTGTATCGAGTTGTTTGTTTACATAAGGATCTTCTCTTTTTTCAGAAATTTACATCCTAGCTTACAATATTTTCCTTTCTTGAAAGAACATTTCTATTATAAATGACCTTTTTTCTAGGGGTTCATAATGTGTTTTCCTTTTCTAAGTATTCCCTTAACTAACAATAGGGAATGTGTGTATACTTTATCCTCCTCCCTCTTTTTCTCTTCCTTTCAAAAAGATCCATTATCACTTTGTTGACTTGTTTCTTTTATAACATGATGTCCTTCCTTGCATGGATTTTTTTGTTTAACATGAGGATATTCTCTTTTTCGAGAGATTTACATCCTTTCTTAAAAGTGCATATCCATTATAAAAGATCTATCACTTAGGGTATACAATGTGTTATCTTTTCCTTGCCTTCACCCTTGGGAGGTAAGGTTTCATTTATCAATATCTTATTCCTTTCTAAGGATCCACTTTCTATTGGTTGTGTGGTATTTTTTTGTCACATGGTATCCTTTCTTGCATGGAGTTGTTTGTTTAAGTAAGGATCTTTTTCAGAAGATTTACATCCTATTTTACATTTTTTTTCCTTTCTTGAAAGTGGATGTTTATCATAAACAAATATTCTTACTTGGGGACATAAAGTGTGTCATCCTTAATAAAGAATCTCTTTTTCACCTATAAATAGGAGGCTAAAAGGGAACATTATTGTTCTCTTCCTCCTCTTTATCTCTAAGATGTTATCTTTGTTCAAGAACTCCTCTTGAAGGTAGACATCTTGTAACCAAGGTCTCTTCCTTTCAAGGATCTCTTCCCACTTTTTGATATTCTTTCATAATTATCTATTACATTTTAACATGCATAATGGGGATTCATGTTTCACTTAATGAAAACTTAAATTCAAGAATGAGTCTTGTGCTAATTAATTTTTATCAAAAATTATCGAGCCTTTTTTTCTAGGTATACTCCTTTATTATTTATCCAATTCAATTATTTATTTACTAACATAGGCCCTATGTTATCATTTTTGGCCTTTGTTCTTCTTCATGACCCCAAAATTAGTTTTACCTTGTAATCTGACATCCCCTTGCTATGTGGGATTTATGATTTTGATTTTGAGCCTGATTGGTGGGAAGAGGATTCCCAAGGCATCCTCTTCCCTGATGTTTTTCCCATAATTTGAATCTAAGACTCCTCTTGTGGTTTTAGTGAGATTCCCAAATTTGTGTCAGCCTCCTTCAAATTTTGACCTATGATATGTTGTAAGAGCCTATATAAAAGTAATATATCTCTCCTCATTTAGACAGAAGGCAAGTTGTAATTCAAGACCTCTTCTATAATTCCACATCTAATCTTAAGTAATATTTCAAGAATTATAAGGTGTTTTCAAGGAAATCTTCTCCATGGATCTAGTTTATTTTCCTCATTGAAGGGTAAACAAAGAATTCCACCATCAAGGAAGAAGATCATAGTGCAAGCATCCATATACATTCATTCAAGTTTTCAAGTTTTTCTTCTTCTAAATCAAGCATTGTGGCAAACTACAACATCCATTACATAAGGTTTTGTATTTCATCATTTCCTTTAGGGGTTTTTTATGAAGTCAAAGCGATTGCATCAACATACTCAATCACATTTAAAGAAGCATTTTCATTGCCAAGGTATGATATACTTTAGTTTTTAGACCTAGTCTATGCCATATGACAACACACTTTAATTTTATTTATTTCATTTTAGGGTTGATTCCAAATCAAGGTTTGACTAAGATAAACCCCTCTACACAAACCTTTTTCCCATTTTTTTGTGCTTAGGAACAAGTCGTGAATGCATCAGGACCAAATATGGAAAGTACAAGACCTGACAACAAGTCTAGAATTGTGATTATTGAAAAGTACTAGGAACAAAATGGCTTAGGCATCCTCTTCCCAAGAACTAGATGCCCTAGGAAACCTCTTCCCTACAATTTAGCTTTAAGATGAAACCATAAGTTACTATATTTTTCTGGTTATTTTTTTTGTGCTTGTAGGTTATTTCCCATTTTTTGTTAGTATATTTAATCCAAAACTTATCATTTTGACTTATTTTATCTTCCGTCTTACATCATTTAGTTGACGTAATCCTTTAAAATCAACTTATTCTAATCATTATAGTTAAGGATCATTAACTAATTTAGCGCTTAAGTTCTACCTGATTCTAGTGTGTGAACTTCCTTCCTATGTACAATAAGAAATAAGATCAATCCCACTTCGCATCCTTTTTATTATTATAAAAGAGAAAATAGAGGTGAAGAATTTACCCCTAACAGATATGAGAAATTATGTGAGATGCATAGAATATAGAGACAATAGAAATTATGTGAGATGCATAGAATACAAAGATAATAGAAATTATGTGAGATGTATATAATCCAAAGAAAACACTCTTCTCCTATATGACTCCTTAGTAAAATGGAGCACTATAAAGAAATATAAAAATTGTACAAGCGATGTGAAAAAAAATGTTGAGTTAAGCCAAGTTACTCGATTTGTACTGAAGAGAAGTTGTTTAGACAAAAATATACATTTTAAATAGAGAAAAAATTAGGAAAAGGACCAATAATACTTCGTATAAGCTATGGAAAGGAATACTAACATCAATTAGACATCTTAGAATATTTGGGAGTAAGTGCTACATCAAAAGGGATAAAGAAAATTTGGGTAAGTTTGAATCTAGATCTGATTAAGGCATGTTTCCTGATTATACTCTAAGAAGAAAGTCACATGGATGTAATAATAAAATATTTTGAAGGATAGTGGAAATTTTCAATGCAATTATTAATGATAAAATGCACTCAATTTAAGTTCTAGATGAACATAACAATAATGGATAATGTTGCAGTGATGTTGATATAACTAGTGTTGAAATGGAAAATATAAATGCAAATACTCCAACCAATATATTTAGAAGAATCACTTTGAATATCAAAACATAAGAAATAAATACAATGTACTACAAAATTGAAAAACAATTGAGAAAGAAAATGAAAAAGTACACTTTGACTTACTATAAAAGATTGAACCAAGTAATTATTTAGAATTTGGTAAAGATAAATGGTGGTTGGAAGCTATGGAGGAAGAACTAACTCAGTCTAAGAAGAGTGAAACTTGGGAGTTGTTCCAAGACCTAAAGGAAAGAATGTTATAGGTACAAAATGAGTTTCTAGAAATAAGATTGAATGAAAATGGAAAAGTGATCCAAAATAAGGACAAACTGCTAGGAAATTATTGAGTATGTCAGAGATTGTTGATTAGACCTTGTTAATTTGTGTTGAAATTAATATTTTGTCATTGATGTCAACATACTGTTGTTTTTGTAGAGAGTGTGTTTAGTTTTTTCATAGAAGATGATTTCATTTGATCGGGTGATACATTGAAGATCTTTTTATGTGATTATAGATGATGTTTTTTATATGTCTTTAGTTGATTATGGTAAGCTTACAGAGGTTCACATAATAGTTTGAGTGAGATATGATTGATTTATAAGGTGTCATTATTTTAGTGTTCATGTTTCATAGGTTGAGTTACTACTTCGATGAGGATGGGTGTGATTGATTCACTTATTGTGAAGCTAGTGGTAATGTTGGGATTCATTGTTGTTTCATCAACTGGTCTTATTCATGATTCAGAGTTTTGCAAGATGTCTTTTTGGTGTGATAGATTTTTGTATTTAATGTTGCTAATATTTAGTGCAAAGATGAGTTTAGATTTTGAGATCAAGCTAATGCAAAGTTTTGGGAAGCTATTCTTACTTCTTTCTGGTATTCTTAGATCATGTTATGACTGTGTTGATAGTTCACATTGATCGTGGTAATCACATTTTGTGATTTGGTAGTGTGTTGGCATTTCTTCATTTAGGTCCTAGCTGACTTGGTGAAGTAATGTGTTGTGATTCTTTGTGTGAATTTGGCGAAGCTATTGCATATTTGAGGATGATGCTTTGGGTCCTATTTAAGTCTTGTGTGACTTGATTTGGATCGTATTGTAGTTTGAGTATATTTTCTCTTATAGGTTAGCCAATTTTATTATTGTTTATTCATTTTAATATGTATAAATGGGAAATCATTTTGTGATTGTGAAGTGTGTGTAAGTGTGGTGTAGAGAAGAGGAAGAGGATATTTGTATTATACAAGTGAGACAGATATTATACTTCATTGGAACTATATTTCCATAGTAGATGTTGTCAGTTCACTTGTATGGAAATTTTGTCCACCCTTGTGAATTGTAATCTAAGATTGATCAGTGAACCTGACTAAGGGCCAAATCATTGTATTGTGAGAAGTGATCTCTAGGTAGTGGGCTTGTGAATGCATGTGCATTCGCCTTTTATTTATTTTTTTCTCTTAACCAGGTAATAATTTTAATAGATTACATCTATCTAGTGGGTTTGACTCCCACTGAGGTTTTCCCTTAATAGGGTTTCCTCAAAAACAAATTTGGTGTTATGTGTTATGTGTTGTGGATCTTGAATTACTATTTATCTTTCAAATCATTAATTGGTTCAAGTGGTTTAAATTTTTAATTATTAGTACATAACTGATTCACCCCCCCACCCTCTCAATTGCACTTTCCTCCTTTTGGGCCTAACACTTGGTATCATAGATAAATCCTTTTGAAGAAGTTTAATTACTTGAAGGATATAGGTCATGAAAAGAATAAGGAAATAAATTCCTAAGTTTGATGGAAGAAACTACCTGATATGGAAGGATCAGATGAATACTTATCTAATATGCATGGGAGATGAATATTAGGATATTACAGAGAAGCCTTACATCATTCCTAATGACTTGTCTCAGGCTACTGCTGATGAAAAGAAGAAATTCAATGAGGTATTCTCACATCTATGGATTGGGGAAAACACAAGAGATATGGACTAAATTAGAAACTCTTTATGAAGGTGACAAGTATGTTAAGCAAGATAAGTTGCAAGGTCTTAAAGGAAAGTATGAAGATGAGTGAAAGAAAAACTTTCTTAGATTATATGCAGAGAGTAAATGATTTGTAAGTTTGTGGAATCAAATGTGCTAGTGCTACCTTGACTAATGATGAGGTTGTAAATAAGATTTTGAGATCCTTACCTGCATGTTACAATGAGCAGCTTGCAGCTATTGAGGAATTGAGAACTATAAGAGACATGTCAAGAGAAGCTTTGGTTGACTCTATGCTTATGAGATGACTAAACTTAGTAAGGAACTTCTGAAGGTTGAAACTGCATTCAAATCCAATGTGAATAAGCATGAAAATAGAGAGAGATCCTCTAAATACAACATCAACCACTATGCTAAGAAATGGGAAGAGATAATGGAAGAAGAAAGGAAGATTGATGAACTTGAAGCCTTGATTGCAAAAATACTACCTAAGAGCTTCGATAAGTATGAAGGAAATTAACCTTTGAAATTCTTTAACTATAATAAGATTATTCATATTGCATCTAGATATCCTAATAAATCTTCTAAGTAATCTAAGATCAGATCTAAGAAATTTCATTCTATGGGTCATAAAAGTTTCTATGTTGAAGGTGTGACTGATGATTAATCTAGTGATGAAGAGGAGATTGTGTTTATTTCTATTAAAGAAGATAATAATAAAGAAGATAATAATAAAGAAGAGAAAGGTTTGGTTTCACATGTTGATAAAAGAATTGAATGGGTCATTGATAGTAGATTCTCACATCACATGACTTGTGACAAAAATAAGTTTGTGAAGATTGAATATTATGATGGTGGTGTTGTTAGATTTGGTAATAATAGTCCTTGTTTTATTAAGGGAAAAGTATATATCATACTTGATGGTAAGAATTGTACTGATGATGTACTATATGTTTAAGGTTTAAGACATAACTTATTAAGTTTTGGACAGCTACTGGATAAGGGCTAGCGATCAAAATTCATGGAAGGAAATTGCAAAATTATTGGAAGCATAGGAAATCTAATTACATCTGGTACACATATTGTAGGTAATCTATTTTATTTAAGAACTGTTGAGAATAAGTTCTTGGTTTCTAATATTGATGATAGTTGGTTGTGGCATAGAATATTTTCTCATGTGAACTTTGATAATATGGTGAAGGTTAGCACTACTAATTCTATAAGAAATTTTCCTAAGCTGATGAAGCCTAACAATATGTGCAAAGAATGTCAATTGGATAAATTGGCTAGATCTACTTTTAAAAATAAGACATATTCTTCAAATGGATTGCTAGATTTGGTGTTTACCAATTTGTGTGGTCCTACTAAAACAAGAAGATATTATGGAGATAGATAATTTAATCTATCTATTAATGACTATTAAAGGATGATGTCAGTTACCTTTTTGAAAGAGAAATCAGAAGCCTTTCAGAAATTTCAAATATTCAAAATGATGGTAGAGAAAAATTTGGAAAGAGATTGAATTGTCTAAGATTGGACAAAGGAGGAGAATTTACATCTGGTGAATTTTATGTTTTTTGTGAAGAACATGGGATAAAGATGCAGAATTTTGCTCCATGAAACCAACAATAGAATGGTGTTGCAGAGTGAAAGAATGGAACTATCCTGGACATAACTCAGACTATGATAATTGAAGGAAATATTCCATGGATCTATTGGAGAGAAATAGTGAGCATTGCAGTATACACTTTGAACCAAGTGCAAATAAATCAAGGAACTATTAAGACTCCTTATGAACTTTGGTATGGTCATGTTCCTAAACTAAATAATTTTAGAATTTTTGGAAGCAAGTGTTATATTGAGAGAGATGAAGATATTGGAAATTTTGATCCTACAAGTGACTAAAGGATATTTCTTGGATATTCTATTAGGAATGGGAACAGTGAGAGGGGGGGGGGGTGAATCAGTGTTCACTAAATTAAATCTTTTTACTTAGCTCTTTAATCTTAACTTGAATGCTTAAGTACTGAAATGAAGATTAACATAAACAAGATAGAAGAACACAACACATAAAACCAATGTAGTTATGGGGAAACCCAAATAGGTAAAAACCTCGGTGGGAATTGACACCCACTAATATTTTGTACTAGTGTTTTATGATCCTTGTTAGAAGATCCTTAACCCTATTAGGAGTTGCTTTACAATGTATTTAGTACAGTGACCTAGCCAAGGGTCGGACCCTGTTAGGAGTCTTTTACAATAATCTTGTTAGGGGTTGGGGCACACTTTCCTAGAGCTCACTACTCAAGTGGTGAAGGCTACAACCTTCTGATCTCAGATACACACTATATCTACTGGATGAATTGGCACTATGACACTGCTTGTCTGATCAGTTCCTTTGATGTGCTGATGCTTTGACCTCTTGCAAAGCTCTAATACATCTTATCAACTCTTCACACACTTATGCTCTACTTATTTCAATTCTATAACAACTTCCATACTTAATTACAATGGTGTATCTAATATTTATATGTGCATACAAAATAGTTAACTAGGTCAAACCTTTAACCGATTACATACAATGCTTCCAATTGAATTGGCTCAAGCGTGTTTACAAACAAAGTTAATTACTTTTCTACAACCTAATTACAATAGGTGCATAGCCTTTACAACATAATAATATAACCGCTAACCAAAATACCAATAGTTGGTTGCTTGCACTATTCTTCTCTAGCATTCACTGTCTGTGCAACTTGAACTCTCTGTATCTTTCTCATACTGAATCTTCTGATCATGCACTCTTAGATGTAGCGTGAATATGATCTTACCAACTTAACTTCTAGGCACATACCATAATTCTATTGTATGCACATGCACTAATGCTTTGACCTTCAGGTACTCTGTATACTATCCAGTCTTTAATACTTAGTCAATTTCTGATATTCTTATCATAAGTGCTAACTCCAAAACATCATATGACTTTGTTGCCATAATGAAAACACTAGTATAGTCAACTTTCCAAAAATCTCCCCCTTTTTCATTGATGGCAACAAAGGAATATGGCAAAGTGACTAACTGTCCCTTAATACAAAAAATACTTAATCATACTCTATCTTATATCTCCCTTATATCTTCTTACTATACATTTTCTTTACATAGCTATAGCTCCATATTCTATACATACTCCCCCTTTGACATTAATGAAAAAGGTGTTAAAAAATTGAATCTATACAAGTACTTACACTGAAAGTACATCTGGGTATGCAATCTATAAATTTTGGATCTCTTCTTCCGAAATGAAATCAATGCATTGATTGTTTGGAGATGGGCGCATAAAGCATATTTTAGTTTCTCCAAATCTGAAATAGGACCTTGATCATATGTCACCATGGTGGCATCAATATCCTTAATATTCTGATTCAGCACATCTAGGGAGGGCACAAGAGCATTTCTAAGATGAGTCTGCCTAGCCCTTATCTTTGACATCTCCTTTTCTGCCTTCTCAATTTTGTCAATTTGTCCCTGATATACATTGTTACACATGTTTATATTAGTAGAGGGATCTTCTACTAACTACCTCACCTTTTCAATCATGGCCTCTACTTCTTGAATCTTCTTGTAGTGGTCGGCTGTCAACTTATCTTGATTCATATAGTCAACAATAATTTTTCTTCCTTTTGCTGCAAACTCTTTCAAAGTTGCTTGTCCAACTTTGAGTGAACTAAGGTTTAGTGAGAAGTTACTGACCAACTCATTTAGTCTTTGCATATACTTCTCCTTTGCAACTAATGATGCTGATTTTTCCAAGCTAGAGAAATTACTCTTGAACTATGAAAGAATTGCACTTACATCATCAATAGAGTGTACCTTGGACACATTCTTATCTGCTAGTAACAAGTTGTTCAGGATATTTACAGATTCTACAAAGAGGTGATTCCTCATTACCTATTTCAGCTTGGCTTTCATAGCTAAGACATTGATCTTGATTAGGTCCTATTCTCCCCATGAATCCAAACTAGTTGTGTCAGGTGTCAAACTTGACAAAAATGCTGCTGAAGGTAGTGGACTGATAGGTGTACTATCCATTACTTCTTATTTTACTTTGATTATCATTTTAACAGATGGCTTATTGGTTGGATCACTTCCTTTTACCTCTTCTTCTCCATTTTATTCTTCTATCTTTTCTTTCTCTTTCTCTGTTATATCATCAATCAATACTTCTTGTTGATTGGGAGGAGTGTTACCACAAAGAGTTTGAACCTCTTGTGTGCTTACAAAGGATTCTTCAAAATTGTCCAAATCCATGTCTATGGCCGCCATAGTAACTTTTACATTATCAATAAAAATTGAGTTATTCTTGAGTGTCTCTATCATGGGTGCAAACTTATCTTCCTTTGTATGTGTTTCAACTGCAAGCGATGAGTCCTGGGGACCTATCATAGGTACATTAGTGGGCTCTACCACCTTGACTTCCTTTGAGGGCACTTGAGTTGTGGGTACAGTAGGTGGGTACATGTGCCTGTTCATGAAAACCTTCTCAAAGGCTTTCTCCGTTTCCTTTGCAACTAACTCAAAGTTCTTGTTCATTATATGTAAGGTTCTTGTTTTAGTTCTAAGGTGTGGCTTTACCAGATCTAACAACAAATTTTCCTCCTCTGGAGAACATATTGGTAAGTTTTCATCTAGATTCTTTTCTCTAATCCTTTCATCCTCTTCAATGGCTTGTCTTTTTAGGAATTTCAGGATGTTCCACACTTTGTCTGGAATCATTGTCTTTAGTTCTAGGACTATCCTCTTAAATTTTAACATGTGTTTGACAATCATTTCATGAATCTCTAATTTTTCTATTTCACTATATTTCTCATAGAATTTTCCTACCTGATCTAACCTGCCTTCATCAAAAATCCTTGTGCTTAACACTTTAAGGCTAGGTCTGAAGCCTAACTCTGGGGGTGCTTGAGTGTTCTTTCTATTTCTTGTTACTCACGAGGATGGATGATTGGTGCTAATCTCTTTCTTGCTCTTAGGCATTGCCTTATACTCAGGAGGAGCAATAAGATCAATTATTTATGTGGGCATAGGAGGGGAAACAACCATTTTACCCTTCAGATCATCAAACTTCTCCATTTTCACCTTCTTCATCTTTGGATCATCAGATTTTGTCTTTGCTACAGCTACGCTCTATATTTCCAAAGCAATCTTTTCTTATCTTGATTTGTGATGCAGGAGCATCCTGGGTGTAAGAGCAATCTTGCATCACCCAAAAATATTTATGTTTTTGTATTCAATAAGGGCTATCTTGTGTAGAGTTGCTATTTATGGAAACTTGCTATTTTTAGTAAGTTGGTCTTACGATCTCGGAATGTTCTAATTTTACATGTGGAGGTTCATCTCAGTCATATCAGCCTACCAGCAAAGTTTCATGGCTAGATCAGAACTAGTTTTGAAGATATTGAAGATTTTCGGTATTGGCAGCAAGGTACAGAAACTTTAAACTCAATTTTGAAGGCTTTAGAGGCCTCGGATGAGGTTGAAAATTTGGGTGACAGGCGCTTTGTGCCAATCAAGCCTGTAGAGTGCTTCGTGGCATTTCCAGAATGGGGTTATAATAGCCAATCGGGTCAACGGGTGATGACTTATGGTCTTCGAAAGTTGGGTCACCTGAAATGGCAGAAAATAATTTTTCTTCAAAATTTCTGTTTGGGTTTCAAAAATTATTTTGAGCTGACTTTGATGTAATAAATTGTAAAATAAAATAATTCTAAGTTTGGTTGGCCCTAAGGGCTAAATTTCTAAAACCTTCTTGGGCAGTGGAAATTGCCTATATAAAGAAGGCCCGTAGTGTTGTCTAGGGCAGTACTGGGTATTAGATCTGGGTATTAATTCGAGGCTTTGTCCTACAAAATATTGTAAGGGAATGCCCATGTGGCTTTGCATATTGCAATTCTGAAAGTTTGTAATTCCACATTTGTGGAAATAATAAGAAGCCAATTTTCTATTCTTGCATATTATTGTTGTTGTTTCTCTATTTATGTTAAGTGTTTGTGGTATTAAGGGGAGCACCCTTCATTAAGTGGTATCCACGCTGGAGTTCTTGAGTGTGTAAACAGATCACTGACTGTGAGGCAGTTTGCACCAGGACCATGGTTAGGGTTTCAGCGTGCATCGCGAAAATGCCTCCACGAAGAGAATGTGGCGGAAGAGCTGGTGCTATGACACCTGAGGTTAGAGAGCTGTAGAGATAAGTGCGAGCATTGCAAGAAGAGATTTGTAGAGGAATGAATCTTAATGTCAGAGATGAAAGTGAGGATGAAGCCGAAGAAGAATATCAAGAAGGAGAAGCTAAAATTGTGAACCAGGAGGAAGAAAGACTTTTTCGAGCAATTTCCAAGATTGGGAAAAGACCTAAGGTTGAGGTTCCTACATTTTTTGGAAATCTTAACCTAGAGGAATTGATCAACTAGATCAATGAATGTGAGGAATATTTTGAGTATGAAGATGTTGAGGATCCTGATAGGGTCAAATTTGCGAAGGCCAGATTGAAAGGTCATGCGAAGATCTGGTGGCAAGAAATTTAGTTGGAGTGAAATAGAAGAGGGAAAGATAAAATCACAAGATGGGATCGGATGGTGGATAAATTGAAGTGACAGTTCATTCCTGTCGATTATGAGCTTGACCTACTAAAGAAAATGCAAAGTTTGAAGCAAGCAGCAAGATCTGTTTAGGAGTATACAGAGGAGTTCTATTGACTCCTCATCAGAACAGGCCATGCAGAAGCTGATAAGGAGAAAGTTGTCTGATACCTTAATGGGTTAAGGCCAAGCATTCAGGAGGAGTTGAATCTGGTTCGAATGAACAGTATTGAGGAGGCATACCAGTTTGCCCTGAAAGTAGAGGAAAAGCTGAACAAGAAGTTTGAGAGCAGACAAAATGGAAGAGGTCATGGTGGAAGATCTGGTGGATGGTCATATGGTGGCTGAAATGAAGATCTGAAAAAGAAGGATGAGGCCAGTAGTAGTCAGAATCAGAGAGGAAATAATTCCAATCATTTCCAGGATCAGAGTAATAGAGATCAGAGAGGAAGAGGAAGTGGACAAGGATCTGGAAGAGGAGGCTTCCGTGGAACATGTTTTCATTGTGGAGAAGAAGGTCATAGGGCATTTGAATGTCCTCAGTGCCAAGGCAGAACAGACAGGAGAAATGAAAGCTAGGCCAGAGTTGCACATGTAGATGAAGATGCTAGATCATCAAATTTTGAAGATGCTAAAAGAGGAGAAATGCTAATTAACAGAAGAGTCTTGCTGAGTGGTGAGAATGAACCTGAACAAAGGAGGAGCCTGTTTCGCACTCGATGCAAGTGTGAGGGTAAATGTTGTGATGTGATTATCGATAGTGGAAGCACTGACAATTTGGTGTCAGAAGAGATGGTGACAAAGTTGAAGCTCAAGAGATAGAAACACCCACATCCATATCAGATTGCCTGGGTGCAGGATGACCACAAGGTCATGGTCAGTGAGCAGTGCCTGGTAAAGTTCAAGATTGGCGGGTACCAAGATGAGATACTATGTGATATCATCTCTATGGATGCATGTCATATGTTATTAGGTAGACCATGGTAGTTTGACAGATGTGATGTACATGATGGGCATGCGAATACCTATTCCCTGACAAAGGATGGAGTGCGACATAAGCTAAAGCCATTGAAGGAGACCAAAGAAAAGGTATGTGGTAATGCAAGAATAACATTTGTTGATCGAAGAAAATTTCTAGATGGTATGAGGCATGAGCATGTGTGTTTTGCTTTAATTCCAAAAGTTGGTAAAGAAGAAGTAGAGGATGTACCTGTAGAGGTTGCAGATTTGTTGAATGAGTTTTAGGATATTGTATCTGACAATGTACCTGATAGATTACCACTGGTAAGGAAGATTAGTCATCAGATGGATTTGATTCCAAGAGCCAATTTGCCAAACAAGGTAGCACACAGAATGACACCAGCAGAAAGTGAAGAGTTGAATAGACAAGTACATGAGTTATTGTAGAAGGGGTTGATTCAAGAGAGTCTAAGTCCCTGTGCTATACTAGCGGTATTAGCACCAAAGAAGAATGGAGAGTGGAGGATGTGTACAGATTCCAGAGCAATAAATAAGATCACAATCAAGTATAGGTTTCCATTACCATGAATGGATGATATTATGGATTGTTTGAGTGGAGCTATGTATTTCTCAAAGATAGATCTGAAGAGTGGATATCACCAGATTCAAATCAAAGAAGGAGATGAATGGAAGACTGCCTTCAAGACAAAGGAAGGACTATATGAGTGGTTAGTCATGCCTTTTGGGCTAACCAATGCACCGAGCACTTTCATGTGGCTCATGAACGAGGTTCTGAAAGAATTTCTGGGTAAGTTTGTCATTGTTTACCTAGATGATATTTTGATTTTTAGCAAGACATTAGAGGAACATATGATGCATATTCATATGGTGTTTGAAAAATTGAGAGATGAGAAATTGTTGATTAATTTGAAGAAGTGCAGTTTTGTGAAGAAAGAGTTAGTGTATTTGGGATTTTTAGTTTCAGCAGAAGGTCTAAAAATAGACCCAGAGAAGGTACAGGCTATCCTTGAATGGCCTACTCCAAGGAGTGCTACTGAGGTAAGATCTTTTCATGGTTTGGCTAGCTTTTACAAAAAATTTATCAAAAATTTTAGCAGTATTTGTGGACCCTTGACTGAAACAATGAGAGGGGATAGAAAAGAGTTTAAGTGGACTAATGGGGCAGAAAAGAGTTTTCAATTGTTGAAACAAAAAATTACAGAACAACCTGTTTTAGCACTTCCAAATTTTAATAAGTTGTTTCAAGTAGATTGTGATGCTAGTGGTACTGCAATAGGAGCTATTATGAGCCAAGAAAGTAAACCTATTGCTTATTTCAGTGAGAAGTTAAATGATGCCAAGAGAAAATATTATGTTTATGATCAGGAATTTTATGCTATAGTTCAAGCATTAAAGAAGTGGAGACATTATCTACTTCCTAAGGAGTTTGTTTTGTATACTGATCATCAAGCTTTGCAATATTTGAATAGTCAAGGAAAGTTGAATCAGAGACATTTGAAATGGGTTGAGTTTTTGCAGAGTTATACATTTTTTTTGAAACACAGAAGTGGAAAGTCTAACAGGGTTGCAGATATTCTTAGCAGAAGGCAACTATTGCTGACAGAGATGCAAATTGAGGTGGTTGGGTTCAAGAAACTCAAGAATTTGTTTCCAGAGGATCCTAATTTTGGTGAAGCTTGGAAAGCTTGTACAGAACCTGTTACTCTAGACAAGATGAAATGGTTGGATTTCATCATCCAGGATGATATGCTATTCAGAGGGAGTTAGTTGTGCATTCTACGAAGTTCTATGAGGGAGAATCTCATCAAGGAGAAGCATAGTGGAGGATTGGCAGGACATTTTGGTCATGATAAAACCCTTGCTTTCGTTAGTGAAAATTATTATTGGCCACAATTGTAGCAAGATGTGAAGAAGTTTGTACAGAGTTGCAGAGAATGTCAGATGGTGAAAGGAGTGAAGTAGAATATAGGGTTGTATCAGCCATTGCCTATACTAGAGAAGCCTTGGGAGGATATCAGTATGGACCTTGTTCTTAGTTTATCAAGGACACAGTGGGGACATGATTTAGTTTTTATGGTGGTTGACAGATTTTTGAAGATGGCACATTTATTCCCTGCAAGAAGACTAATGATGTTGTTCATGTAGCAGAATTGTTTTTCAGAGAAGTGGTGAGACTACATGGTTTGCCAAAGACCATAGTTTCAGATCAAGATACTAAGTTTGTTGGATATTTTTGGCGGACATTGTGGAAGAAGTTGAAGACAGATTTGAAGTTCAGTTCATCACATCATCCACATACTGATGGACAGACAAAGGTGGTGAATAGAAGTTTGGAAATTCTGCTGAGATGTTTGGTTGGAGATAAGCCAATAGGATGGGATTTGATTTTACCACAGGCAGAATTTGCATACAATAATTCTGTCAATAGGAGCACTGGTAAATCACCATTCTAGATTGTATATGGAAGTAGTCCAAGAAATGCATCTGAATTGAGAAAGATAGATAAAGAAGAAATAAGTAGTGTTGAAGCTAAGGATTTTGTAGAACACTTGAAGAACATCCATGAGGAGGTGAGGAAGCATATTACCAAGATGAATGCGCAGTATAAGGCTAAGGCAGATGAGAAAAGGAGGCATAAAGAATTTCAGGTTGGCGATGAAGTCATGGTTCATTTGCGGAAGGAGCGATTTTCAGTTGGTACATATAACAAGCTAAAAATGAAGAAGTTTGGACCATGTAAGATATTGAAGAAGCATGATTCAGGAAATGCATATGAGGTAGAATTGCCTAGTGAGCTGAATATTTCACCAGTATTTAACATTTTAGATTTGACAGAGTATCATGAAGGAGGTGTTGAAGATGAGGTTGCAACAGCATAGTGGAGTATTCCAACAACCAGTTCAGATATCAAGGAGATTGAAGACATACTGGAAAGTTGTGTTGGTAAAAGCACAAGGAACAGAACATATGAAGAGTATTTGGTCAAATGGAAAGGATGACCTATTAAAGATTCATCATGGCTAACAAAGGAGGAGGTTAACCGTCTTGGTTTTCCTCTGCACACCTGAGTCATGACAGGGTCACTTCTCAAATTACCCTAGGTGTCTGACGTAGGAGCATCCTGGGTGTAAGAGCAATCTTGCATCACCCAAAAATATTTCTATTTTTGTATTCAATAAGGGCTATCTTGTGCAGAGTTGCTATTTATGGAAACTTGCTATTTTTAGTAAGTTGGTCATACGATCTCAGAATGTTCTAATTTTACATGTGGAGGTTCATCTCAGTCATATCAGCCTGCTAGCAAAGTTTCATGGCTAGATCAGGACTAGTTTTGAAGATATTGAAGATTTTCAGTATTGGCAGCAGGGTATAAAAACTTTGAACTCAGTTTTGAAGGCTTTAGAGGCCTTGGATGAGGTTGAAAATTTGGGTGATGGGTACTTTGTGCGCTTTGTGCTAGTCAAGCCTGTAGAGCACTTCGTGGCATTTCTAGAATGGGGTTATAATAGCCAATCGGGTCAACGGGTGATGACTTATGGTCTTCAGAAGTTGGGTCACCTGAAATGGTGGAAAATAATTTTTCTTCAAAATTTCTGTTTGGGTTTCAAAACTCATTTTGAGCTGACTTTGATGTAATAAATTGTAAAATAAAATAATTCTAAGTTTGGTCGGTCCTAAGAGCTAAATTTCTAGAACCTTCTCGGGCGGTGGAAATTGCCTATATAAAGAAGGCCCATAGTGTTGTCTAGGGCAGTTCTGGGTAGTAGATCTGGGTATTGATTTGAGGCTTTGTCCTATAGAATATTATAAGGGAATGCCCATGTGGCTTGGCATATTGCAATTCTGAAAGTTTGTAATTTCACATTTGTGGAGATAATAAGAAGCCAATTTTCTGTTCTTGCATATTATTGTTGTTGTTTCTCTATTTTTGTTAAGTGTTTGTGGTATTAAGGGGAGCACCCTTCATTAATTTGTCTAGGTCTTCTTGAGATACTCCATGGATTTTCAAAATCTCTAAAGTAACCTTGGAAACTTTTCTTTTTGTTGATGTGTTGTTCAATACAACATCTACTTTTTTTTTCTCCTCATGTGTCCCCCCTCTAGGCTCATTTGGGTCCTTAGGTGCTGACAATAGAACTTGAGCATAAGCCTCTAGAATAGGCTCTTCAACTTCATATCCAAGTGGATGAATCCACTTTGTCCTTGGTTCAACAACCTCCATGCATGTTGTATCAGTCTCTACCATGAAACAAATTATGTCCTTGTATTTCTTAACAATACTTTCCAGAATTCTATATCTCATTTGCATTTTGTCCCTAAATGTCTTTAATTATAGTGTCATGTAATCCTTAATGGTACTTTCTATGGATTCCTTAAAGGATATCTATGGCATACTGGGAATAGATTTGTCTAGATACAAATCAAACACCTTTCCAAGAATATGGAAGCACATATAAATTATTAAAGACCCAAACCTAAATATCTTGGTCTTGTCATGCTTGATGGCTCTTATGTTGTCTATTAGTTGTCCGTGCAAGATTTCACATAGATTAAACTCTCATTTCTCTCTTACCAACCTTATTGTTGCTAGAATGGTGGCCACTGACACACTGTTTACTCTGCTGGTGTGTTGGAACCTGTATCCCAGTATCATGGACATCAATTTGATGTCTTTCTCCTCTATAGGCTCTATTTTCATTCTGCACCTATCACTTCTCAATTTGCAATCTTGTTCTACAATTTTTTTGACATTCTTTCCCGCTGGAAGAATGGTACCTATCCTTGAGAGTCTTGTCATCTTATGAATTAGGTCTCCTATTATCCTAACTGGTACTTCACCTATCTAGAATAGGTCATCATGGATCCTGCTGAGTAGAATCTTGATCCATTCTGACTCATAGAACTCATATCTCATAGCATATTCCACTATAGGATGATTATCCAACTGCACATACTCATCCATGAAGGTTTTGTCAGGTTTCATCATTGTTTCCATGTGCGCTCTTATTCTATCCAAACCTACTGGTTCCTTCTTGCAATATATGTATGCCCTAATATCTTCCACATGCATAACACCCATGGGAGTGCGAACACATCAAATATAATGGGAGTAGCCATTACTTACTTGTATATCACTTTCCAAATTATCTCAAAGACTTATGAATTGGCGCGATGGATTAGGGCTTCCGCAACTAATCAAATGCACTGCTAATCACTGGTGAATCAATCTGCAATCCTTTGCTATCAAATGCTAGGGCTCCTCTACTCTCCAATCCCTTTGAATTAAAATGCAATGAGAGATCTAAAAGCTTCTGTGTACTTTAAAGTAATAATTTTTCCATTAATGCTTGCCATGTAAACCAGGCTGTCACTAGATAATTTCCAACTTTTATTCTATAAATAATCAGCTAGTGCACTCTTACACATAGGTTTTTCTAGTCTCCAAAAGGTTAATTCCAAAGGCATATACTCAGAAGGTGAGTATACCATCCACGTAGGGGTTTAGAGCTAAATTATCTCCCCTATGACCCGGAGGGCCATTCATCCAGATGTAGAGGATGCATCCACTATGGATGCATCCAATACATGCTCATCAACCTTATCCTTCTTTGCCTCTGACCAAATCATGCTTGCATCTTCTAAATCTTTCATAAACTTGACTTCTCCTTCGGTATCCAGTATTGATTCTTCTAGTTTTTTAGGACTTTCTTGACTTTGCATCCTTGATCTACAGAACTTAGAGATGTGTCCAACCTTGTTACAAGAGTGACAAATGACTGGAGGCCTTATATTCCATGGTGCATTGACATGGGTTACCACTTTTCACTGTCTAGGAGAGTGACCATTATAGTTACATATTTGACATGTAACAATCTGAGAACTTCTTATATTTGACTGATTCTAATTTCTCTAATTAGGCTAAGTCTTGTTTTTCTGACTTGTCTTACAATTCATAGCTCTATGACCAAATTTATTGCAAGAATAATAGTAACCATTGAAAGGTCTTACCTTTGTACAGTTCCTTTCTATATGTGGATGCTTTTTACATGCATAAAAATTTCAATCTATTGGCTTACACTCATTCTTGGATGGTTCAACATGATCTTTAGTCTCACTTTCATTCTCCTTAGCATTTGAGGTGTCTTCTGGTGCTTTCATTCTTGCTCACATGTTGTCAATCTAATTTTTTGCTTCATTGAATCCAATGTCGCTAGTATCTCCTTGAATTTTTTGAGCATACAACTGAGATTCAATAAAGTCCTTACTTGTGTGCAATTTATCAATGTGATTCTTAGCCTGTTTCAATTCAGTTTCCAAGCTTTCTTTGTTGTTTCTTAGCTCCAAGATTTCCATGTTTTCTTGCCTCAATTCTTCATTCAGTTGAAGGTTCTTTTTGATCTGTTCATCATAGACTTCCTGATTGTTAGTCAGCTTATCATCAAATTCTTCAATCTATTCTTTCAGGGATGAATTTTCTTCATTGAGCTTTTTGATCATTATCCCTAAATCACTAGTTGAGCATTCTTTCAAATATTTTCTTAGCCTTTTGATGACTATTTGAGCATCACTAACTTTTTCTTTTAGTTCCTCGATTTCTTTTTTAGATCTGTCCAGGTCTTCAAGAGAAGCTTCAAGATTTCTTTTCAGATGTTTCATTTCTACTTTGTCCACAATCTCCTCAAGTGGTTAAACTTATTTTCTAAGGACTAGAGCTCTAATACCAATTGTTAGGAATGGGAACACTGAGAGGGGGGGTGAATCAATGTTCACTATATTCAATCATTTTACTTAGCTCTTTAATCTTAACTTGAATGCTTAAGTATTGAAATGAACATTAACATAAACAAGATAGAAGAACACAACACATAACACCAATGTGGTTACAGGGAAACCCAAATAGGTAAAAACTCTGGTGGGAATTGACACCCACTAATATTTTGTACTAGTGTTTTATGATCCTTGTTAGAAGATCCTTAACCCTGTTAGGAGTTGCTTTACAATGTATTTAGTACAGTGACCTAGTCAAGGGTTGGACCCTGTAAGGAGTCTTTTACAATAACCCTGCTAGGGGTGGGGACACACTATCCTAGAGCTCACTTCTCAAGTGGTGAAGGCTACAACTTTCTGATCTCAAATACACACTATATCTACTAGATGAATTGGCACTATGACACTGCTTGTCTGATCAGTTCCTTTGATGCGTTGATGCTTTGACCTCTTGCAAAGCTCTAATACATCTTATCAACTCTTCGCACACTTCTTCTCTACTTATTTCAACTCTATAACAACTTCCATATTTAATTACAATGGTGCATCTAATATTTATATGCGCATACAAAACAATTAACTAGGTCAACCCTTTAACCGATTACATACAATGCTTCCAATTGAATTGGCTCAAGCGTGTTTACAAAAAAAGTTAATTACATGTCTACAACCTAATTACAATAGGTGCATAGCCTTTACAACATAATAATATAACCGCTAACCAAAACACCAATAGTCGGTTGCTTGCACTGTTCTTCTCTGGCATTCATTGTTTGTGCAACTTGAACTCTTTGTATCTTTCTCATACTGAATCTTCTGATCATGTGCTCTTAGATGTAGCATGAATATGATATTACCAACTTAACTTGTAGGGCACATACCATAATTCTATTGAATGCATGTGCACTAATGCTCTGACCTTTAGGTACTCTGTATATTGTCCAGTCTTCAATACTTAGTCAATTTCTGATCTTCTTATCATAAGCACTGACTCTAAAACATCATATGACTTTGTTTCCATAATGACAACTATAAGAATTTTCCTAAGGCAAAGAATAGAAACCAAGATCTAGAAGCCCAAGAGATAGCACAAACAAGAGAGACAAGATAATATGATCAAATAAAGAATTCAATAATGATCAAATGATAATGGATAATTGATTGATTACATACAATGTAGAAATGCCTCAATATATAGGCAATGCATGATAACTAGAAGATATGCAAGTGATAAGATATCAACTAGACATGGTGGAATCACATGTCCACCAAAGGTGGATCATCCTCCATTGTACATGAAAGTATGAGTAACATGTGCAACAATGAGAGGATGATAATGTCATAAGAGCACCAAAGGTGGATCTCACACACAAAGAGGTATGTGATGACAACTATCACACCTAAAGTGGAGATTCTCTCTAACCATGTGCTAAAAAGAAATTCAAACTCCTAGGTGTCTCAAAGACAACTAATATGCAAATGCATTATCCTAAGTAAACTTAAGTAAAGTGTAATTAGTAAATACTTAATTACACCAACACCCCCCCTTAAGTGAAACTTAGGGGAATGCACTTAAGTTCACAATGCAAGATGGGTCCCGACTACTAGGCCATGTTAGGTACCCATGTACAAAATGCAAGAACAATGCAATCTCTCATAAAGCGGAGAAAGAGGGAAAACCTCATGGGAAAAACCCTCCCCCAAAAAGAGAGATGAATACAATAGTAGAATATGAGAGAGAAGACCTCATATGAGGAAAATGTCCCCCCAATAAGATAGAATAGAGAAGTCAAGTGACCCCCCCTGATGGAATATCCCACACCCCCAAGAGAGCTCACAACTGAAGAAACTTGCTCTCAGTGAAGGGTTTGGTGAAGATGTCTGCTACCTACTCTGCTGTAGGAAAATACTACATCTCAATGACCTTCTCCTGTATCAAATCTCTAATGAAGTGCATATGAACCTCAATGTGTTTGGTCAGCTGATGTTGGACCAGATGTCTGGAGATCGCTATAGCACCCTGATTATCACAATGAATGAATGTAGGTCATGGAATACTAAAACCAAACTCCTTCAGGATATGTTGAAGCCAAATAGCCTTTGTAGCTATAGTAATAGTCCCTCGATACTCAGCCTCAGTCAAAGAAAGAGCAATAGCATGCTGCTTCTTACTCTGCTGAAAAATGGGGCCTAAACCAAGATGAAATATGTAACCTTAAGTAGACTTGTGACCATTAAGATCATCTATCCAATCTGAGTCTATATATCCAACCAACTAAAGTCTTGTACCTGATACATAGTGAATCCCATGAGTATGTGTACCTTGTATGTCGTGCAATATGTGCTTGGCTTCCTTCCAATGAATCTCATGTGGCTCTTGCGTGAAGTGAGAAACCATGCCAACTACAAATGATATGTTAGGGCATGTATGTGTCAAGTAGATGAGACTTCCAACAAGCTGTCTATACAAAGTATCATCAACAAGTGATGTAGAACACTTAGCCTCTAACTTGACACCTAATAGAAATGGAGTGGATGCAGCCTTGCAATCACTCATGTGAAATTGAGCAAGTAGATCAAGAGCATACTTGGGCTGAGAAAGTGTGATCCCTGCTGAGGACTGTGTGATCTCAATACCAAGAAAATAGTGAAGTAAACCCAAGTCTGTCATAGAAAATCTATCTTGCAAAGAAGACTTGACACTAGCAATTATGGATGAAGTACTTCCTATAATGATCAAGTCATTAACATAAAGTACAAGTATCAAGTGTGAGTCATCCTACTGAAGAATGTAGACATTCGAATCTGAATGACACCTGGTGAATCCTGCTGAGAGAAGGAAGGAATCCATCTTGGCATACCAAGCCCTAGGAGCCTATTTGAGGCCATAGATAGACTTCCTTAACTTGCAAACTATAGTAGTATCCTAGATGAATCCATGTGGCTGCTCCATATAAATCTCCTCATGAAGATCCCCATGTAGAAATGCACTCTTGACATCCATCTGATGTACAACCCAACCATGAGCTACAACAATAGCAAGTGTCAAATGAATGGAGTTCATCTTGGCTACAGGTGCAAAGGTCTTAGTGTAGTCAATACCAGGAACCTGAGAGAAACCTTTTGCAACAAGTCTTGCCTTATACTTATCCACACTTCTATCCACTACAAACTTGGTCTAATAGATCCACTTACATTGAGCCAATTTTCTTCCCTTAGGAAGAGGGACTAAGTCCCAAGTATCATTTCTCATCAAAGAGTTATACTCATCCTCCATAGCTTTGTCCCACTCAAGAACCCCTAAAGCTTCCTTGAATGATTTTGGATCAGAAGCAATTGCAATATAAGAATGTGGAAATGAGTTGTGTTGTGACCTTGTCCTCCTAGTGTCTGAAGGATTCCCCACAAGTGAACCTACTGAATCAAGTGTTTGTTGTGCCCAATGAGGTCTACTGGAGGAAGAAGATGATGAAGGAATGTCCTCAACTATGTCTTGACCCTGCGAAGGTGGAGGCCTGGGAGTTGGGGTTGAGGAAGTTTCATCTTCCAAGTCACTATCATCACTATCATTATCCGAAATGGAGGAAGTAGAAGGAGTTGAAGAATCCAAGCTAGGACAATTCTCTTCAAAGTGAACACTCCTCTCAAAGAAGATCTCATGTGTCTCAAGATCCATAAGCTTGTATGCTCTAAGAGTCTCAGGATAACCAACAAATATGCAAGGCTTTCTTTGTGGTTCTAATGCCTTATGTTTTTGTGGAGGTATACGTGCCCAAGCTAGACAACCAAAGACTCTAAAGTGTTTCACAACTGGTTTTCTTCCACACCAAGCCTCAAAAGGAGTAACTCCATCCAAAGCTTTATGAGGAGTTCGATTTTGTATGTGAGTGGCACAACATATAGCTTCAGCCCAAAATTCTTGATCAAGAGACTTAGCATGAATCATACAAGTGGCCATCTCCTTAAGGGTCCTATTCTTCCTTTCTGCAACACCATTTTGTTGTGGAGTGTAGGCAACTAAATGTTGAAGATCAATACCCTCAAGTGTGCAAAAGTCTATAAGCCTTGAGTTCACATATTCCCTTCCATTATCTGTTCAAAGAATCTTGATGGCTTTACTTGATTTCTTCTCAACATGAACCTTGAAGGTGAGAAATTTATCAAACACTTCACTCTTGTGACCAAGAAATTAGACCCAAGTGTAGCGTGAAAAGTCATCAATGAAGGTGAGTACATAACGAGCCTTGCCAAATGATGGCACTAGAAAAGGGCCCATCACATAACTATGAACCAACTCAAGAACAAATGTTGCTCTCCAATACTTCCCCTTATCAAACTTCTCTTTGGGATGTTTGCCCATTTCACATCCTAAACATACACCCTCTGAATACTTGACTTGAGGTAGACCTTTGACCATATCCTTGTTGCTAAGCTCCTGAAGATATCTATAGTTGAGATGTCCAAATCTTTCATGCCAAAGTTTACTTTGTGAATTTGAGTGTGTCAACAAGGCATGTGAAGGAGTCTTAGGTACAAAATTATAAAATGAGTAAAGCCTTGTGTCATGATTCACTTTCCCTATTGCCACCATAGAATCATCCTTAAGATTTTTTACTACAACAGAATCAGGTAGGAACTCAACTTTCTTTCCACCTCCATAGTGAGTGATTTGGTAAATTGAAAGGAGGTTTGTGCTTGGATTTGGAACATAGAGAACATCTTTGAAAGCTCCATTTTCCATCTCAACTTCCCCTTTCCCTTCAACTTCCACTTGAGTATCATCTCCTACATAGATGTGAGGTACCGCAGATGGTTTCAAGGAAGAAAATTGCTCCTTTGTTGCACCCATATGATGTGTGGCACCTGAATCAAAGATCCATTCCTTTGAATTAGCTTTACTTGCCACAAATGCTTTCCCTTTACCATTTTAAGTGGAAGGTGATGAATCCTTTCCCTTGTAGGCATTTGGAAAATCAATATGATGCTTCTTGAGTATGTTTGTCAACTCATCAATTTGTTTTTTTGTGGCATTGATGCTCATCATGATTTGGCTTTTTGCAATATGCACAAATTTTCTACTCCTTCTTAGAACTATCCCCCTTGTTTTTGTTGTTGTTTTTTTTGTTGGGAGAAGACTTTCCTTGTTGTGAGGAGGAAGATTGTTGAGTGTCTGATTGTGATTTGGCCTTCCACTTCTTTTGCTTCTTGTTGGAACCTTTACCATCTTGATTCCCTTGATTCCCATTATTAGCCACCAATGCCTTAGACTTTGAAGACTCGAGAATCCCCATACTCATCAATTTTTCTTGTTCTAAGACCAACATTTCTGAAAACGACTCAAATGAAGGCTTAGAGAAGGCACTACCCATTGTTAACTTGTGAGTATTTTAACTTGAAACAAAAGCCACATATTCAGGAGGAAGATGATTCAACAAGTGACTAACCAACTTCACATCCTTCATGGGATTACCACAATCATCAAGTTGTGCTCTATAGTCATTGACTTTATTGAGATAATCTTGGATTGTGTCAAAGTTCTTGGGATCTAATTTGAGGAGATCAGTCTCAATTTTGAATCCCATTTCTTCATCCACTTTAACAAACAATTCTGCAAGTTTATCCCAAGCATCTCTAGCATCGGTTATGGTTTTGATGTGACACATGACAGCTTGAGAAATATTCTCTCTTAAGACTCCTAATTCTTTATAATTTTTTCTTGACCAATTTTGTAGTGCAACAATATCATCATCAACAATTTTTTTAAGTGTACCATCCACATAAGGATTTAAACCTTTAACCATTAACTTGCTCCATACATTATCTTTCCATGTAGCATAGTTATGTGGAGTTAATTTTGCAATAGAACTCATGATGCAAAAATGAAAAGAGCACAAGAAAGAGAGACACCAACACACAAGATACCCCCCCAATTCACTCAATCAAAGAACCTCCCCCAAAATGATGATTTTGGCACTTTATAGCTAGTGCGTGTACAATTGTCACTTGACAAAATGGATCAAAGTGGACTTCTGATTTTGATGTTTACAACTAAAAATATGAAGCTATAGTAGACTCAAGAAGATAGGATAGAAGATCCCTCAAGGATCTAATCAATTACAAGTGCCATAATAGGCCAAAATAGACCATATTCTGAAAGTACTATTTCTACCAAATATTTCTCCAAACTAATACTAGATCTGGAAAGTAGACAAAAAATTATACAATTTCAAAAAAAATTGCACATGAAAATGTGTCCGTATGAGCCCGTACAAAGCCTCTGAAGTTGCAAAAATAGGGATCAGATAGGTACAGTCACCAAAAACTACAATTTTTGCAAAATTTGTGATCCAAAACTAGAAAAGAATACCACCATTGAAAAGTTCAAGACATTTTAGCCAAAATCAAAATAAATTGCACTCAATTTGGAGTCTGAATGACCAAGTTATGGCCTCCCAAAGTTGGACTACCAAATCCAAAATACAATTGGTGAGGGCTATAACTTTTTTAAACCTGCTGACATCATCAGTTTCATGGTGTTAAATTTGACGTTCAAATGAACGTCATCACAGTGTTAAAATGCCTAGTTTTGATGGTCAAACGACTGTCAAATTTAACCTATGGAAATGCTTACGCAACCATGAGCATAAATTTGACATCTTGGGGACCATCACAACAATGCAAAAATCAGCCCAAATGACGGTTAGACGGCCATCAAGTTTAATACAGTAAAAACTATGAAAAAGGCAAAAAAAATTTATAAAAAAATTTTTTGTCACCTCCCCCACATGTCTAATTTTGATTGGTGGTGTCTTTGGCCCATGTGGCATGCTGGTGTGTCCACCCACGTGGTCTGGCCCTATTGGCATGGATAGTTGTTGCCCGCAGAGGTTGTTTCCCACATTGACTAAGGCCACGGAGAGGAGACTGTGTGGGCTGAGGCCACGAAGAGGGGAGATCTCAGTCTTCCCGTGCGGAGTGGAAAGTCAGAGGCAGCGATGGCATCATGGGCAGATCTCGGTGGTAGTGCAGGGTGGTTGAAACCCTACTGACATAGGTGGAAACCCTAGTGGAGGTTGAGCGGTGTTGCGAGCAAAGCGAAGCGGAGCCACGGTTTGGTGGGGGCCCGGCGGAGTAGCTCGTGTGAATAGAGGTGCGCAGTGGAGGTTGTCGAGGTTGGGAGCAGCGGGAGGTGCCCAGAGTAGTCACTGATGGAGGGAGCTGGCCAGAGGTGCAAAGCATAGGAGGTGTTGTGATGCTGAGTGTGGGAGGTGCCCGTGTTGAGGGGGGCATGGTGAGTGGTGGTCGCAGTGGCGGGAGATGTGGGATATTTATCCCACATTCACCGCATTTGTTGACTTGAAGTTCTTTAAAAACCGCAGTGGCCAGCAATAAAACAAAACAAGCTTGGGCTTGGGCTTGAAGTAAGCTCACCTTGGCTATTGTGCAGGCCATCTTCGGCTCAATCAAAGCCTAGTTTAACTGGTATTGTCTGTCTAAACATAGGCTGAAAATGGCAAATTTTTGCATAATATATATTTTCCCAAAACAGAAAAATATTCCTAGATCTGAAAATTAATATAATTGCATATCTAAAATAAATAATAGAAATAGAAATAAATTCAGATTTGAAGGAAATATTGTTAAAATAATTACCCAATTTTTTAGATCGGGCCTTAGATGTCTGATTTGCAAAAAAAATTTGCCTCAAATTTGACTTTTGCCCAATATAGGCAAATTTATAGTCAAAATTTATGGAAACAGCCACCCTGATGCAATGGTGAGGTCCGCTCTTGCTCAAAATGCTCCCACAAAATGTTGATCATAGATTTGGTTCGTGACCCTCCAAAAGTTGAAGCAACCAATCTCTCTCCAATGGCTATCCAATGAAGACTCCTTTGGCTCTGATACCATGTAAGAATTTGCCTAAGGCAAAGAATAGAAACCAAGATCTAGAAGCTCAAGAGATAGCACAAACAAGAGAGACAAGATAATATGATCAAATGAAGAATTCAATAATGATCAAATGATAATGGATAATTGATTGATTACATACAATGTAGAAATGCCTCAATATATAGGCAATGCATGATAACTAGAAGATATGCAAGTGATAAGATATCAACTAGACATGGTGGAATCACATATCCACCAAAGGTGGATCATCCTCCATTGTACATGAAAGTATGAGTAACATGTACAACAATGAGAGGATGATAATGTGATAAGAGCACTAAAGGTGGATCTCACACACAAAGAGGTATGTGATGAAAACTATCACACCTAAAGTGGAGATTCTATCTAACCATGTGCTAAAAAGAAATGCAAACTCCTAGGTGTCTCAAAGACAACTAATATGCAAATGCATTATCCTAAGTAAACTTAAGTAAAGTGTAATTAGTAAATACTTAATTACACCAACAACAACACTATATTAAGTCATATACACCAGTATAGTCAACTTGCCAACATATTCTACTAAGAGAAAGAAAAATAATTGTTATAACTATAGGTTGAATAATATTGTTGAAAGTGAAAATGTCAAAGTTGGTGATAATGTGAAAAGATCTATCGAGAGAACATGCAAGTATGACATAACTAAAGAGGATAATTAGATTATGGAAGTGCAAACTCAGAATCAAGATGGTCTGGAAGAATAAGTTGAACTTGTGGCAAATAAGGAGGATGTTGATACCAAAGGGTCTTCTAAAAATCCTACTCTGAAGACTCCATACTATGTAAGAATTAATCATTCTAAAAATGCTATTATTGGTGATAAGAATAGAGGTGTTCAAACTAGAGAAAGAATTTCTAGACAAGAAACATGTTTTATATCTAAGTTTGAGCCTAAAGATGTAAACAAAGCATGTAATGATGAAATTTGGGTGAAAGAAATGAAAGAAGAGCTTGATCAAATTGAAAAAAACAAGACTTGAATTCTTGATCCCATACCTATGAACAAGAATGTGATTGGAACTAAATGGGTATTTAGAAACAAGTTGAATGAATATGGTAAGGTGATTTGGAAAAAAGAAAGACTTGATTGCCAAGGGTATTCCAAAATGGAAGATATTAATTTTATAGATACCTTTTCCCATGTAGCAATACTTGAAGTTGTCAGATTACTTCTTGCATATGTAGCTTACAAAAAATTTAAGTATATCAAATTGATGTTAAGTCTACATTCTTGAATGGTGTGTTAGAGGAAGATATTTACATTGAGCAGACTGATAGATTTCCACTGACCAAGGAAGGAGATATGGTTTTAAATTGTAGAAAGAATTGTATGGATTGAAGTAAGCTCCTAGAGCATGTTATGCTAGATTGGATAAATATTTGACAAAGATTGGATTCAATAAAGGTGTTGCTGATAGTAACTTATACTTCAAAATAGTTTATGATAATACCTTGAGTTCTAAAGTCTTTGTTGATGATATCATATTTTGTGGTAATGATTAATTAAGTAGATATTTTTCCAATGAAATGAAAAAATAATTTGAGATGTCTATGATAGGTGAGATGAATTTTTTTCTTGGATTGTAAATTACACGGTTGGATAAATAAATTTTTATTACACGGTCCAACTATGTCAGAGAATTGTTGAAGAAATTTGGTATGGAAGATTCAAAACTGGTAGGGACTCCTATGGTTATTGGTTGTAAATTACCTAAGGAAGATGAATCCCCTTGTGCAAATAAGACAAGATACAGATCAATGATTGGAGGATTTCAATATCTGAATCATACTAGATCGGACATATCAAATACAATTGGAATTGTTGTAATATTTCAAGAAAAACCAAAGGAATCACATATGGTTGTTGTCAAGAGAATTTTCAGATACTTGAAGGATAGAGTTGACTACGGGTTATGTTATTAAAAAGATGATGATTTTACCTTGAGTGCATATAATGATGCATATTGGACATGTAATGTGGATGATAGGAAAATTATAAGTGGTGGTACATTCTTTTTGGGTAAGAGACTAATCCCTTGGACTAGTAAGAAACAAGATTGTATCTCTCAATCCACTGCTAAAGTTGAGTATATTATTATTTCTATAAATTGTAATCAAGTTGTTTAAATGAAGTAAATGTTGAAAGATTTATGGATAAAAATTGATGAACCTATTGTTATTTACTATGATAACTCTAGCTCTATAAATATTTCAAAGAACCCTATGCAATATTCAATGTCAAAGCATATTTCTATTAAGTGGCATTTCTTGAGGGATAAAGTCCGTGAAAAGGAAGTAAAATTGGAGTATGTGTCTACCAAGAAATAGATCATTGATATCTTTACAAAGCCTTTGACGAAGGATACATTTGAGTATCTAAGAGATAATATTGGGGTTTTGGCCCCTCCAAATCAAAATAATGATGCTAAGGATGGCATCTGATGTAGGAGCATCTCAGGCTTAGAGCAATCTTGCATCAACCAAAAACATTTCATGTTTTATGTTGTTTGCATTGTAATAATTTCATTTATTTGTGTCATGTTGTGCAAAGCTTACATGATTTTTAGGACCTATTTGGGAACCTTCTCCTATGATCACATAAATATTGGATAGACCGTTTCAAAGTTATAGTTGTTTTCCTTGCCGCCAGAGCTATATTTTCTTACAGTTTTTGTGTTGATTGCACGTCATGTAGTTGTTGATCCTTAAGGAATCATCCTTTCCTCTCTTAGGGACTTTAAGAGGACCTAAATTAATATCATTTCCCAAGACAAAAAGTCCTAATTCATTATGAGTAAAAATTTATGGCCATTTTTTACGGGTACCTATTTTTTGCAAGTTTTCACGCGAAATGTGGAGTGTTTCTTCTTGCATGGTTCTGTGTGATGAGATGGGGCCTTGCGTAGTTAAGGACATTTTTTGATCTAAATGTAAAGGTGCATTAAGTTTTGATCATTCTTTCATTAGTTTTGGTTTACTCTTCTAGGCTGGACCTATAATGTAATTAAATGCCTGACTGGCCGACTTGTGGCTTTGCTGGCTATATATTGAGAGCTTCGGTAGATGTTTAGGGGAGATTGGTAGTGGAATGAGAGTATAATCATAATTGTATCTTGAGAGATCTTTTAAATCAGATGTTTTATTTGATATTGTAACAGCAAAGCTAGTGGTTTGCATGCTTGGAGACAAGGAGATTGCTTGGAGGTTTGTGAGCTCAAGTTTAGATCTACCTTAGTGTTTCCATTAGTTGTTGATGTGTTTTAGAGCTAGACTAGCTTGAATAATTTGTAAATTTATTGTATAAGGCCACAACCTGGAAGGCCTCATAGTCAGACATGTTGAATGAAATTCTATTTTTGAATCTTTATATTGTTGTATTTTGTTGTGCTTGTTGTTGTTATAACTAGCAATGTAGGCTTGGACAACCCATTATTGGATCCTCCATCTCTGCCCTACGTCAAGTGGTATCAGAGCTTGAAGATCTTGAGTGTGTGGATAGAGAGATGAGGTTGAGGTAGTCTACAGTAGGACCTTGGATTGAAGATGCCTCTGAGGAGAGCTCGTGAGATCTCAGAGGGAGAACCTGCTAAAGAATTCAGTCTTGATGATTTTAGGGCTTTGTAGAAAAAAGTGCAAGACCTACAAGAGGAATTAAGAAAGAACACTACCTTGAAAGGAGATAGTGATGATGAATCTGAAGAAGATCACTTTGAAGAAGCTAGAGATCCAGAGGAGAATAGAATCTTGAAAGCTATGTCTAAAATTGGGAAAAGACCTCAGATTTAAGTTTCTACATTTGCTAGAAGCCTTAGGCCAGAAGAGTTGATTGATTGGATTAATGAGATAGATGAATACTTTGAGTATGAAGAAATAGAAGATCTTGATAGAGTTCAATTTTCAAAGACCAAGCTGAAAGGTCATGCAAATATTTGGTGGAGAGAAGTTCAATTGGAAAGAAGTAGAAGAGGAAAAGAAAAGATCACTAGATGGAACTGAATGGTTGACAAGTTGAAGAAGCAATTCATTCCAATGGATTATGAGTTAGAGATGTTCAAGAAGATACAAGCCTTGAAGAAGACTAACAAATCAGTGCAAGAGTATACTAAAGAGTTTTACAAACTCCTGATTAGGACTGGTCATTCTGAAGCCGATAAAGAAAAGGTTGCTAGGTATGTTTATGGCTTGAGACCTAGTATTCAAGAAGAGTTAATGTTCAGATGAAAACTATAGGAAATGCTTATCAGATGGCATTGAAGATTGAGGAGAAGATAAAAAAGAGGTTTGAAGGAAGACAAAATAATAGGAACAAAAGTGGAAAGACTGATGACACAGTTGCTGGAGGTAATCCTAAGAAGACTGATGAAGGATCTAGTAGTGGTCAAGTCACTAAGAACTACAATAATGGATAGAGAGGAAGATGGAAAAATGATTTCACTGGTACTCATTTTCAGTGTGGTGAATAGGGTCATAGAATCTTCCAACGTCCTAAAAAAAGAGTTGCATTAACTGCTAAAGAAAACATTGAGAATGTTGCAGAACAAGGTGAATTTATTCTCACTAGGAGGTTGGCTACATGTGTCCAGGAACCAGTACAAAGAATAAATTTGTTCAAAACTAGATGTAAGTGCAAGGATAAGGTATGTAATGTCATAGTTGATGGTGGTATTTCTAAAAACTTTGCTTCAGAAGAGATGGTTAGTAAATTGAATTTGGAAAGAAGGAAACATCCTAATCCCTATTAGATTAGTTGGATACAAGATGTGTATAAGGTTAGGATTGAAGAGAAATACTTGGTTAATTTTCAGATTGGATCTTATTGTGATGAAATATTATGTGATGTATTGCCTATGGATGCTTGTCATCTATTGCTTGGGAAACCTTGGCAATTTGATAGACATGTTATGTTTGATGGTCATGAAAATACATATGTGGTAATGCATGGTGGATCCAGGCATAAGTTATTACCTTTGCAGGAAGTTGGGGCTAGTGGATGTGGAGTTATCAAGTGTTGTCCTTATGACAAACATCAAGATTAGAGAATTGATGAACCTATTCTTGTGGATGAAAGGAAGCTGAGTTTGAAAGAAAAAGAGAATGATATGGCTGAGGAACTTGTTGAGATTAAGAGGTAGATGAGCTTTCTGAAAAATATAATGTAGAAAATGATGGCACTAGTGATAGAGAGGATTGCAGATGATGCTAAACTGATTAGTAAGTCTGGAGAAGATATGATTAATCAAAGTATTGGTGTAATCAACAATGAAAAATATTTCTAGAATCAATCTCAGTCAGTAGCAAAAAGGAAAGATGAGAAAAGTACAAGACAAGCTAATTTGCTGAGTGTGATAGTGGATAAAGTAAAGATGACATGGAATGAAGGAACAAAGGAGATATGGATTAAGAATAGATATGGGATACCTATTCTAATTCCCTTCAATGAGAACTTTCTTTTATTTACCTGGGGTGTCTGATGCAGGAGCATCTCGGGCTTAGAGCAATCTTGCATCAACCAAAAACATTTCTTGTTTTCTGTTGTTTGCATTGTAATCATTTCATTTATTGGTTTCATGTTGTTCAAATCTTACATGATTTTGAGGACCTATTTGGGAACCTTCTCCTATGAGCACATAAATATTGGACAGACCGTTTCAAAGTTATAGCTATTTTCCTTGTCGTTGGAGCCATATTTTCATGTTGATTGTGCATCATGTAGCCATTGATCCTTAAGGAATAAGCCTTTTCTTTCTTAGGTCCTTTAAGAGGAACTAAATTAATATCTTTTCCCAAAAGCAAAAGTCCTAATTCATTATGAGTAAAAAGTTATGGCCATTTTTCTTAGGTACCTATTTTCTACCAGTTATCACGCGAAACATGGAGTGTTTCTTCTTGCGCGGTTTCATGTGATGAGATGGGGCCTTGCGTAGTTAAGGTAATGTTCTTGGGTCATGTGTGGACCTAAATGTAAAGGCGCATTAATTTTTTATCATTCTTTCATTAGTTTTGGTTTACTCTTCCAGGCTGGACATATAATGTAATTAAATGCCTGACTGGCCAACTTGTGGATTTGTTGGCTATATATTGAGAGCTTTAGTAGATGTTTAGGGGAGATTGGTAGTGGCATGAGAGTATAATCATAATTGGATCTTGAGAGATCTTTTAAATCAGATGTTTTATCTGATATTTTAACAACAAAGCTAGTGGTTTGCATGCTTGGAGACAAGGAGATTGCTTTGAGGCTTGCGAGCTCAAGTTTAGATTTGCCTTAGTGTTTCCATCAGTTTCTAATGTGTTTCAGAGCTGGACTAGCTTGGATACTTTGTAAATCAATTTTATAAGGCCACAACCTGGAAGGCCTCACAGTCAGTCATGTTGAATGAAATTCTATTTTTGAATCTTTATATTGTTGTATTCTGTTGTGCTTGTTGTTGTTATAACTAGCAGTGTAGTCTTGGACAGTCCATTATTAGATCCTCCATCTCTGTCATGCGTCACATCAGTCTAGAAATTGATCAGAATATCATTCTTTAGATTGATGAGTTTGGGGACTTCTCCTAAGGGTGAGTAGTCTTGTGATAGGCTAATGTGAAATAGTTATCTATTATGATTTTTGAAGTGATTTCAACTCTTTTTGATGTCTTTGACCCTTTTTTTATTGCTGTCAAATGGGGAGAGATTGTGTGAAAAATAGAGAAAAATTAGGAAAGATTATATTTGGGAGAGATTGTGTTGAAAGGCTCCAAGATGGATATTCAAAGTGATCAAGTGGATATATTGATTTCTTTGTGCATTGATCAGTTTTTCACTTCATATGTTGCCATGAATGCCAAAGGGGGGAGATTGTTGGGAAATTGTTGCGTATGTTAGAGATTTTTTATTAAACCTTGTTTATGTATGTTGACATTAATGTTTTTTCATTGATGTCAACATACTATTTCTATTTTAGACAATGTATTTAGTTTGATCAAAGAAAATGATTTCAATTGATTAGGTGATATGTTGAAGATATTTTATTGCAATTATAGATGATGTTTCAAATATTCTTGTAGTACCTAATTTTGGTCAACTTATATAGGTTCACATAATAGTTTTAGTGTGATATGATTGATTTATTAGGTGCCATTATGTTAGTATTCTTATGTTATAGGTTGAGTTATTGCTTCAGTGAGGATCGGTGTGGTTGATTCGATTGATGCAAAGTTGGTGGTAATTTTGGGGTTCATTATTGTTTTTTCAATGGTGTTTTTCATTAGTCAAAGTTCAACAAGATGTTTTTGGTGTGATAGAGTTATGTATTCAATGTTATTGGTATTTAGTATAGAGATGAGTTTGGATTTTGAGATTTAGTTGATGCAAAGGTTTTGGAAGCTATTCTTGCTTCTCTTTGGTATTCTTGGATCATGTTATGTCCATGTTGATAGTTCACATTGATCATGGTAATCGTATTTGGTGATTTTCCACTGTGTTTGTGTTTCTTCATTTAGGTCCTAGCCGATTTGGTGAAGTGATGTGTTGTGATTCTTGGTGCAGATTCAACAAAGATTTTTCATGCTCAAGGATGATGCTTCCAGTCCTATTTAAGTATTGGTTGACTTGATTTGGATCTCATTGTAGTTTGAGTATAATATTTGTATCATTTGTTCTTATAAGTCTTAGATGACCTTTTTATTATTTATTCATTGTAATATGTATAAATGGGCAATCATTTTGTGATTGTGAAGAGTGTGTAAGTGTGGTATAGAAAAGAGGAAGAGGATGTTTGTATTTTGCAATAGAGGTAGAAATTGTAATTCATTGGAACTGTATTGGCATAGAAGATCTTATAAGTCAGTTTTCTTGTATTGGATAGTTTGTCCACCCTTGTGAATTGTAATCAAAGATTGATCAGTGAACCTGACTTAGGGAAAGATCATTGTATTGTGAGCAGTGAGCTCTAGGCAGTGGGTATGTGAATGCATGTGCATTCCCATTTTGTTATCATTTTCTCTTAACCAGACAATATTTTTAACAGAGTACATCTATAGATAGTGGGTTTGAGTCCCACTATTGTTTTCCCTTAACTGGGTTTCCTTGAAAACAAATTTGGTGTTCTATGTTATGTGTTGTTCATCTTTCATTACTATTTATCTTTTAGATCATTAATTGGTTTAGAATTTTAATTGTTGGTCCACAATGGATTCACCTCCCTTTTCAGTTGTGCTTGCCTCCTTTTGGGCCTAACACAAAATTGTATTCAAATGATATGTTCAAGTTGAGGAATTTATTTTAGAGGAGATATTTTTTTGCAGCAAGAATGGAAGAAACCAAATGTTTCTAGTATTATCCACATTTAAGAAATTAAAATTATATCATATTGTATACACCTAAAAAATTTTAAAGAAATCCAAAGCTATCAATTATTAAATATAAGCCATCTGGATTATTTAAATGCAAAAATCAAATAACTATGTAATTGATTTAATCAATTAATTATATAGTTCAATCAAATAATTAAATCCAACCCCTCTAATTTACATGAGGAAAGAGTATTTTGTGCACATAGATTACTCAAGGGTTTTCTATCTTGGACCTTCATTTTCAAAAATAAATCTTGTCCCTTCATTTGAGACACCTCAACAAACACTTGACTCGCCTCTCTCGTCTAATCATGGTTAATTAAATCACCCCCTACCTCTTAGGAAATCCTATAAATAGGAAGCAGTCTTAGTAAAAATCATATAGAATTCATTCATAGAAAGTAGATTATAGTTGAATTGCATCCATTATCTTTGGAGGCAAAGTTCCTTTTATCAATTGCATCATCATTATGGAAAAATTCAATCAATTTGAGCATGTAGAATAGGGTATTTATCTTAGTTGTGCATCTTAGCTTATCATTTCATTGGGATTTTTCATTCTCATTCTAATGGTTGTCACTTTAGGATTTCTTTGAATTTGAGAGCATTCTTTTATTCCTTTTAGATAGAGATCCATAGGACATTCTTAATTAATTTCAATTCAAATTTGTTAAATAGTATAGATCTTTTTATGTTGAATTGATTTTAATTGATCTAAGGTCCTATGAAGGTATTCCACATACAAAAATGGCACCCACCATGGGGCCTAAGCCTTTTACTAATATTTTTACATCATTTTGAGTAATTTTTTGGTTGCAGGTTTGACACTTTCAAGCCAGGGTTATGCAAAATAGTGCCTAAGTTTCAAAGTTCAGTGCGTAAGAGATAAATTTCAACACCTAATCTCTAAACTTTAGTGCCTATCAAGAAAATCTCAGCTCCCGTTATCTGAAGTGTAGTGCCTGTGCATTGAACTTAATCTCTCATTATTATACTTCTGACGCCTATCCTTCTATGTTTATCGCTTTGGTTGCTAAATATTTGCGCTTACTATTATGTTGCATGCTCATTAAATATCAACACCTTTAATCTAGCTAGTAGCGCATAGTATCTAAAGTTTAACACCTGAACTTTAAAGTTCGGTGTCTGTCATAATTATAATAGCTCCTGTAAGCCTACATTTAAATTTTTAAAATTTGAATGCTAATTTGATTTGGAATGTGTTACAAATGGAAAATTTGAGGAAGGTGAAAAATCCTACATCTATAATTCAACACTATTATAAGGAGAAAGAGGCTAAACGATAAAAAAAAAAAAGGTGGAAAAAGATACAATCCGTTATCAAATCTAAAACTTTAGTAGAGGAAAGAGAAGCTTGAAATAGGTATTGGATAATTGTACATTTTTATCAAGTCTTTTATAATAATTTGTTAATTCATTTGGATGATTCTCCTTTTTAAATTGTTAAATACTTTGGATTTCCTTCACTTTGGATTGTCTTGTGTTGGATTAACGTTTGTGAAGGGGATGCTTAAGAGCTGGAATGATCGCCAAGGTATGTATTGAAAAAGAAACAAACTTTCAAAAATGTGCATTAGCCTCAAATAAGATACACTCCTTAAGCCTTTTCTTTCATGTACCTTTCCATAAATTGTGGCATTTCAAATTTTAAACATGTACTCTAAATAGGAAAAGCCTCATTTTTTGTGAATGAAAGTTATTGGTCCTATTCTCTCACCTTTTTCAAGGTGATCAAAATGCCAAACATACCCTAGTTCCATTAGATTAAACACTTCAAAATGATTAACATGTTTAATGTGTTTGAAGGATTAAATGATAATAGGGATATACTCTCACCCTTCTTGGGGTGATCAAATTCATAGAATTATCTTTTTCCTTGATTTTTGTTTGAGTAGTGCATTTAATTTTGAACCTTAGAGGGCTCACCACCTGAGACTTTCCTTAACGAGGCTGGTGAGAGGGAAAACCCAAAGTGTGATACAAACCACTTTAGCCATATTTATCCAACCCACTATAATATAAACATCATCATCCTTAATGGGGTTAAGGACAAAGAGCATCGTAATAGCCTTCCTTGAGTAGTCCTAATAGATTGTGTAAAGCCTTCTTGGCATGTGGTGGAAATCTCTTGTACAAGAGAGGTAAAAGAAAATATCTTTGGAACAGGATCTTGGTTAAATTAGTAAGCCTACCTATTCAGCCATGTTGAGCCAAAATTGACCATACGTAGCTTGATTGAAGTGTTTTCATGTGAAGACCTTGTTAAAACATCTAAGAATACACAGTCTTTGTGTAGAATTTAGGGTTTGAAAATAATTATTCTTGTGTTTTCTGAGTTTGATGATACATAATATCAAAGAAAAACACCAATTAAAGATTATAATTTGGCTAAAAATCCTCAAAATTCACAAAATTGGAATAAAGTCGATTAGTTTGGTGCCTTTGCACAAATTTGCAGCACCTAAGCATAGAGTTTCAATTCTTAAAAACCAAATTTTAGTACTTAATCACAATCAAACAGTTGATAAGTAGTGCTTAGACATATTCAAACAATGTCTGGAAGTAATTAGGCAGCGCTTTCTATCACCAAAGCAACACCTATAATCATTAAAACAATGCCTAGAAACCCTGACATAGCAACTAAAAACTACAATGTTGAAACAATGAATACTGGCCAAATTTTCTAGACAACAACGTTGACATATTCATATGCCCTTTGGGGAGCTTTATCCTTTTCAGTCAGAACTGAGTAAAAGATCATTATTCTTTTGGTTGTCAAGCAATTTGAACCATATCCATTAGGGGTCAAACATTGAAACCACTCAACTTATCAATTGCTTGGACATTTAAATCTGAATTTAAAAGTCAATCAATTCATTCCAAGAGATCTTTCTTCAAGAAAGATAGGGAGAATATTTTCATGCCGATGCAAACAAGGTCTTTTAGATTCAAATACACTTATCATAAAGAAGGAACATTGATTAGTGAATCTATTCCTCAAGAAGAAACTCAATTTCCTTATCAACCATTTCAAGTTGAGGATAACCAACAAGATCAACAAAAACATCCTTCAAACATGCCTATATGGGAAACCAATGAATGGACTTTGGGCAATGATGGAAGTAGAACTAACAATGAAAATCACAAAGAGATAACAGAAGAAAATATGGAAGAAGCATTACAAAATCCAAATTTCACCAAAATGATGGAGAATTTTTTAGAAAGGGATAAAGAGAGATATTTCAAGTCCTTAGCACAGAAAGGTGCTAAATTTTCACATGACTATGATGTATCTAACATAAAAACAAGATTAAGAAGAGCCTAATCCTTTTAGAGCTTTTGAACAACATCTTAAATACCTTAAAAGACAAATTGATAGAATGAAAAAGGGACCTTCACCAAAAGGATTTACCCTAGAAGGGATATGCCTATTTCCTTTTGAAAAAAATTGGCAACGATACCATTTCATCAAACATTCAAATTCAAAAATATGACAAATACTTAGGTACCTCTAATCCTCAAGATCATGTGAGATAATTTTGCACATTGATTATGGAATTTATTCATGAACCTGCCTATCTAATGAGGTTATTCTCTTAGAGTTTAGAGGGACAAGCTATGGAATGGTTTTATGAGTTGCCACCCAGCATTAAAACCTTTGAAGAATTGATTTTCAAGTTTTTCACCCAATTCTCTTACAACATTGAACATGAGGTAACCATATTTTATTTGTGCAATACAAAGAAAATAAATGGGGAATCCTTTTTGAATTTCCTACAATGTTGGATAAGGATTTTTACTAAATATCCTAGAAGTTTACCGGAGAATGAAAAGATGGATAATTTTATTAATAACTTGAATAATGAGATGAATTTATGGATACAACTCCAATGTCCCCTAATCTTTTATAAGATGATTGATAATGTAATAAAAATTAAAGATTATTTAGTAAGTAAATGTGAGCTAAAGTTATACTTAGACAATAAGGGGTTTTCAAGAAATAACAATTCCTCTTTCAATAACAATTCATCAACCAACAACAACAATGATAAACTGAAGTTTTGGTTAAATAATACTAACAAGAACCTAGTGAATGATGGAGTGGTTTAAGTTAACAACATCAAAACCAAACCATTTAATCTTACTAGTGGTTCTAACAATAAAGATAACAATTTCTATTCTTCCAACAATGCTTCTTACAACAATAATAATGGAAATCAAAGGAACTATCAATCAAAAAAACACTTCAATATACCTCAATTCAATTCACCAAGAAGAAAGTTCACCCCATTGGGTGAACCTCTTGAGGTCTCTTTGAAGAAACTCCTTTTGAATAAAATTATCACTTTACCTTAGTCTAGACCATATGAACCACAAGTTAAACCCTCGTGGTGGAATCACTCTCATCTTTGTTCTTATCATCAAAATAAGGGACATACAACTAATACTTGTATGAGATTAAAATATATTATTCAAGACCTTATTGATGATGGTACCATTGAAGTGGATGGACCTAAGAACAATGATGATCACACAGCTTTCAGATATCCTTTCTTGAATCACGAGAAAGGTGAATCTTCAAATTTCAATCAAAACGACAAGAGGGGTAGTGACAAAGTGAACTTTTCTCACACTTATGAAAACACTATAAATTATCTATCCAATTTTGATAATACCATTAATGTCATAATAGTAAAGTAAAAACAAGGCAAAGAACCCGCCAATGTTGTAACTAGGGGCCAAGCATCAAAAGTTACCTTGCAAGGGGCACCCAACAAAAATAACTCAAACAACTTTGCCTTAACCCCCTCAAAACAATACAACTTGGTAGACCAACTCCTAAAAACTCCAGCCCAAATATCTATCTTATATTTATTTAAAATATCCCCTTCACACAAATAAATACTAGAAAAAGCCTTGGTAGATATGACGGTTCCAAACAATTTTGATGTGGATCAATTTCAAACCATGGTTGGCCATCTTATAGCACCACATTGCCTATAATTTTCCAAACAAGATGACATGTCCTTGAATCATCCTCAAAATTTACCCTTGCATATTGAAGTCCTTATCCACAAGCATAGGGTCAAAAGAGTCTTGATAGATGGAGGTGCCAGTTTGAACATATGTACTCTAAATTTGATAAAATCCTTGGGATAATCTAAAAATGTCGTGGATCTGAAGAGGAAAATAATAATTAAAGCTTATGATGATGAATAAATATCCTCCAAAGGCATGGTTATTTAACCAATTTGAGTGGGACCTATTGAAAAGGAGATAGTTTTCCATGTAATAGACCTTAAGTTGACCTACAACATATTGTTGGGTAGGCCATGGATACATGAAATACAAGCCTTACCTTCTACTTATCATCAATTTGTAAAGTTTCCTTACCTTGGGAAAGAAATAACAATCAACGGGGACCTTAACCCTTTCCAATATTGTAACAATGTCAACCCAGTTGTGGATTTCTATGTACCACATAATAGAGGTTTCCACATCAAATCTATCTCAAGAACAAGCTAAAGAAAAGACTCATAAAGCAAGCTCGACATCCCAAGATAAAGAAAAGGAGAAAGAAAGAGATAATCCCAATAGTTCAAATAATGAAGAGGCTAGTTCATCAACATAAAACAAAGGAAAAGATAAATTGAGTCCCTTAAATGAGGGAGGTTCAAAATCCCCTAGTTCAAATATTTCCAATCAAGAAGAAAAAGAATCAAAAGATACCAAGTTAGAAAAAGGGAAAGAAAAGGAGACAACTATCAAAAACTCGATACACTAATGAAATATTTTGATAAGAAATTCAAGCTCCAACTTAAAGGGGTAGGAGAATATTCTCTATCCATGGCCCATTTCTCCCAAGTCATGTGAAAGACCATCTACTTCAAATCCTCAAAATTACAATGATAATTTTGTAAGGGCTAGTACATCAATGGAGATAGAAGATGATAATGAAATTCTAAATTGGTTATACAAAGATGAAGATGAGTCAAATCAAAGGGTTCACCATATTACAAAAAGATGATAATGAAATTATAAATTGGTTATACAAAGATGAAGGTGAGTCAAATCAAAGGATTCAACATATTAGCATTCACACACATCAATATGGGAAAGGATTTCAAATTATGCAAAAAATGGGTTACCAAGGAAAAGGTCCTCTTGGTAGGAGAAAAGAAGGATTGTTAGAACCCATACAAACCACATTGAGGTCTAGTCAAGAAAAAATTGGATTAGGATACCATGAACAAGCAAACAAAAAAAAGAAACTATCTCTCGTGTATGAACAAATAGCAAAGGTAGAATCCTATAGTGATGATGATTCATCAAAATGGGGATGGGATTCCCTATTCGAAGAGTCATGTCAAGACAAGGAAGTTTATGTGATCTATTATTACACATCTACATCAAATAAAGTACCAAGTTCAAGCTATGAATGGGTAGGAGAGCCATACGTACCTGCATTCTTAGATGGGAAAATCTCTAGGTTTACCTTACAAGAATTATTTCCACAATGCATTGAAGAATATTCTAGTGAGGAGGGAATAGACCCAAATTCTTGAGGAGGAAATAGACTAAAATTCTATGGACCATCTTGAAAAATCTCATGTCATAGAAATTGATTATATAATGTCTGAACCAAGTTACAATGAAGTCAGGACATTAACTCCCATAGACATAAATCTACCAAATGATCCTTTACCTCTTATCCATCTTGAACTTATTGATTGGGATCGAAATGAGATAAATGAAATAGAGTCTTTTATAAATGACCATTCCCTTTCCGTGTACCTAAATGTGGTTGAGCCATCTTCTATCCAAGGTTCATATCAAGAGGAAAAAAGGGGGGGAAGTGTAAAGCTTCTTAATCAAAAAAATAAAAGAAATAAAAAGAAAAATCAAGAATCTAGTTGTGAAAACCACTATATGATAGTACTAGATCAATAAAAATTAAAAATAAAGGATGTATCCCAAGGTGAAAACCCAATTGAGGCACCTAAGGATGAGAATATTGACACTTTACCTGAGCACTATTAAGAAAGGTCATCTATATTAATTGATCCAATAGAGAAAGTAAATATTGGAAATGAGGAAGAACCTAAGATCATCAATTTAGCAATATCTTTATCAAAAGAGGAAAGGAAACAATTCATAAAATTTTTCAGAGAAAGAAAAAAAAAATTGCATGGTCATATGTGGATATGCTCGGGCTAGATCCAAACTTAATAATGCACCATTTGAACATAGCTCCAGGAGTTAAGCCTGTTAAGAAAAAAATGACAAAGATGCATCCTCACATAATCTTATTGGTTAAAGCAGAATTGAAGAAGCTCCCGAATACAAATTCATAAGAAATGTCACCTATGTAGAATGGATTTCAAAAATAGTACAAGTTTCAAAACCTGATAAGAGTATAAGAGTTTGTACATATTTTAGAGATCTCAACAAAGCATGTCCTAAAGATGACTTTCCTCTACCAAATATTCATCCAATAGTGGACCTAATAATGGGACATTCTATGTTTTCACTTATGGGTGATTTTTTAGGATATAATCAGATTAAGATAACACTAGATGATAAAGATAAAACTTCTTTCACATGTGCATGTAGTACATTTTGTTGGAATTTAATGCCTTTTGGTCTTAAAAATGCCAGAGAAACATACCAAAGAGCTATGCCAACTATATTACATGATATAATGCACACATTCATGGAATAATACATAGATGGTATTTCAAAAAAATATTTTTCAAGAGAGGATCATCAACCAATTTCTAATAAAATATTTACAAGATTACAAAAATTCAAAGTAAGATTAAATCCAAAGAAGTGTGCCTTTAGATTTTAATCAGGAAAATTGCAAGGGTATATTGTTTTAGAAAAATAGATATAAGTAAACACAACAAAGGTTAAAGTCATCATGAAAATGAGGGCACCTAGAAATATTATCCAATTAAGGTCCCTATAAGGAAGGCTCCAATCCATAAGAAGATTTTGTTAGATAACTGAGAGGGGGGTGAATCAATTCATTCTAGTTATCCTACCATCCCAAATCTCCTAGATGTATATATTAAAATTATTCAATCAAATAATCAATTTGGTAAGTTATCAACTGTGTCTTTCTCTTTATCTACTGATTGCCAGTAAATTCAATACTGTGTTCACTGATCTATCCAGTTATGAAATGTGTAAAGAAAAATAATAATTTAACACATCATACATACATAACACATAGATTTTAAATGTGGAAACCCTACTAAGGGAAAACCACCTGGATCGGTAACCCAAAATAATTCACTCTTCTGAAGTGAGTTCGGTTAGGATCCAACCCTATTAAAGGTTACAAAATACACTGTAAGGTGTGACTTGGTAAGAGGATTTACCACTAACAGTTCTCCTTTGACTAGCATTCACTATGGGATCAACAAGAAAACAATCAACATTCATTGAATGTCATATTGAAATACAAAAATAATGTCAATTCTCACTCGGTTAAGAGATTTATCTGTAACAATGGTTAAACTAATATAGTAATGATCTGATTCAAATACAACTATGATTTGCAGATTTTCATATCTATGCTAAGCTCAAAATACCTCCTTTGGTCAATAATCAATTCAATCCTTCATATCCTCCAACTTTATTCCACTCAGTGTATGCTTATCTGATGCTCGGTGATGTTTGCAGTTCAACTTGGTTCTATCGTCAACCATTTTTATCAGTGGTACATGAAAACAATCCTTTTCATGTGAATTCTCCTGCAATATCAAAAATCCCAGACTCAATAATGAATCTTGTGTCTCCTTAAATAGACATCATAAACCATTTTTTTTTCATCCATTTATTTTGCCTCTTAATCTTCACCATTCATTTTGCTTCTTTAATCTTCCTCGGGAGTTGTGTTAATAACACATTTCATTCTCCTTCATTCGATCAATCTTGAATTTTGTCAGCCATTAGATCATCATAAAAAACATTATCTTCTACCTTGGAATCATAAGCAATTGTCCAGCTCATCAATTCAATCGGTTGTTATAAACTTTAATTGTTTCTTTCACTTGGTCAATACCAGAATATGTCAGTGATTACTTTCTTGGTTAATACCCCACTCAGTATACACTACACTAGCTTGATGTATACAAAGATCTTCATTTACCGACCACATAAAATTTTTCAGTTCTGATCTTCAATACATAACAAAATCGTGTAATACAATAAAGTCAACAACATGATGCCATAGACTCATCAATAAGTTACAAAATGTATACCGTAGCCATATCTTTCATATCCATCTCATCCTCATGTAGATATCTCATCCCTTTACCATTTTCCTTCTTCAGATGTTTGTAACCATCATGATAAGTATAGTCAAGACTAGTTGACATCAATGACAATACATTTACTAATTTAATTGTCTTGCATATCACTTTAGTAGCTCATTGATCATTAATCACTATCTTTCACTTATACATTCATTCTACCAAGGTATTCAATCAGTTGTAGGTTATCAATCTCTCTCTTTGGCATTGATGGAAACACAATATGAAATATTCCATAGAATACCAAACACTTTTTCTACAATTCTATAATTAAATGTTGTAACTCAGTAAGCTCTCCCTAGCTTGTATGTTTAATATGTTTTATCACTACACAACATTAATAGCTCCAAGAAGACTCTCCCTGTAGATTTGATCTTCTTCTCTCCCTTATAATATTTTATTGATTCTCCCTCCCTTTGACAGAAATGCCAAAAAGAGTAAACAGCTCTTCAGTAGCCCAAATAGTGTCTCTGGTGTTCAGTTCAGATTAAGTACCTTTCGTGTACCAATATGCAGTGTCATTTTGTTCTCCATCTTCTAGCTTTCAAAACCTTAGGAGACCTAAAGTGTGAACAATATGCATCAACATCATTTGATATTCTTATAAAGTATAGGTTGATGCAACCTCTTGATCACATTAGTGACCGACAGATAGGGGATGGACCCCTATTCTAGTCCTCAAGTACTCAAATGTATCCTTAGGTAAAGGTTTAGTAAATATATCAGCAAGTTGTTCTTTGGATTTCACAAATTCTGGTTTCACTTGATTTTCTTGTACTTGTTCCCTCAAGTAGTGATACTTTATAGATATATGCTTTGTCTTTGCATGCATCATCAGACTATTAGAAATTTTTATAGAACTTGTGTTATCACAATATATTATCACTGGTTCAATGATCTCTTCATTCATACCTTTCAAGAGTTATTTTATCCATGCAATGTTTGAACAATTTGCAGCAACAACAACATATTCTTCTTCGGCAGTGGACTGAGAAATGAATCCTTTTTTCTTACTTATCCAAGTAACTAATCTTTCTCCCAAAAATAATGTGTAATGCCCCGCCAGGGAACCCAAAAGAGATTAACCTAAAAAATGATACTAAGTTTGGTGAATTTTTTTTTTTCTCAAGTTTACATAACAAGATAACATTCATGCGGAAGAAATAACCATTTATTCACATTAACACAACAAGCAACATAGATTACAAAACTTGTGGGTCCCATGATGTGGAATTACTTAAGAACAAAACTCATCTAAATAACATCAACAAAAGATTCCATATAATAAATTAAACAATTACATCATAGAACAATAATAACAATCCTCAAGGATATCCATGAACCTAAATAAACTTACATCCACTGCACATGTCGCAAGGTATGTGGTAATCACTCTAACAATATGTGATGCCCAAAAGTTGGGTCAAAACACAACCAACAAATTTTTTTAAAAGTGATAAAGTTCCTACGATCATGATGCGGGTTAATGAGTTCAACGACGAGGTTACAATGAATCAGGTGAACAACCTCGACAATGTTGTCTATAAAGGATGCTAGAGGAATATTAATAATTATAAAATATTAATTAATTAATATAATTATTAATTAATTAATAAATTATAATATATTAACCTATAAAACATAACATGTTCTAATATTTACATCATTGAACTTAATAACATTAACAAATTAATATATAAAAATTACAAGGCAACATAACATCTATTTATATTAATGATAAACCATATATGCAAAATAACATAAAACACCTTTTAACTAGCAAACTTAATTAACCACTAAACTAACTTTATTAACAAACTAATTATAAGCTAACTACATACTAAAATACCTTATCATTACACTAAACATCCTATCAAACTAATCTTCTAAGGCCACTATTAACCCTCTAAACTCATGTCGAGGAAAAAGATCGGAAATGGGGAATGGAAACTGCATTATGGTTCCTATGGCAAAAAGGTGTGCTAAGATTTCCCTAAAACTCCTAGCAAGTGCTCTCACACAACACACGACGTGCCTTGATAACATTTAACATTAGTGTCAAGCGACACTTTACAAAATAACATTTCATGAAAGGTACGTCCAATGTCACAACATTAAAACACACAATCATTCAAATTACTGTTACGAATATAAATACTTAACAACGAGGCCTCAGGTCTCTTAATAGACGGGGCCTTGGTTTAACTGGTTACCCTACATTCAATGTGATTTCCCCGAATGTGTTTCCATGGTCCTTCCACCTGCAATACCTAAATGCAGCATCAGTAATTCAAGAAAGAAAACCATTAAAATAACCATATATGATATAGCGAAAATTAATCATTCAATTGCATAATTCAACTCATACTTCAATTGCATGTAATATTCATGATTTGATTGCATAATTCAAATGAAATTCCATAACGTAATTTAAATATCATCAAGATCATCAGGTTCACAAAACATCATATAAAAACATAAACCAAATCTACACATCATGGATCCCATATGCAGAATCATCAAAAAAATAGTCCAACGAGTCAAACATAATATAACAGTAGTCGACAGAGTCTAAGTATCTCTGAAAGAAACATAATAAAAAAGATAGGCTGATATGCATAACATAGGATCACTTTGTGGGCCGAAGGTGGGCCTCACATCCACCCCCTCTAGGTATGAACATCCTCCTGGAGTTCATCAAAGAGGTGCGGATACTGGGCCCTCATCTGAGCTGCATCCTCCCATGAGGCTGTGACCTCATCATAGCAATCCCACTGGACCCTAACCTGGTCCAGCGTTCTGCCTCGAAGTACCAATTTTCGTCGAGCCAAAATGCGAATGGGCTCTAGTGCCAGCTGGCCATCTGAATCCACCTGCAAGGCATCCCAGTCAATAATATGAGACTCATCATAGATATACTTTCGCAAAACCGATACATGGAACACATCGTGGATGCGTGACAGGCTAGGTGGCAAGGCTAGACGATAAGCAACGGGCCCTATCCTCTCTAGGATCTCAAACGGACCAACAAAATGAGGTGCGAGCTTAGAGCCCTTTCCAAAATGGATTGGACTCTTGTGCGATCGCACTCTCAAGAATACTCTATCTCCCACAAGGTATGCTCGGTCAATCCTCTTCGCATCTGCATACTTCTTCTGTCTATCCTGAGCCTCTAAGAGACGCTGCCTAATCAGGGTGACTTGCTGCTCCATATCTCGAACTAACTCAGGATATCCATGAACCTAAATAAACTTACATCCACTGCACATGTCGCAAGGTATGTGGTAATCACTCTAACAATAGTAGTACAATATCTAGATTAGGTATCACAGGTGATACTCTAATAAAAGATTACAATAAAAGAAGATAAGAATAAAACCACCAATGAAAAATTATAAGGAATCCAACTATAGAAGCACCATTAAGCACTGGAACCAGGACGTTGAATCTCAAATGGTAAAGAATCACTACCACCTATCCATGTAGATCCACAAAGGTCTACCCCACCATGCTGAGGAGATAACAATAGACCCCACTTGGATAACCAATACCAAAGTAAGATCAAACCACTAAGGGAATCCTGAGAGCTCTCTAACTCATGGTATACAAAATATAGTGATAGGGAAGACTCAGTAATCTAGAGGCAACCAAAACATGTAGAATAACTAGACTATGCATAGGAAGATGTCATCATGTACGTCTAACCCTTGTGTCTCATCTTGGTAATCTCTCTGGATCCTCGCACTCAAGTGACCATACATGGTATCAATGACCTCTCATATAGATGAAGCCATTAACTATGCCAGACACACACCTCTCAAAGGTGGCAAACATCATCTCATCCTCCATCTTAGTCTATACTAGCACTCAAGCATGGGTGAGGAAACATATCTTATTAGTTTCATTTTAATATCTCTCAATGTTGTATTAAGTTATCACTTGATTACAAATACTTACAATAAGTGATCTTGGCAGCCACTTGTGGGCCCCAATGCTTATTGCAAACAACCCCCTACTACATATCTAGGTAAACTACCCTAGGCTCATAGATCTCTCCTAGATCTAACACAAATAAAAAAACTAGGTTTTCCCATATCCAAAAACATACACAAGAATCAAGAGTGACTACAAATACTTGTTTACAAAATTTAGTACAACTTGAGCCTATATGGTCAAATAGGGTAACAAAACACATCACACTCGCGCCATATCATAAAGTAGAACACATGCTCATAAAACCTATACCCCGGCCTTTGTACTTTCCTTAGGTCATCTAATGCCCCGCTAGTACATAAAGCAGAAGAAAACACCTAGGAAGACAGTATAGCAAAGAATTTAAAAAAATGATTCAATATGCAATTAAATTTAATAATCACATTCAGTTATAGTTCTTTTCCTTAACCTATAACTTCATCAAGTAATTTAGTGCACACTAATCCTAGTGTAAAAATGTTCAAAAATGCTCCTAAAAGACATGTTTGAATTTAGGCCTAATGTATACATAAATGAATAAATGTATTCTACATTAGAAAAGCACAACTAAACTAAATTAATTCATTTACAATTAACAAATACCCAATTATTAATGTAAAAATGCATTATTGATTACATAATTATTCAAATATTTAATTAATTTTAAAACTAACTATAAAATTTTATATATATATATATATATATATATATATATATATATATATATATATATATATATATGATTAAAAGAAACATCTAAATATTATTCAATCTCTTCATAAACTTAATTTAAATTAAATTAAATATAAAATAAAATTCTTTAAAAAAAATTAAATTTTAATAAATTAATTTTTTTTTAAATATATATTAATAACCTTTTTGAATAAAAACAAAAATTTTAAATAATAAAAAAAAGTAAAAGTAAGTGGGAGCGGGTGGGACTGGGCCCCTCTCCCCACTGTCATGTGCAGTACCAGACTGCCACGGCAAGCCCACTGGGCCCCATGTACAGTCGTAGGACTGTAGCACAAGTACCCAGTGGGTACCATGCGGACTACACATGGTCTCTCGTGTGGGTCTGTAACTATGGGTGGGGATTTGGTGGCCCCCACCCATATCACCAATTAATTTTATTTTTTTTAAAGAAAATTAATTTGTTTCTATTTTTTTTTTAAACAATAAAACAAATAACAAAAAGCCTTGCAAAGTTTTTTTATTTTTTTTATTTCTGAAAATGGAAATAATGAAGAACGCGGACTTTTCAATAAAAAGGTAATCACATAGTTATATTTTTTTGTTTCCTTCCAATGCATATTTGACCTTTTATTTTTTTGGCCTCTCTGGCATTTTTTTTTGTCTTTTACTGGTATAATTTTTTTGACTATGTATTGATTTCCAGGGAGAGAAAAAAAAAATTTCTAGAATGGAATTTTTCTACCCAAATTGATTTTCTCTCACAACTAAATTTATTTTTTCCATGGCTCAATAGTTGAACTATAGCCTACATTGATTTTTTGTTTTCTAGGAGTTTTATAAAGAATTATCCCATGAAATTTTGGCAGCATAACCTACTATGCCAAGTTTGAATAAAATCAAAAAAAGATAGATCTAAGGGTTTTCTAATACCCAAAATCGTGGACAAAGAAAAATAGATCTAGTAAGGCAAATGAAATTAACCAGGCATAATAAATCATTGAAAATTGCACAAACGGAAATTTACAAAGAGGATTCTCAAACCCTACCTCAGATCCAATACAAATACTGAAATAGGAGCCTTTGAGAAAATGAAAGTCCAAATCCTTCCAAGTATAAAACCGATCCTGCAAATCTGAGTCCATGAGGAATGAAAAACCAAGATCTAGATGCACAAAACAAGCTTTCACAAATTTTCAATAATTCTAAATCACCCAAGAATCTCAAGATGTCAAAATCCAAGCTCTCTCCACAAATTCTCAAAAACATGTCTAATCTCTAAAAATGAATGCAATTCTCCTAATAGGAATTCAATTCCCCCTTTCATGCAAACCCTAAAGATAACTCAACAGTTAACTCCCAAATCAACTCCAATCAGAAATTGAAAGTAAATCCTAATTTAATAATTAAAATAGCTTTATATGCACAACTCAACTTTGACTTTTTAGAACAATTTGCTATCTTTTGAGAACAATTTACTTTTCAATAATGTTAATGCACATATTTATAATTAAAATTTGTATTAAATATTAAAGCATCATAAAACCACGCAGTTAAATATTTAATTATTTAATAAACATAAAAGCATATTTATATCTAATTTTAATTAAATAATCAATTAAATCCAAAAATGCAGATATTTGACCTTTACTTAATTTTCTCAAATCAACCTAGGGACATAATTAACATTTAAATTTCAACTATAATCATTAAATTAATAATCACAGAAAATCACCCACATAAGAAATAAATCAACTACAACCAAACAGAGTAAAACCAAGCAACCTCAAGAAAGGGATCCATGAATCCATGTCAACTAGACGAATTTGGGTAGGGTAGTCAAACTAATTCTTGTCCAATCCTAGGACAATTAGGCTTAGGTTAGGGTTTTGGGTCTGACTGTTACCTCCCCTCTTTACCATTGAGATGAATATTTATGGTCATGCTCACTCCTTCCAATTTAGGGAAGACGATGCCCTATACCTGGAAACCTGACATCAAAAAAAGAAGCATGTACATCCAATATATATATGGTAGACAATGATAGGGTACGATCAGACGTGTGGATCTTGACAATGCAAGTAACTACGCCTCCATCCTCTACCACACAAACATGCCAAATAGGTACACACACATGATAACCATACAAATTCAAGTATGGGGTCAATAACATCATAAACCAATATAAAGCATAAAACATATCATCATGATATTATCATCATCTAATCTATGCAAACACATGGTAAATGTAATACCCCAAAAATGGGCTATAAGTTCATTAATCTCCTATATCAACAATTCGAACGAAATCGACATCGAAGTCCTAATCTAAGGCACATCTAAACATCATCGAATCATAATTGATTATCTTAAATTCTGCATCGGGGAATATTCCTAGCAATATTCCTAATTATCTTAATTATCTTTAATTTAATGATTGTTTGGCGATAAATCACATTTATCCTAAGTTTGATTAATTGAATATTTTCATATTTAATTAATTAGATTTAATATCTTGCCACTTAATTATGTAATTAAATTTAATTATATCTATTATTAATTATATTATTTAATTTTGACAATAAATCCAATATCCTATGAATAATTGATTAAATTCTTATTTAATTAATTAAAGCAAGTTGTCATTATTTAATAATATAGTTTTTAATAAAAGTTTGATAAAATAGTTAATTAACCCATAAATTAATTATTTTATTTCAAAAATTAGTTAAGTTGAGAATAAATCACTTTATTTATTTATTAAATCATAATTATCCATGTGCACATTCAAGGACCAGTTAAACTCAAATTGGAAAATCAATGCAAGTTGTTAGCTTTTTGAAACTCAACATCTTTTTGAGTTTTAAAGTTGATCTAAACTTCTAATTTGAGTTGAACTGTGCTTTTGTATGATTTTTGTGACTTAATTATCTTTATTTAAAAATAACTCAAAAATCAAGCTGAGTTAATCTGAGTGATTTATGGCTTTCTTCCATGCACCTCCAAAGCCTTGGATTTCTATAAAACCAAGGCTCAGCTCTTCATAATTCATCTCTCGAATTTGCATCAAATCTCTCTCATATCTCAAAAATTGCAAACTTACTCTACAGGAATCATAGCATATCAGATTTGGAGAATTTGTACAATTGGAGCTTGAAAGATAAATTTGAGGATTCAAAGCTTTGTGAGATCAATTTCAAATTCATAGCTTTCATATTATTGTTAGAATTTTCATTCTCATATCATATCATTTCTAGATTAGCATTGCATATCAATTTTCATATTAGCATAGATTCATATCAATTTTCATCATTATTATTGCATAAAAAATATCAAAAATATAACTTAATTGCATTCAATTCATATCTAGATCAATTGCATTCAAATCCTTCATTTAGGTGTCATCTACGTCACTGATCTCGATAACAATCTGAGAACATTAATCTCGCACCTACTAGAAGGCAGTAAATCACTTAGTTAGAGTAGATTTCAATTTTGCATGATTTTGATTATAGCTAACCTCTAATGTTTTACTGAAGTGTTGTGTCTACAGATCAGGTACAATTTTCACACACTCTATTTTTGGCGCCCACTGTGGGGCAACCCACCTTTACATGCTAGTTTTAATTTTTTTGGGGGGCTAAAGCCCTAAAGTTTCAAAGATTTAATTTTATCTCTCAAACGGCTTAGAGTTTTGCCTTGAAATTTTTTTTGCAAGTTGGACATATATTAGAAAAGCTACAATAAAAAATTTAGAATTTTTTGAGATGTTTTGAAATTTTAATAATTTTTTCTTGAAATTATGGAAAAAATTAATATCTGACGCAAATCAGCATATTTTTCAGAAATTTTTATATTTTCAGAAATCTCTTTAAATTATATAGGGGGTCCGTTCTTTGTATTTTAAATTTGGATGCAATATAATAGCCCAAATAGTCAATTTACAAAAACTGGTCTGTTTTGATAAAATGGGTCTATTTACATTTTTGGAAAGCTCTCTGTTTTTTAGTAGGGGTCTCTATTTTGAATTTCTATTTTTGTGGGCAAAATCATAAAAGAAAAATCAGATCTTGTTGACTAGGTCAAATGCAGTAAAAAAAATAAAGTTTTGTGATGGGTATGCACTTATTTTTTTTACATGGTTCAATGAATGGTATGACTTGTCATTTGGGTTAATTTCTGGTTATTTTTGCTGATAATAATTAATTTTTAGAGCTAACCCTATGGTTTTCATAAATTGAATATATTTTGCATATCTTGTTTGTTTGTTTGCTTGTTGGAGAGTTCGTCACTTGCTTGCATGGAAAAGCTCAACAAGAATTGCTAAAAATCAGGTAAAATCTACTAAGCGCATTGTGAGGATCCCATGTATTCTCCTTCATCTAATAAAATTTTGATTTGGACTTAAAATAAATCTCTTATGTGTCTGGCTTGTGTGCATCTTTTCATACTTTTGTCTATTTCTACACACTTGCATAATTGATACTAGGTTGTGACACCTTAGGTATTTATTTAGCAGTCTTAGATACTTGTGATTGATCTAGATTGCTATCTTGGGTTATTGGACTCGCTAAATCCACCGGCCCCTCATTCCGCCCTGTGGTTGAAATCTCAGCGCCATAAAGGGGAGGGGTCTACAGGAGAGAAGCGTTAATTGTTCCACCAGGCAACCCTTTTGTGCTTTTTAGAACTCACTTATTTTCTAAGTTGGGGACTCATTTTCAGCTTGTGTGAGGTGTTAAGTGTTCCACCTTGTGGACTCATCTCATATTCACTTTAAGCGTTAAGTGTTCCTCTTTCTGCTTTTTTGGGTACTTTTGGTAGATTTGCTTTTGGAAACATACATCTGTGCTCACATAGTAATTAGGCCCTATGAACACTATTCGTGATTCTTGAGAGATTGGATTCCCAGTGAAATCCTTCTTGATGACAGAATTCTTGTAGGTAGGGAGGATACTTAGTGCGTTTCACATTCAACTCGGTTAATGCATCTTCTCTTATTGATCGATACATTCTCTCCTAGAATAGGTTGATAGATCACGTGGGGTTGACATCATGAGCTTTGGTGAATCAAAATTGGTTAGTGCACCTTCTCTTATTGAATGATACATTCTCTCTCCGGAGAGGTTGATAGATCACATGGAGTTGACAGCATAGACCTTGGTGAAGCAAAACTTTTTCTTAGCGTGTCAGATTAATCTGCTTTCTTTATTTGGGTTAAAAGTGAAGAGGCATCAAAACCTTGGATCTGGAGCCAAGTCCCATTATGGTATACTATTGTGAGTCACCTTTAGAGAGGGTTAACCGTAGCAGACAATCCCTTCACAAGGTAAACTGCATTGATGGAACCTCAAGCGGTAATAGCCATTTTGGCCGTGGTAGTGACAGCCACTATATAAATGTCCTTGTGGAAGAAATCTCCACGGGTATGGTTCATTGTTGGGTTGTCAGATCTCCCTAGCAGCTCCTGAAGATTAAGTTCTCGAACTGTGTCAAAACCCTGGTGCGCCGGGATTGGAGTTCACCCCTTTGGATCATAAAAGTTGCAGAGTCAAACCATTACTAAAAACCCTAGCGAGGCCAAATTTTTATTTTATAGGGTATATGTGCGTTATTGCAAAACATTTTTGGAACATACACAATTAGCGCTTCTGAGGATTAGAATGAATAAGTCACTTGATTGTTCATGCGCAAGGTTGCTTTTGCCCTTGTTCATTGTTTTCAAACATGCTTGAAATCATTTGCTTGCTATTTTGTGTGCTTGTTTATCTATCTGGCTATTAAAAATGGACAAATCTGTTACAATCCTCAAATCTGGACAGTACAATTTGCAAACAAGCTGAAACTGAAAACTCTAAATTTGCAAAATTTGAAATGAAATTCTTTTCTGGAGTCAAAAGTCATCTCAGAAGGTCAAAAAGTCATACAAGTTTTTGCCAAGTGTCATTTCATTACTGCCCATCTGTCATATGATTGAGTACCCAATGTCATATGAGTTTTCATGCCAACAAATTTAAAAAGTCAAATCCTGCTAGCAACTATCGTGCAAGTTTTTCAACTATTGTATGAGCTTTTCAACTGTCATTTCTTTGCCTACCCACTATCATATGAGTCTGCAGAGTGTCATTTGGAAAATTTTGAAGAGTTGTCAGAAAATTGTCAGAATTGCCAGATATTTAACTTTTTTAGCCTATTTCCAGAATCTGTCGAATGAATCACTGTGTCAAGAACAGAGCAATAGCTATTGAGAATCAGTACACATGTCTCAAAGAATCAGTACACAAGAGGAAGAAGCTCTAATCACTGCTATGATGAAGCAGCTGCAAGCTATGCAAGTCCAGCTTGACAAACTTGAGAAAGAAAAGGAACCTAAAGAGTTCTCCATGGAAACTCTATGCTCTTTTCCATTTGATAAAGACTTGTACATGTCACCATACCCTCTAACAAAATGTGAGCAACCATGCCCTTATGATACCTCTTCCACAAAGAGTGACACATCAAGCTTTGGCGACTATGATGACTATGATAATAGATAATGTAATGATACCTATGACACCAATGTTCCTAAGAGTCCTCCTTGTCGTGTGTTCCTACTTACTACAAATGGGCCATCACATTGGATAGATCGTGATGGTGATCCATATGATTCTGATTTTGAAAGAGACTTTGATGGCTTTTGTGGACAATACCTTGATTATGATCCATTTACTACTGTTGAGGACTATAAAATGCATCGTGCTAGCTTGAAACGTCAATACTATAAGGATCTCTCCTCTAAGAACTCTCAGGCTGAAAATAAAGATTACACTCTCAAGCAAGATCATGTTAATGATGAACCTTTGTCTGGTGATGGTTCCCTTCCATCCCCTACTTCCTCCAATACCCGTACATTTCCTAAAGCTTCTGAGTCTTTCAAATCTTTCACAGAACCTTCATCTAACACAAGCCTTGATAATTTTCATACGGTTCCCTATAGTTATCCTCTAGGGCTACCTCTTCAAGAAATTCAAGCTAACCTTCACTTGGCTGCAAATACTTTCAATAATGATAAACCTAAAGAGCCTAAGCCTTCATATGTTATAATCCCTACTTCAGCTAGTCCTCCACCATCTCTTCCAAAGTCACTCATACAATCCCAACATGCTTCCTTGTCCTTAGCAGTGGCTCCATGTCAAGAGGACTCTAAAAATGATGAAGAAAAGAACATAAAGAAAGATAAAGATCAAGAACCCTCCATGTCATCCAATCCTTTTCATGATGTCTCTTATCCACTTCAGGGTTAAATTTGATCCTGCACATCCTTTTTCATGTATTCCAGCATGTCTTAAGTCTTCTCCTAAGCAAGATCAAGCTACTACTTACACTATTGAGCTTATTGACAATCAAAATGACCTTACTACACTTGTGCTTTCCAAAGATGATACTTCCATTAAGGTTGGTAAAAATGGTGTTGTTACTTCCAAAGTTAAGCCTATTGAAAATCAAGAGAAAAATTATGTGCTTATGCTATCCAAAATCCTTGTCAAGATCAAAGTCTTCCATCTTCTTGTTCTACCACTCCATGTTCATTTCCACTTTCTACTCTTCCTAAGTCTTTGCAAGCTTTGGACAATCCTATCAAAGAAGGTGCTCATATTCAAGATGTCCACGATTCTATTGAAAATTCTAATGCTCACTCTAAAGATGTTGATATCCTTGGTTGTCATATAGATGCCGATGAACTTATTGATTATCCTTTTACGTCTTCCACTTCCATCCTTGGACCTCTTCCACCACTACTAAGGGCTTCACGTCTGTCTTCCATCTTGGGTCCTTATGTCCCTTCACTTTCCCCTCCTAACTCTCCTAATTCACCATCCATCTTGGGTCCTTACATACCTCCATCTCCCATCTTTCCTCAAGATCAAAATAGATGCATACCCTTGAATCCTTTTCATCCACCCACCCATCTAAACCAGTCATATCCTCCCTCTTCCACAAGTCCCAAGTTCTTTGGAAGTAACTTGAATGTTCAATACAAGAAAAAGAAGCAATACAAGAATCCATCAAAAAAAGAAGATCACCATGTCTCCTCTAATAGAAATGGAAACATAAAGTCAAAAGCGATATTTAAGAAAAAAAACTACAAGACAAGTATGGGTTCCAAAATCCATCATTGAAGATATTCTCTCTAGATCATCAAAAGGAAATAAAAAGCCTACGGCTATATAGATTCCAAAGTCTCTCTTGAAAGAATCTGGTGTTGAGCAAAAAGTGAAATTGACATTCAAGCTTCCAAAGGCTTCCACTTCATCTCCCTCTAAAAATATTCTTCCATTTCATGCGCCTAAACCACAACCTCTACTATCCATTCATCGTATTCCTTCACGTATTCCTTCATTCATGTTTCCTCCATCCTCTCACCACCCTTCAAGGTATATGTTGATGTTGATCTTGCCTTCCTTTCCATCTACCCTTTCACGATCCTTCCATTCATTATCCTTCTACCTTCTATCATTTTTCCTCATTTGCATATTCCTCCTATCTTCCAACCTCACTCACTTTACATAAAACCCTATCCTCCATTTTTCTCTTCCAGCTCCCTTTCCCTATCAGCATCTTTGAGCATATCATTTTGAATCCTTGGCATATCATGGTTTATCTTTTCAAGGAGCATTATCTAAAAAGCTTGCCTTCTTCTAAAAAAAGAGAAATGAAAAAAAAAATTGAAAATGTGCCTTGGTGAAAACCTGGAAATAGGCACCTTGGTAGCAAAAGTAAAGAGAAATAAATTCATCCTATGGTGAAAACCACTTCCTTATGGTGCCTTGGATAAGTACCATGATGAAAACTTGGCAATCAGGCATCATGTGTAGTTCTTCTACATATTTCATCCATTTCATCTTCAATCTTTGATCTTGACAATGTTGATCTATACACGAACACTTGGCTATTTTGTGAGCTATCTTACGATGATCTTGCTTTCATTCCTTCCATGTTTAGCCTTCATATCCATTTTCCTCCATTCATTCTAGCCTTTCACTATCCTTTTCCCTTTGGTCTTGATCTAATAATAAAAAGAGAGAAAGAGTAAAACACAGTGCTATGAAGCCTCTTGACATGTCTACTCCTTTGGAATGCATCCTGTCCTTTGGCATTACGCTTTTGTGACTTATCCTATGCTGGCCTTTCATTGCTTGTCCAAAAGTGCTTTTACATGACAATTTTTCCCTAGCTTCAGTGTTCTTGAGGAGTTTTCCCTTGAAGATTTCTTCCCCTCATTCTCTTTCATTCTCTTATCTTCCATCTCTTCCACCAGCTTGCCAATCCCTCTTGTTCTCCACCTTGCTAGACATTGGGACTGCACGATATGATCTTGCTTGGGAGTTGGCAATGGAAAAAGATGCTATCAAGTATACCAAGTATCAGAATCAGTATCAGAACAAGTATCAAAACTCCCACTGGGGCTACACCTTTTGCTTTAGTTTATGGGTCCAAAGTGGTACTGCCTATTGAGGTTGAAATCCCATCCCTAAGAATCAAAATGCATGGTCTAGTAACTGATGATGACTACAAAGTGTCTCGGTTGCAAGAACTTGAACTACTAGATGAGCACAGATAAGCAGCATATGATCATCTTAGAGTGTATCAGAAAAGAATGTCTAGAGGCTACAACAAGAAAGTCAGACACAGAGAATTTTAGGTTGGTGATCTAGTCTTGAGAGAAAATCCTAAAAATCAATCCCATCGAGAACGCAAGGGGAAGTTCAAACCCAATTGGCTGGGTCCTTTTGTAATCACTGCTACTTTTGGCTCTGGCACCTATCAACTCTCAATGACTGAAGGAGAACAGCTCCAAGAACCAATCAACATTCTCCATCTGAGAAATTTTACACCTAAGGCATTCAGTCTATGGTAAAATGTCCTGAAAAAAATTATCAAAATCAAAAAAAGTCCTAAAAAAATAAACATCTTGGTGAAAACCTAGCAATAGGCGCCTTGATGATTCACAAAAAAATTGAAAAATATCAAAAATTCAAAAAAGTTGAAAAATGAAAAATACAAAAAAAATAAGAAAAAGAAAAAGTGCATTGGTGAAAACCTGGAAACAGGCACCTTGGTAGCAAAAATAGAATCTCTACCAAGATGGTGAAAACCTAGCAAACAGGTTCCACTTGTTTCAAAATGCTCCATCTATCAGTGCAATCTTGGTCTTTCCTAGCTTTCAGTCTTGCTTTAGTTTGTACATATCTCCCAGTTTATTTTTGCATTTCCAGTTTTCAATAAGTCGGTCTATACACCAAACAACTCAAGCGTTTGTATCCTATCAATGTTCAAACTTGGGGGCAATCAATGTCATATCCTATGGTCTCCAGTATATCTTAGACGTATCATATCCAGTCAAAGTCCTTTTGAAGCTTCATTTGAGTCAGTCAAGTCTGTCTTGTCTCCAGAAAGGATTTTGCATCTACAACAACAATCAAACAACAAACTAAAAATGATATGTGCTTCATGCTTTTATCTCCTTGTATGCTTACTGATTCACATTGAGATTTTTGCATATTGTGTCCCTTCGAGCTCTTCAATGATGTCCTTTATAGGATTTAGAGAGTGATGACTAGGGGCATAATCTTTTCTTTGTCTTTTTCTTGTATGTGAAAATCTAACGTCTTTGGAAATTCTAGATTGAAATGGTGTCTGACTGTAAGAGCCTCTATCTCGAATTGGATGGCCATGTGTACCTCGACCATTGATACCCGGATGATTCAAAGAAGTATTGATCTAACTATTATCTTTTTGAGTGAGTTCTTTCTCCTACTGTGAAACATGATCTTACCTAAGGATGTGAATGATAAAGGGTCACTACGGGTAATTCGCATTGGATTTAGAATAATCTCTTAGCTATTTGATGTGTTTGTCATGCAAGGCATATTCAGGTCATCACGATGTTTATGTTTTGATGCTTATACAAATTGCTATATCAAAATGGACATGATATTCAAGTCATCTTGGCGTTTGTGCCTTGGTGCTTATATCTAATCCGACATTCCAAAAAAAAAATCAATATTCATATGTCTATGGTTTCATAGCTAGTGGGCATTGTATTGATTTATCTGGTTACCTAAAAGTTCAATGATGATAACAAATCGACATATGATCAGTGACTAGGTCCTAGGTCTTAGGTTGCATTTCATTTTGCATGTCTCTTTGCATGTTTGCATGATCTCACAATGGCTAAATGAACTTCAATACTTAAAAGATTCTCCACTCGCATCTTCAAATCTAACAAGAGCTAAATCTCACATGAAGGTTCCTCCAATGAAACAACAAGTAGAATCCTTTTTCGGGATCAAAATTCAAATCTGAGATCATTCATATTATTAACTACTTGCATAATCAACCTTCAATCATCACAGAAATCTATTTTTCAACTTAACTAATTATCTAACATCAAACTATCAAAATTTCAACTTGGTCAACCATGGTCAACTCATGGTCAAACCTAGTCAAACATAGTCTCTAGGACCTCTAAACGATGCAGAATGCATTCTCAGACGTGTATAACCACTTCTTAAATCAATTAACATGCTTCTAAACTATCAACGCTGACTTTTCTTGTCAGATTTCAATTTTAATCCTGAAGGGGGCATGGTATTGCACATCATTCAAAGTCTGTAAATCAATTTCTATCAATATCTTTCATCAGTGATCATGACAAACAATCATGTCTACTTACTGATTCATCAAAAAAGTCCTCATCACTCGGGGCAAATCTATCATCACTTGGGGCATATCAGATTCATCAAGATCCATATCAATCTGGTATTCTCCTAATCTTATAAACTGTATCAGTTTTTGCAACCATCAGATCATAGTGTTCTTTCCTTGGTTCTTCGGCAACTGAAGGATTTGGATGTGATACCTGCTAGTTCTGCTAAGACAATCGAGTCTAGAACCAGTCACTCACTTCTTAGCAATCCTAAGGTTTGGAATCAAATGTTTTGACACTCTTTCGCAATCATAGGTTCATTTGCTGTTATAGTGAACATTATCTTTGGTCATTGAGGACCTATTATCTTCATATCAAATCAATATCAATCAGCTTCTGTCTCATATCAATTTCGAATCAGTTTCATATCTCTATCAAACATAGACTTTCTTTGAACCAGTGCGCTTCGCACAGTAATTCAAAGAGGGGCAAAATGTAATATCAACCATTACTCTCCTATATCAACAATTCAAATGAAATCAACATCGAAGTCCTAATCTAAGGCACATCTAAACATCATCAAATCATAATTGATTATCTTAAATTCTACATCGAAGAATATTCCTAGCAATATTCCTAATTATCTTAATTATCTTTAATTTAATGATTATTTGGTGATAAATCACATTTATCCTAAGTTTGATTAATTGAATATTTTCATATTTAATTAATTAGATTTAATATCTTGCCACTTAATTATGTAATTAAATTTAATTATATCTATTATTAATTGTATTATTTAATTTTGACAATAAATCCAATATCCTATGAATAATTGATTAAATTCTTATTTAATTAATTAAAGCAAGTTGTCATTATTTAATAATATAGTTTTTAATAAAAGTTTGATAAAATAGTTAATTAACCCATAAATTAATTATTTTATTTCAAAAATCAGTTAAGTTGAGAATAAATCACTTTATTTACTTATTAAATCATAATTATCCATGTGCACATTCAAGGACCAGTTAAACTCAAATTGGAAAATCAATGCAAGTTGTTAGCTTTTTGAAACTCAACATCTTTTTGAGTTTTAAAGTTGATCTAAACTTCTAATTTGAGTTGAACTGTGCTTTTGTATGATTTTTGTGACTTAATTATCTTTATTTAAAAATAACTCAAAAATCAAGCTAAGTTAATCTGAGTGATTTATGGCTTTCTTCCATGCACCTCCAAAGCCCTAGATTTCTATAAAACCAAGGCTCAGCTCTTCATAATTCATCTCTTGAATTTGCATCAAATCTCTCTCATATCTCAAAAATTGCAAACTTACTCTACAGGAATCATAGCATATCAGATTTGGAGAATTTGCACAATTGGAGCTTGAAAGATAAATTTGAGGATTCGAAGCTTTGTGAGATCAATTTCAAATTCATAGCTTTCATATTATTGTTAAAATTTTCATTCTCATATCATATCATTTCTAGATTAGCATTGCATATCAATTTTCATATTAGCATAGATTCATATCAGTTTTCATCATTATTATTGCATAAAAAATATCAAAAATATAGCTTAATTGCATTCAATTCATATCTAGATCAATTGCATTCAAATCCTTCATTTAGGTGTCATCTACGTCACTGATCTCAATAACAATCTGAGAACATTAATCTCGCACCTACTAGAAGGCAGTAAATCGCTTGGTTAGAGTAGATTTCAATTTTGCATGATTTTGATTATAGCTAACCTCTAATGTTTTACTGAAGTGTTGTGTCTATAGATCAGGTACAATTTTCACACACACAGTAAACATATAGTAATCATAAGCTAAAATCATCATCCACTGAAATAATAATTGCTCACATGAAATGTGGCCTAAAAGAATTCAGCCAATCAATTGAAATACAAGCCTAAAAGAGTATGACAACTGAAAATTGAAAGAAAACTATGAGTGGGTACTACAGAATGCTCCACCAATAGTGCTCTTTTGATCATCAATGTTTCCAGCCCAATCTGAATCTATGTAAACATTTAGTTCAAAATTGCCCTCTTTTTTATACCATAAACTATAGCTTTTTGTGTTTTTCAAGTATCTCAAAATTCTTTTAACAACATTCATATGTGATTCTTTAGGATTAGCAAAAAATCTTGCTACAATTCCAACTGCATGTGCAATATCCAGTCTACTATGCACAACATACATCAATTTACCAATCATTGATCTGTATAATGTTTGATTTACCTCATTTGACTGATCATCCTTTATTAATTTGTATCTTGTGATAATAGGTGTACCAACCAGTTTTGAATCTTCCATACCAAAGGTCTTCAACACTTCTTTGATGTACTTTGATTATTTAATGAATATATCTTCACTTTGTTGTAGGATTTGCAAACCAAGAAAGAATTTAATCTCTCCAAACATTGATATTTCAAATTATTTTCTCATTTCATCACCAAATTATTTGCATAGATTATCATGTCCTCCAAATATGATGTCATCAACAAAAATTTCAGCAATAAGAATATTATCATCAATTTCACCTTTCAAGTATAAATTTTTTTTGTCACTTGTTCTAAAAAATCCAATACTAATAAGATATGAATGAATTATTTCATACCATGCTCTTGGTGCTTGTTTCAGTCCATATAGTGCTTTGTGCAACTTACATACCATTTTTTTTTTTGATTTGGCTCAACAAAACCTTCAGGTTGTTCAATGTATACCTCTTCCTCAAGTATTCCATTCAAAAATGAAGATTTGACATCCATTTGATAAACTTTAAATTCTTTGTAGGAAGCATATGCAAGCAATATTCTAACTCCTTCAAGTCTAGCAATTGGTGAAAAATTTTCACCATACCCTTTTCATACAAGTCTTGCCTTATTACTAGTGATGTCACTATTTTCATTCAACTTGTTTCTAAATATCCATTTAGTTCCAATTACATTCTTATCATTTGGTCTCAGTACCAATGTCCATATTTTGTTTTTCAGTATTTTCTCTATTTTCTCATTCATGGCTTTGATCCATTCATTATTTTCAAGTGCATCCCTAACATTTTTAGGTTCAAATTCACAAACTAAACATGTGTTTTTTCTCAACTTACTTCGTGACATCATGCCAGCTTTCTTATCACCAATAATCTGATTCTATGAATGGTGTCTCCTCACAATTTTTTCTAGTACTTTCTCTCTTCTTTTCTCTTCATTTGGTGTAGAATTAATATCTCCCTCGGTAACTATTTCTTGAGTCTCAGTCTCTATTGGCTGATACTCAGTATCATTATCTTGTTGCTTGGTAATTCTAAGTTTTTGCTCGAGTAGAGTGTCAGGTTGCTTAATGTATGTGAATCTACCATAATCTTTCAGTTCCTTTTTGCTTTCTTCATCATTTTTCTTAGCAAACTCATCAACCTTCACATTTGCACTTTCAATCATTTTATTAGTAGCTTTATTCAAAAATTTGTAAGCTTTTCTTTTAGTAGAATATCCTAAGAATATTCCTTCGTCACCTTTAGAATCAAATTTCCTATTTCTATCATCTTTCAGAATGTAACATCTAATATTCTGAAATAACTTACATTCGGTGTGTAATCATACCATAACTCATAGGGTGTCTTTTTTGAATCTTTCTTCATTGTTACTCAGTTCAATGTGTATATAGTAGTACTAACAACTTCTCTCCAATATTTATGTTTAACATCCTTTTCAATCATTAGTGTTCTAGCACAATCAACAATAGATCTATTCCTCCTTTCAGCAATTCCATTCTGTTGTGGTGTTCTCAATGCAAAAACCTATCTTTTAATTCCATGCTCATTGAAAAAGTTAGTGAACTCATCATAAATAAACTCACCACCTCTATCTGATATCAAGCATTTTAATTCTTTTCCACTTTCTCTTTTTACTTTAGCTTTATACCATTTAAACATCTTGAAGGCTTCACATTTTTATTTCAAAAATATAAAATTCATCATCCTAGAGTAGTCATCAACAAATAAGATGAAATATATGTCACCATAATAACTCTGAGTTCTCATAGGACCACACAAATCGGTATGAACCAACTCCAAAATAGCATTAGATGAATAGTTTTCTCTTGAAACTAGATTTTGACATTTTTCTCATTTGATATTGCTTATAGATGACATGGTCAGGTTTAGATAAGCTCGGTAAGCCTCTAACTCTCCTTTTCTTACTGATTTTAACCATGTTGTCAAAATCCACATGACATAGCCTTTTGTGCCATAACCACACATCTTGAATTCTAGCTAATAAATAACAAGTTTCAGCATTGTCAAGATAAAAATAGATTACCTTTATATTGTTCACCAGTACTGACCAACTTTCTAGTCTCATCATAGATTTTCACCTTTCTATTTTCAAATCCAACTCGGTGACCTATGTTATTTAGTTGTCAATATATTATAGTTAAGTCCCTTCACCCAATATTCATTCTCACATCTAATCTTATTGTTCAACATGATAGATCATTTTCCTTTACTAGACAAGGTGTCTCATTTCCCATTTTAACAGATCCACCATTATAATGTTCAAGGTATTCAAAATTGTCTTCATCACTAGTCATATGATGTGTACAACCACTATTAATAATCCAAGTATCATTCTTTCTAACCTTAGAAATGAGAGTTGTTTCAACATACCTTTCTTCTTCTTTTGAATCCTCTTTCAAGGCTACGAATACCACCTATATGTCTTCATCAATGTCGGTGTTGGTTTCATTATCATCATCTTCAACAAGGTAACATGCTTTCTTTCCTTTGTCTTTGTAGTCTCTATTGCTTCTTCTATCATACTATTGGTTTCCTCTATGTCCTCAGTTATCTCTTCTGTCAAACTTTCTTTCACTGAATCATTCATTTTCTTTGTCATCTTCTTTCTGGTTAGGACATCTTGATGCATTGTGGCCAATTTCTTTATAGTTAAAACATACCAAAGGTAATTTCCCTTTGTATCTTCCTTTACCTTTCTGTAGTCTTCTAGCCATTAATGCTTCAAGTTCATCCTCATCACTGTCACTATAACTCTCATTTCTTATCATGTTTTTAGTGCTTGATTTACCAATTTTTAAGGATGAGATAAATGCGGACTCAACATTTGGAACAATACTGTTATAAAAGTTATTCAACTCAAAAGTAGTTAGTTTATCAATTAGGCTATCAAGTATAACATCATTAATCAAAGTTGATCTCATCTCATAGATTGCATAGATTCTAATAGCATAAATAGGCAGCGGTTCTAAGAATTTTACTCACAACAGTGTCTTCTTCAATAATACCTCCTGCTCCTCGGATAGCATTGACAATCTCCTTAATTTGGTTGTTTTATTGTGAAATATTTTCTCCTTCTTTCATTTTCATGTCATGAAACTTTCCTCTAAGACTCTCAGCTTTTTCCCTTAGCACATTTTCATCTCCTCTATGAACTAGTGCAAGTTTGTCCCACATTCATTTGGTTGAAGTGCATGTCTTGATATCTTCAAATTCAGCATCTGATAAGGCAAAAACAATCTCTATCATGGAGACATTATGTTCATGTCTATGTCTCATCTGATCAACAATCAAGGGTCCAGTAGGCTGGATGAATTCATTATCTAGGTAGTATATAGAAGATTCTCCAATTCCAGATAAATGCAATCTAATTATGCTTTGCCATATCAAGAAGTTATCTTTATTCAGCTTTGGCACCTCTCTCTTATACATCTTGTGATCTTTCGCTTAAGTCCTTCAAACTTTTCTTTCCAAGCACTCTATGCTCTGATACCAATTGTTATATAACTGAGAGGGGGTGAATCAATTAATTTCAGTTATCCTATAGTCCCAAATCTCCTAGATGTATATATTAAAATTATTCAATAAAATAATCAATTCAGAAGTTATCAACTGTGTCTTTCTCTTTATCTATCAATTGCCAGTAAATTCTATGTTGTGTTCACTGATCTATCTAGTTATGAAATATGTAAAGAAAAATAACAATTCAATGCGTCATACACACATAACACATAGATTTTCAACATGGAAACCTTGTTAAGGGAAAAACCACCTAGGACCAGTAACCCATAATAATTCACTCTTATGAAGTGAGCTCAGTTAGGATCTAGCCCTATTAAACTTTATAAAACACACTGTAAGGTGTGACCTAGTTAGATGATTTATCACTAACAGTTCTCCTTTGACTAGAATTCACTATGGGGTCAACAAGAAAACAATCAACATTCATTGAATGTCATATTGAAATACAAAAAGATTGTCAATTCTCACTCAGTTAAGAGATTTATCTGTAACAATGGTTAAACTAATACAGTGATGATCTAATTCAAATACAACTATGATTTGCATATTTTCATATCTATGCTAAGCTCAAAATACCTCTTTTGATCAATAATCAATTCAATCCTTCATATCCTCCAACTTTATTCCACTCGGTGTATGCTTCTCTGATGCTCGGTAATGTTTGCAGTTCAACTCGGTTCTATATTCAACTAGTTTTATCAGTGGTGCATGAAAACAATCCTTTTCATGCAAATTCTCTTGCAATATCAAAAATCCCAAACTCAATAATGAATCTTGTATCTCCTTAAATAGACATCATAAACCATTTTCTTTTCATCCATTGATTTTGCCTCTTAATCTTCACCGTTCATTTTTCCTCTTCAACCTTCCTTGGAAGTTGTGTTAATAACATGTTTCATTCTCCTTTATTTGATCAATCTTGAATTTTTTCAACGATTAGATCATTATAACAAACATTATCTTCTACCTCGGAATCATAAGCAATTGTCTAGCTCATCAATTCAGTCAATTGTTATAAACTTTAATTATTTCTTTCACTCGGTCAATACTAGAATGTGTTGGTGATTACTTTCTTGGTTAATACCCTACTTAGTATACACTACACTATCTCAGTGTATACAAAGATCTTCATTTACCGACCACATAAAATTTTTTAGTTATGATCTTCAATACATAACAAAATCATGTAATACAATCAAGTCAACAACATGATGCCATAGACTCATCAATAAGTTACCAAATGTATACCATAGCCATATCTTTCATATCCATCTCATCCTCATGTAGATATCTCATCCCTTAACCATTTTCCTTCTTCATATGTTTGTAACCATCATGACAAGTATAGTCAAAACTAGTTGACATCAATGACAATACATTGACTGATTTAATTTTCTTACATATCATTTTAGTAGCTTGGTGATCATTAATAATTGTCTTTCACTTGTCCATTCATTCCATCAAGGTGTTCAATCAGTTGTAGGTTATCATATTTATCTCACAATTGGCATAAAAGTGTCATTCATTTACCCAATTACTACATAAAGATGTCATTTTCAAATGATATGATAAATGTGAAGAAGCCTTTAAACTTTTGAAGTGTTTGCTGAATCCTCCTATTCTAATGTCACCAATACAAGGAAAACCTTTCATACTTCACATTTAATCCATATAAAAATTATTGGGAGCTTTGCGAGTACAAGAGGATGTACAAGGAATGGAAAAATCCATCTACTACATTAGAAGGACCTTGGTTAAGTATGATATTAACTACACATTTTTAGAAAGAGCATGTCTAGTAGTGGTTTTGTCTTCCCAAAAACTACAACATTATATGCTAGCACACAAAATCAAGTTAGTTTCTAGGATAGATCCATTAAAATATCTTCTTATTAAATCAACTCTCACAAAAGGGTTGGCTAAGTGGGTCATGGTGCTAAGTGAATTTTACATTGAGTATGTAGATCAAAGGGCTATCAAATGACAAGTTATAATAGACCAATTCGAAGAAGCACCAATATCAAGTGAAGAACCTATACAAGTAGAATTTTTGGATGCACATATTCTTACACTTGTCCCTCAGATATTAAAGCTTTACTTTGATGGTTCATATACTCATAATGGTTCAAGGGTAGGAATTTTATTCATTACATCTTAACGCTTCACAATACCAAAGTCATATAAGCTATTATTCCCATGCACCAATAATATAGCATAATATTAAGCCCTTTTGATTGGAATCTAGATGGATTTAGAATGGATAATTACAGAATTACAAATCTATGGTGACTCCCAATTAATCATTAATCAAATTAATGATGAGTATCAAATTAAAGATGAAAAATTGATGCCTTACAAAAGGATGGTAGATTATCTTAAGAAATGTTTTTTGAAGATCACTTTTGAACAAATACCAAGAGGTTAAAATAAAGTAGTAGATGCCATAGTAACATTGGCTTCATTACTACAAGTACCTAATCAAAATGAAAGATACAAATTCTTGGTGGAAGAAATGGTAAAACTGGCATATGATCAACATGATTCCTAAATAATATGCCTACTTCTTGGTCCTAACTCCCCATGGTATGGTCCTATCTATACATACCTAAAATATAGTATCTTACCCTTGAATCAATCCTGTAATGAAAAAAAAAACTTTATACGCCAAACTTCTCGTTATGTCCTTATATCTAACACATTGTATCATAAAGGTCATGATGGAACTTAGATTTCTAGAGATTGAGGAGTCTAGGACTGCTTTACAAGATGTTCAAAAATTTATGTGTAGCTCTCACTTTGGTAGATTTACCTTAGCAAATAAACTCATTAGGGTGGGATACTATTGGCCAAAAATGGAGAAAGATGCATGCCAGTTTGTAAAGATTTGTCAAAAATGCTAATTCCATGGGAACTTGATACATGTACCTAAATAGGAGCTACATCTTGTTACCACACCTTGGCCTTTCTATCAATGGGTTTTTGACTTGATTGGGATGATATATCCTCCTTCTTAAAATGGTTATAAATACATTATAACTACAACATAATACTTTACAAAATGAGTTGAAGTTGTTCCTTTATCAACTGCAATAGTAAAATAGATTTCCACATTCATATTGAACCACATCATTTATATAAATGGTATTCCTTGTGCCATCATAACAAAAAATATTAAAAAAATTAAAAACAAGGATGTAAAAGAGTTATGTGAAAAGTTCCACATTATCCAACATTTCTCTTCCATTTTCTATCCACAAGGAAATTGAAAAGCTAAAGCTTCAAACAAAAACATCCTTAAGATTCTCAAAAAAAAAATTGACGATTAAGGTAGGGATTGGCATATTTAATTGAATCTGGCATTGTGGGCCAATAGAACTAGCATTAGAACACCTACTGGAGCTGCCCCATTTTCACTAGTGTATGGAACCGAAGCATTTTTACCTCTAGAGTTTGAGATTTCATCACTTAGAGTCTGTTTACATGGCCTATTAACCGATGAAGAATATAGAGTTTCCAAGTTGCAAGAATTAGAACTCCTTGAAGAATATCATCAAACTTATGATCATCTCAAAGTTTACCAAAATAGGATGTCAACAAACTATAACAAAAAGATCAAACCTAGAGAATTTCAAGTTGGAGACTTAGTGCTAAGAGAAAACCCAAAGAATCGGCAAAAAAGAGAAAAGAAAGGAAAAAATGAGGCAAATTGGTTGGGACCCTTTGTGATCACATCATCCTTTGGAACATGAACTTATAAACTAGCCATGTGGATGAAGAATAATATGAGGAATCTCTCAATAGTACTCATCTAAAGAGGTTCTATATTTGATCATTCAAAACAGTCTCAGTCAAAAGAGTATAAGATGAAAGAGTATCGGTTTGTATAGAAGAAAGTGATCTTAATAAAATCCAAAAACATCAAAATGTTGAAAATCTAAAAACATTCAAAAAGTGGAAAGCTCCAAAAACATTCAAAATTTGGAAAAAGCCAAAAATATTGAAATAGAGATCCTGAAGAAAAAATAATAATGGAAAAAGACCTAAAAAAATGGTATCCTTGGTAAAAACCTAGAACATAGGCACCTTGATGTTGGATTTATAATGTAAATTTAAGTACTAAGAGGGGAGGGGTGAATCAGTACTCCAAAAACTTTTATCAACTATTTTTATCATCTACCAAATTGCAAACTTTGCATGTAACACCATAAAACATAGAAATCAAAACATGAAAATATAACTCATAACTCAATGATTTTTAGTCTCGCAAGAACCCTTGGTCAGAGGGAAAAACTACAGTGGGGATTGTACCCACAATCCTTCACTACTATAGTAGAAAGGGTGTTCAGTTAGAGCTACAATGTTTAGCTACTTCTAATAGCTTACCTTGTTAGGAGTACAAAAAGACTTATACAGTCTACCTTGTTAAAGGATTTTTCAATCTCTAATCTAAGAGATGTACCTAGCTAAAGGATTTACAAAATAAGACCTATTAGGGCCTACCCAATAGTGGGATTTTACAATTCTAAATACAATATAAATCAATACTAAATTTATTTGTAATAATGCATCAACAAATTTTGTTCAGACTCATTGTGCTCAATAACATCTTTACCTCATTTTGTACTTTACTTCTTTTCAATCAAAACTCAGCTTTAGTACTTGGTAACCTCAAATATGATTCACCTTCACAATTCTTCTCTAATTTCTCTATACTCAATAACCTTAATCATATTCACATCACCATCACATCAGTTTCGCATCCTTCTCTAACTTCTCATGATCATATGCAACACTCGCTGATCTTCACAAACTGTTCTTTATATATTTGACTTAGAAATGGTGGAAACTTTCTAGATTCTTCTCCTTAACATGGTGGTAGCTTTGATTTTATTTCCAATGTATATATTCCTTTCATTATCCATTGGTGGATCTACCTCGTAACCATGTGCAATCATATTGTTTACATTTCCAATGTTTTACCAACTGATCTCTCCTTGGAATTAGTAAAATATTTTTGCTCGGTGTCTGGGTTCAATGTATTTGTCATGATCTATTATGTCAGCTTATGTTACTTGGTAACACATTTTATTATTGCTCAGTAGCATGTTCTCTCATCTTGGGAACTACCATACACTGCTATGTGCCTGTCTTTCTCTTCTCGGTGTCTGTCTCTCATTTTCCTTTACCAAAATTGTCTCTTCCTTTACCAACTTCTTTGTTTGCTTTACTAACTAAGTTCTATGACTCCTTATTTCATTAACTAACTTTAACTCTCCAATATGACTTTGACAAAACTAATGACAACAAAATAACTCTTTAGGAGTAGCAATCTCCCCCTTTGGCATTAGTTTGGCATCTTTTTTAAAACTCAAAGTCATTCAAAATTTTGTCCTTAATCAAAATTTGTTCAAAATTGTGACCATAAAAAATACTCCCCCTATGATAATACTTCCTATATATATCTCCCTTAAACTGTACAATGATGCCTATACATATATATATATATATATATATATATATATATATATATATATATATATATCCCCCTTTCTGAAAAATATGTCAAAAACAAAATTACTTACTTTCATCTGGTGTATGTAGCTTATCAAAAATGTGTGGATACCTCTTCTTTGCATCTTCCAATGATGTCTCCCAAGTTTCCTTTAATGTTTTCATAACAATAAATTTTTCACCAATATCTGATGTTGATCCAATCATGTTATCCATTGCACCGATATCATGGGTATTGACCAATTCCTTTTCCTTGTGTAAATGTTTCTACAATGATTCAACTTGGGGAGTCAAAAATGCTTCCATCTCAAGAAGTTTCATTCTAATCTTATCATCTTTTCTTCTAACTTTGTGTTACATTCCCATCAGATGTTTTAGCCTCGAGTAGTAAGTTTGAAGAGATCTAGGCTTAGTTCTAACATTCATTAGCTACTCATTCAACTCTTTCTCAATAGAATATTCTTTCTTTCTAATCTCCTCAGTGAAATTTGATATCAAACAAATTTTATGAAATGATGAAAGAATATCATGCAATTTTGTTTCCAATTTGGTAGTCAACTCAAAAAGTGATACCTTGTCCAATGCAACATTCTTCATTAAATATTCAATTAATTTATGCTCCATTTTCTTCTCATGTACTTTCATTAGGCACTCGGTGGTCTCTGTACTAGGTTCTTTGACTTGATTCACAAACTCTTCTAGTTGACTCAGTAGACTTCCCTTCTCATTGACATGAGCATCAGGAACAATTTCCTACAGTATATCCTTGACACTTTCTACTACATCAGTCTTTTATTTCTTAGCCAACATTTTATCTTGGGTTGCTTTCATCTTCAGTAGGTCTCCAAATTCAGATCATTCTTTTGGACTAAGTGAAGATATGTCTACATTAGTTATTATAATAGATTGGCTCAAGTAAACTTTAGTTTTCTCATGTTTTCTTTTTCTTTCCTTCTTCTTCTCAACCTGAATGCTTTCACTAGTAGAAAACTTAGGGGAACATGATGCCTTCATTTTATCAGATGTGGTCTTAGTTGTAGTTTTTTCTATTAATTCTTTTCTTTTCTCTTATTGTTTGTCTTCTTTCTTCTCTTCCTATTGTTTCTCCTCTTTTCTTTCTTCTTTTTTTTTCCTCTTCCTTCTCTTCTTGTTTTTCTTCTTTCTTGTCTTCTTTTTTTCCTCTTTCTTCTATTCTTCTTGCACTTGTTGTTTTTCATTTTCTTTCTCTTGTTGTTGTTGTCATGTAGTCTCGGTAGTAGTAACCTTCTCGGTATTCTATTCTTTAGTTGTCTCGATTTCCTTAGGTTCCTCGGTTACTTTCTGCTCTATCACATTATGTTGTTTGGTAGTCTTATCCTCAGTATCTGTAGGTATTTCTTTATCAACTTCAGAGATAACTTCATGAACCTTAGAATAATCATGAACTTGTTGTAAAACTAGATTTTTATTCACTAGATTTTCTATAGCATTATCATCAACTTCCATATATTATGTTTCCTTATCCTCAATATCCATGACATCTTCATCTTGTCTTATTTCTTCTGTTGGATCTTTATTGGTGATGTCTTCAATTATCGCCTCATTTTTGTCTTGTGTTAAATCAATGGGATCTAACTTACCTTGATGTTCTTCAGTCTCAGTTGATTGGTTAGGGAAGTAGATTTTTCTCCATGGTTCATCAGTTTCTTTATGTACTTCTTCAAGTTCTCCAACCATGATTCATAAAGACCTTCTCTTGACAAGAAATCTACCAGAGTTATTTTGCAGTGCTTCCTTAATCTCAAGTAAAGACAAATTAGGTATACTTAGTACTAGAGATCTTTCCCTCATATGTTTATTGTATGTCATTGCATACTTCTATCTTGCATCAATCTTCTTATAGAGATCATTAGATAGTCGATTAGCAACTTCGACAGGTATTATTTTGAATTTTTGCAATGTGAAAATAACTGCATCATCTATCTTTACCTTATCTTCATCACTCCTCGTATCATACTTATCATATTTAATTCCTCCAAACCCTCCATAATTATTAAGATTCTCAATAAATGCATCTAAAATTTTTAGTGTTGGGGTCTAGTTTTTCACAACTTTAAATTGACTTAGATCTTCAGATTTAATTTTACTATCCTATTGCAATTTCAGTTTTCTTCTTAGTATGGTAGTTGTTTTCTTTTCTCTTACATAGGTTTTTGGTTTTGGTTTCTCAAGCTTAGGTTTCATATGCTCCCTCAATGTAGTTGTAGACCTTATTAGTGGTCTTTTTCCTTTAGGGCTTGATGATTTTTTTTCCACTTTTCATTTCTTTCCCTTATCTTTGGATCATCTTGCTTCATCTTTTGCAATGCTAACTCCAAGATTTTTAGATAGATCATTAATCATTCTGCTTGTTTTCATTTGATCCTTAGGTATCAATATACCTAGTTTTATATTTTCCTTTACTTCCTCATATGTTCCATATCTTTTAGCTTTCCTATCCACATGTTTAGCTAGCATGGCTTCAATTTATTATGATGCAGTATCAATATCAATCTCATAGTCCATTGCTTATAGTCAGATAGTCCTTGGCTCAATAGCTTTAACAATATATGTGTTGGTGTCAACCTCAAAACATATAGTATCTTGGTGATCTTCCACTAGCAAAGGTAGAATTCTGAATTTCTTATGCATCCTTGTTTGAAATTTGGTAAAATAATCCATCACAATATCAAACTTATCTCTTAAACTTTTGATATACTCATTAATCTAGAAGATAATTGGTTTCTTCACATTCCATATCACATTACCGATATATGGAAATGAGTTTTGAAAATAGAAGAATATACATACTAACAGAGAACTAAACTTCAATGTGTTGGTCTTGGCTTTCCGAATTGTATTCATGTTTTCATTGAATTGCTTCAATAATATTTCACATAAATCAATCTTCATGTCCTTCTTGACAATTTTTTATGCTATGTTCATTACTCCACATGGTACACTGTCCACTCGGGAAGATTGGAAGATTCGGTATGATATGAAATTCCATGTGAATTTGAGTTCAAGATCTTCCATAGTAGATAACTTAAGACCTCTTATGTCCCATTTGGCATTTTTCAATTCACATAGCTTGTTCTTGTCAGTCTTCTTGTTTTCCTTTGATTTGTCACTGATTGGGTATCCAGTCACAATGTGTAGAACATCCTTAGTGATCTTGACTAGTTGATCTAGCCACATAAACTGATCATGAACTTGGATTAACATGATTATTATCCACTTTTTCTTGAAAAATATAAGAATATGTAGGGCGTGCATTAAACCCTTAGCCTCCAGGTGGATGTGTTCATCCTTCAATTTCTCATTTTTGCACAAACTCTGAAAAGATGTATCAATGTCCTCTTGAAAAATTTCCTTAATTTTACAATGGATAAAAGCACAAATGTCTTCGATCAAAATGAATCTTGCTGGAATAGATGAAAGTGCTCCCATTTTTTCTAGTTTGGTGGTTTCACGAGAGGAATCATGTATTTAGGGTTGATAGGATCAACCTTCTCAACAAAAATAGGATTATGTACCTTAGGTGCAATTAATTCAAATGTATCACCACTTGATTGAAGTAGGGTATTATGTGAAACAACTCGGTTGCACTTCCACAACTAAGGCACACACCATAAATCACTCAAATATGCTCAATAGTGCTTAGACCACTTTAGAATTACCTCAACAATCACTCAAATGCTCCTCAGATGACTCAACTCTTCAATGTGCTCAAATGCTCTTTGAAAATATTAGGTGAAAATGACTAACAAAAGAGTCTATTTATACCTTTTTATCAATTAGTTGGCTAGAAAAATAGCAATAAATATTGTCACCAACTAGTCTTTTCACAGATCACCAAACTATACTTCCTTTTACCAAATGAAACAAAATAGCATTGTCTTTCACCGATCAAACATGAAATATTAACTTAATAATATATGTCCAAATGCATCTAAATATTCTTATATGGATCTTTGCATGATTATCAGGAACTGATTTATGATTGAAATTTGACTCACAGTTCCTATTCATACCTTTAACTAATTAGGTGAAGATAGGTGCACCTGATCTAGAGGATGGGGTGTCATCAACTGTTCCAAATGATGTTCCATCATCTAGAGACTTCTCCATATTTTATTCATCGAGTTTCTTATTTCTTCAACATTCACTTGTGTTGTGTCATTTGTCTTTTCCTTGGTTGGAGCTTCACCTCGGTTCCTGCAATCTTTGGCTAGGTGACCTACCTTGTGATAGTGGAAACATGTCATTCCAAGAGTTCTCCATGATCTTCTGTTATTTCTACCATGCATCAATCTGAATTTTTTTTCAATGTGTCCATATCTCCCACATGGTGTATATGAAATTCTTGTGTTGCAGTCCCATGCTATTGTTGAGCCTTGTCGGTTGTTTGTTGTATTCTGTCGGTTAGGTACCCATTTGACATTCTTTCTTTATGACCTACAATCTTTAGACTTATGACCATATCTATTGCAAGTATTGTAGTAACCATTGAATTTATGCTTCCTTGTATTGTCAACAATCCTTGATCTACACTCAAATTCTTAATGTCCATACTTATTGCAATTATAACTATAACCATCAAATTTAGGAATTCTTGATGGTTTACTTATTTTTCTCCTATAGACATTAGTTGTATGACTAGGTTTCTCACAATAATAGAAAATTAGCCTCTTTGTCTTAGGTGGGGTAGCAGTGTCTCGGTTGTCATCTTGATTTGAGGACTCTCCCTTCTTGGTAGTGTTGTTTTCAGTGAACCCAAGTCCAATAGTATCTCTTGGTTGTCTATGACCTCTAAGTTGTTCATCCAATATCCTTAATGTTTCTTCATTCCATTTTAGTACTTCATTTTCTTCCTTTTTTTATTCTAGTTCCCTTATCAATCTTTCAACCTCTGACCTTAATGCTTGAGTCTTAGATTCCTTCCTGGCTATCTCATAATTTTCATTCAAAAATTGGTCGGTTATAACATGATGTGTTTGTGTCATTCTCATGATATCATCATCTTTTTCAGCTATTTTTGCCTCAACTTGCCTCTTGTCTTCTTTTACCATTATTTTTTCATCTTTGTTTGATCTCTTTGATTCCAGTATTTCACCCATTCTAATACCTTGTGCCTCTTGATCTTTCTTTATCAAGTTCAATTTCTTGGTGAGTGCTTTATTCTTTTCCATCAAGTCTAAAATAGTTGTTTCAGATTCACCAGTCAAACTTCCTTCAGATGATGTCTCAAGTATCTCAACATGTTCTTGTGTGGACTTCAACTCATCAGATAAATGCTTTCTCACCCTCAATGACTTTTCCAATTTCTTTTTCAGATCATCAATCAGCTTATGTGCATTTTCCAATTCAAACTCAAGATTATCAATCTACTTAGCTTGCTTGTAACTTTCCATTGTTATGATCTTTTCACTCTCAAGTGGTTAAACCCTTATCTAAAAAGTCAAAGCTTTGATACCAATTATTGGATTTATAATGGAAAGTTAAGTTCTGAGAGGGGATGGGTGAATCAGTACTTCAAAAAATTTTATCAACTATTTTGATCATCTACCAAATTGCAAATTTTTCATGTAACACCATAAAACATAGAAATAAAAATATGAAAACATAACTCATAACTCAATGATTTGTGGTCTCGCAAAAACCATTGGTCAGAGGGAAAAACTATGGTGAGGATGGAACCCACAATCCTTCACTACTACAGTAGAAATGGTTCTTAGTTAGAGCTACAGTGTTTAGATACTTTTGATAGCTTACCCTATTAAGAGTAAAAAAAGACTTATATAGTCTACCTTGTTAAAGGATTTTACAATCTCTAATCTAAGAGATGTACCCTATTAAAGGATTTACAAAATAAGACCTATTAGGTCCTACCCAATAGTGGGATTTTACAATTATGAATACATTATAAATCAGTACTAAATTTGTCTATATTAATGCATCAACAAATATTGTTTAGACTCATTGTGCTCAATAACATCTTTACGTTACTTTACTTCCTTTCAATCAAAACTCATCTTCAGTACTCGGTAACCTTAAATCTGATTCACCTTCTCAGTTCTTCTCTAATTGATCTATACTCGGTAACCTTAATCAGCTTTGCATCACCATCACATCAGTTTTGCATCCTTCTCCGACTGCTCATCATACGCAAAACTCACTGATCTTCACAAACTATTCTTTATATATTTGAGTTGGAAATGGTAGAATCTTTATAGATTCTTCTCCTTAATGCGGTGGTAGATTTGATTTTATTTCCATGTATATATTCCTATTATTTTATACTGTTGGATCTACCTCATAATCATGTACAATCATATTGTTTACATTTCCAATGTTTTACCAAACGATCTCTCCTTGGAATTAGTAAAACAATTTTGTTCGATGTACAGGTTCAATGTATCTTCCATGATCTTTTATGTCAGGTTGTGTTACTCAGTAACACATTTTTTTCTTTCTCGGTAGCATGTGATCTTAGTTCAATAACTATCATGCACTACTCAATGCCTATCTTTCTCTTCTCGGTGTCTATCTCTCATTTGCCTTTACCGAAATTATCTCTTCCTTTTTTGACTTCTCTACTTTCTTTACCGACTGAGTCCTGTGACTCCTTCTTTCACCGACTGACTTTAACTCTCCAATATGACTTTGAAAAAGTTAATGAAAAGTACAACAAAATAACTCTTTACAAGTAACACTTGATACTAAAAAAAAGAAGAAAAAATGAAAATCAAGAAAATAAATAAATAAATAAAAGAAGAAAAAGTGCCTTGGTGAAAACATAGCAAATAGGCACCTTGGTAGTGAAAAAAGAAAGTAAAAAGATAAAAATGCAATAAACTCAAGTGATGAAAACCTTGTAAATAAATGCTACTTGCTCCTAAGTTAAGCCTTTATCTATCAAGTCTAGTTGTCTTTCCATCTTCATTTTCTATCATCCTTGTATATACCCACTTGCATTCCATCATTTGTACATAGTCATAATAAACCCTCAAAGTTGCAAAGTTGCATTTATCCTAGAAATTTTTCATCATGATTGAGAAATTGGCCTTAATCCATTATCATTGTCAAATCAAACTAGGGGCACAACATATAAATCTAATGAGCTTATTAAAATAAACATAAGTTGACACAAATCATTGAAATCAAACAAAACATCAGGAGATTCAAACTTTTCAAGAAATTCATATCAACAAAACTTCAAACATCAAAAACATTTGACTAAGATTAAGAGGGAGACATCCAATTTGCAACATCAAATTTGACAAACGAAAACAAGATTATAGTTCAATGTTATTACTTGATTTTTATTTTTATTTTTGAATCGTGTCTTTTTAGAAAATTGATTATTTCTTTTACTAGATAAGTGATTATGGAGGCATGATATTTTATTGATTTATGCTTGTAAGGTTGATTCGTAGAAGTATGCAAGTTATTTTAAAGACATGATCATCAAAGAATCATTCAGGATATTTGCATATGGAAGGGATTAAATATTTGTCTATTTACACAAAAGGATACCTTGGTCATTTAGATTATTCATATTTTAATGCCAAAATCCACTGCAACATTAAATTCAATGAAAGCAGTATTTAGACCACCAAGGTTGAAAACATAACCAATGAGGTTTGTACCAATTCCATGATCCACCAAAAATCTCAATGATGAAAATAGAAAATTAAATCAATCTAGTGATAACTAACAATTTAGTTTCATCTTGCAATCATTTTAGATTATTTTTTCTTTATAATGGTTATGGTATTTCTCAGAGGGGGTGAAAGGTTAATCAAGGTTACTGTTAGCACTTTTTCATGTAGAATCACTATACAACTATTTAAGCTTGACTCTTAGACTCCCAATTCTAGATTCTTATAGGGAAAAGCATAATTAACAAGGATATAATCCTTCTACACTTTGGGCTCCACAGACCCAGGTGGGTGTACCTAAAACATACTAAATCTGCATACACAAACACTTTCTCACTAAAACCCTTTATGCAGACATGGAAATCAGTGGATAGTAACAACAAGGATATTCACCCTTCTTCTCTTTGAATCCAAAGGCTCACGTAGGCTAACCTATCAGATTCACTTCTACAAGGAATCACCAAAAGCATTTGCATTATTCAATACAATATACAAACATTAATGCTCTTGAAACTGGAAATGTAAAATGAATTGAAATTATGATTTGATGATGAAACTACAGGACAAGCAAAGACTAGACCATGTGACTGGTTTCTTGGACTAACCCAAGCTTGACCACCTCATTGGGAGATTGGGTCACTGCATGTATTCTCCAAATCTCTGAACACTCCGACTAACCCCGGTTACATCCAGTGACTGGGTGAACGGGCCATTCTCTAAGTCTTAGAATCAAACCTTAACCCTAGGTCAGACTTGGAGAATGGGTGACTAAGCCCATTCTCCCAATCTCAAAATAAACTTGCTTAGCCACTAGGAACTTGGAGATTTAGCGACTAAGGGCTATCTCTAATTCTCCAAATGAAATCCTCTGATTGCCAGGCATTGGGAGATCACACGACTGGGTATTCTCTTAATCTCAGAATGGTCGGCCCTTAACTGCTGATATTTAGCGATCACACAATTGGCAGTTTGCTGACTGCCCGCTGAATCTCTCGATCATCTCCTAACCACCGGCTTGATCTAGCAACTCCACGACTGCTTGACATGTGTCCAACTTGTCTAGTCATCACCTCATCATCATTCCTACAAAATATCCTTACCTTTGGTTGTGGGCATGAAAAATGATGCACCTTCATGAATGGTCATGTGAGTAAAGCCTCCAACTCTTCATCTATTTCATCATGCCAGTGGACTTGTATATAAACACCTTGAATGCCCATTTTGGCATGAATGTGGGACAATTGGTTTGAGAGTTTTTAAATGACTTTGCTAAAAAAAATTTTAAAGGACCAGATGGCATGCAAACTGAGGTAGGCCCACAAGGTAGAGGAAGCACAAGTGCCTCTTCTTTTCTTCACTTTACACTATAGATGAGCAACCATGTACATAAATGCTTAAAAATCCCCACACCTAGCGCATGTGGGATTATCTACAAAACACACCTTGAAGCAATGGTGTGCCCAACCGGCTACAAACCTACGCATACTTGTTTGCCATTGCCTTTCCTCAATGCGCTTACCTACTTTGTCTTCTACATGAGGCCCCTTCCCTCTTGCATGAGCTTCTCTTTTCATATATCATGGCCTTTGTGCTGGTTGTTTCCCTTTCACAACATTGTCTTTCTCTTAATGTATGAGGCCTCCTTATACTACCTTGTGTGTGGACTCCTCCACCAATCAACAACGCAGCCTCCCTTGCATGAGCTTTCCTTCTTTCCTTAGCATGAGCAGCCCCTGGATTCCATTTTATGCATAGGTTTCCTTCATAAACTAGCACCCTCCAAGCTGATATGGTGCACACCAATACAATGCACACACACGCATATATTTCATCCTAAACCAAGCACATCTGAAAATGGCATGAAAGTCCCTATTAATCTATGTGAATCCTACATTTGCAATGTGCTAGCCCCTTTTTCTATCTTCCACACACACCCTACAGATCCCATTCACCTCGCGTGAGGCCTCCACCATGCGTTGGCTATCTCCTTTGCTTGTGTAAGGCATATTCAAGGGTGTTGGAAGCCTCTAGCGTATTGTGCAAGGTATTTCCTTCACTCTTCAATGCTGGCCCATTTTCCTTAGACGTTGGTTGCTCCAAAACGTGCCTCCCTTTATTACTTGCGCAAGGCACCGCAGTGTGGTTTGGAATTATCTTCCATTTTGCTACATGCTGGTAGGAGCAAACTCATGACATTCACACTACCTCCTTCAAATATGCGAGTCCCCACCTTTTGAATGCATAGGCTTTCATAATTTCTTGTGTGAGGTTCTTTTTTCATTGCGTGGGCTGCTGGTGTCCTCTATGTTTGGCCTGCCAGTATCAATGTTGGCTTTCCCTCACTACTTGTGTGAGGCATCCCCTGGTAATTCACACAAGTTACATACCCTACTTCACGCAAAGCACCAAATATGTGTTGTATACTCAATATGTAGGCCACTGGTCTTCCACACTGGTCTCCTCTATGCCAGGTCTCCCTCTAGTTAGTGGTCTCATGCAAGAGGCATAGAAATGAGCCTCAAACAATGAGCTGGCAGCTCACACAAACTAACATGAGCTCCCCTTCAAACTGGCATCTCCTCCAAGAATTTGTGTGAGGCATCCCATGTTGACTTGGCCATCATTATTTGTAAAGAAAATATTTGTAATTGATTCAGTGGTCTCGAGAACCCACTTTGGTAAAGGAATGGTAATATCATCACCAACATAATCTCCATATTGATGAAACGACATAATCTCTTGTAATTTAAAACCTTGTTCTTGTAGAAGTTTGAATAAGTCTTTATAGGAAGACCAATCATATTGCTTCAGTCCTTCTGCCTCCACAATCCCCCACCAGATATCAACCATGAGCCCAACAAAATTTGTAGACTTAAGGGCTTTTAGATTTTCCTTTAGAAGATCTTTCTTTTGAAGGGTATTACCATTTGAGATCACATCTTAGCGGAAGCATGACAAACATGGGAATATAATGTGATAGTAAAACTTTATTTTCTGTCTTCAAAATGGGATTAGCGCGCATTTCTTCAACTTTTATCACCACTTTGTTAATCATATTGTATCCCAGAAATCAATAATTTGAAGTGTCATTTTGATCAAAAACAACACATGAATGGGCACCACTGCATAAGTTGCTGGAGAGTTGGAAGTTCAAAAACATCAATTTGTTGTTTGTTATATGCTTGTTGAGAACTTGCAAGGGCAATATCTAAAGCTATTTCATTTGAACATAATATGTGAGATCTTTTGCGAACATTATTGCCTTGGCGAGATTGTCTTCTTTCACCTCTACAAGATTGCAAATTAACATCAACTAGCCTTCAAAAATGGCCTTAAAAACTGACTAAAAGACCTTGTCGGAACATGCCACCAGAAACACATGATCACATCCAACATGTTAATACACTCACCAAAGGGAGAAACCAAGAAACAATCTGAGCCAAAAGATACTAAAGGTCAAACAGGGCCCCTCACAACATTAATTCAAACTGCACTTGTCAAATATGCATAAATCACCTTCGGAACTACCCTTCAAAAACTCATCCGATGAAACTTCCAAGACCCGGCAACCTGTACGTTGATTCTCCCTCATACAAGGAACATGAATCCATAACCAATTTGCCCAAAAGATCAAATGGCCGGTTACAGTTAATCACCAAAGTCGGCCTGTTAGATATGTTCAGAATTCAAAACAGTGAAAATCATAGAAATATAATTTGGAATTGGCCTGGGAAAGTGTGCAAATGAATTGGCAGGGACCTAGAATTCATCAGGTAAGTAGTCTCTCAAGTATACAGTATGAAACAACTTTCAATTATGTTAAACCTTGCCTAGGGTGCAAATTGGGGTACCTCAAATTAGGCCACTTAGAATTATGAACAGTGCACACTCAGAGAATTTTAACAAATTACAAATGGAATGGCACTGGAAAATAGGTCAAACGTGCACATGGGGGGCCAAAAATTGGCATGATGACTCACTCTTATGTCTATAGCATGATGCCACAATCGGCATGCAACAACCAATCACAGGGAAAAAAATGCAGACCTCCAAAGTGGGCTACTTAGAAAACTGCATTTCATCATTTGGCAAATTGACAGAAAATACAAACAGAATGGGCTTAATAAGCCGACCAAATGGACTCAAAATGGCTTGAGCTTTGAAACATAATCTCTCTTATATACATTTCAAACATTCCCAAAGTGGCGAGCCATGAAACCTAACAGGACACAAGATATTAAAACACAAACAGGGCCTGTTACAACAAATTGACACTTAGGCAAAAATGCAGATTAGACAAGTGCTCAAAACAAAACATCATGAAACAACTTGAAACTTGAATCCAATGACCTGAGATGTCATCTTATGAATAAACAAGAATGATGAGCACTTGACACACATGAAAAACTTTAGAATTGCATATGGGAAAATAGGCTCAAAAAGCACTCAAAGGGGCTTCAAAATGCAAAATTTTAACAAGGTACTCAAAAACCCACTTTGTATTTTTGAGTACCAACAATGGCTCTAACTGTGGACATGTGCTCCATGTGGGCATGCAAAGGACCCAAAATCTTTGGTACAGCAGACCACCCAAAGAGAATCAACTTTCACTTTACTTCTTCTCAAAACTTCGAACAGGGAACCCCAAAACCAACCACCGGACAACTGAAACAAAGAAAATTTACAAAGTTTACAAACATTTACAAAGGACTTCAAAACTCTATCAGCATGAGCCAACTTTTACCTCTATCAAATATGTAATTCTCATTTGCACGGATCCAAGGTAACCTGAAAACACTATTCTTGCTAACAAGATCAATCATACTGACATAAAACTTCAACATACCATAGAGAAAATAACCAGTATCTTCACTATCATTTAGCAATTGAAAATCACTACAATTCTGAAAATACTGATCATTGTACAACATAGGAATGTCACACCCTTCAAAACTTATAACCAGTTGAGGAAGAGAACATTCTGACTTAAACATAAAGCTAGAAATATGTTGTCTTTCTTCAAAGATGACTTAAACATCAAAATAGAACTTATGAAACTCAAACTCTTGCACATCATGTGAATGTTCAAATAAATCACCTTTAACCATAACTTGTGGCTCCAAATCTAACTGATTCTAAAAAACATCAACATGTTGAATCGGGAAAACAAAAGATTCAGAATCTGCCTGATAATTTATACACTCTTCCTGATTGTTTTTAGCCTCTTTTAAAAAGATAACATCATTATTCATTTCATCATAACCCTGAGGGAATGAACATACCTCTAGCTGAAAAAAAAAATCAGTAGTAGAGATTGAGACATCTACCAACTCTTCATAAAATATCTCAAAATTTGTCATGAATAAATCAACCGGCAGCCCATTACATACATCCTCATCTTGACACATGTTTTCCGAGGACAAATCACTATCATAGGGGGCACTGTCAGTATTGCTAATCTTTGTTTGACAAGACATTATCTCATTACCACTAACAATATCACAAACATCGATGTCTACATCAAACAAGTTGGTTTCTATTTCTAGTGAAAAATCACAATCAGTGTCATAACCATAAGATATGCTTTCTTGAAAACTTTCATAAATTGTCTTATACAAATCTGAAAGCAAATCAACTTCAACACATTCAGTCAAGTCCTCACTTAAACAACTTTCAGTTTCATATTCAGAATTTGCCAAATCCATGGGGGAATTTGGAAATGTTGAGACTGACTCATCATCACAAATTGAATGTATCTCAGACTTGACACCATCACTTTCACAAATATAAATCCCTCTAAATCTGAAAAATGAAAACCATTTAAATAACAAACCTCCTGCTACAAATCAGAGAGAGAAGGCATCATTTTAGGCTCATAAGAATCAATAAATTTACTAAATAAGTGATTACAATGATCACTTTCAAGACTTCTTAAGTAATCATTATTTTCCGCAGCAACTCCATCATATTGTTGCTCTTGAATTTCCATTTCTGAGAATTCACTTTCCCCCAAATCAATTGACTCATCATTATTCTAAACTTGGGGCTGACTATAGAGATCACAAATAATATTAGGCTCAGAATTCTAAAACAATTTTGAATGCCCAATCTGATTTATATTAGTTGACATAACACCAGCTGGATCATAAGATTCACCTTGACTTTCACTACTCACTAGAATCACTAAATTAGTATCAACACTTGGGAAAGCCATCTCATGTAATCTTGTATTTTCAGCACCATGAAGCTTTGGCAATCCAAACCTTTTCATCCTTTCTATATCCGTTGCTAGCTGAAAAGCATGATGAAGACTTTGTGGTTCAATGTCTCTCAACAAGTAACCCATTTTACTATCAAATGCATCCAAGTAAATAATCAGAGACAATGCATCATGAGGCCTACATTTCTCAGGAATTCTTCTTAGTGCTTTCCCAAATCTAAGATTGAAATCATTAACTAACTCATTTTCTTTTATGTAAATGCCAATAAGATCAACTAACAGATTGTATTCACAAATAAACTCTCCATATGTTTCAATAAATGATGATTCAAGACTCTTCCAGGAATAGACAGAATGGTGGGATAGAAATGAAAACCACTCCCTAGCACTTCCTACCAGTGATTGCAAAAAAAAATTCATAATCACATCTTCATGGCTAACATCAAAATCCTCAATCAGGTCCATGAATGCACTTAAATGCATTTCAGCTGATTCCTCTTTTCCCCCATTAAATTTGGGTAAGAATTTTTTGATTTCCGGGGGTATCACATTTGGGTAACCAGGAATACCCTCAAAGTCTAAAGGTGAATAACATTTTAAACTTCTTCCATCTCCTAGCTAGGATACTCTTTGAGACATGACTACATTAGGAGACACACAAGGCTGAGAAAATTCAGAGTACATTTTACTTTCTTCCTTCTATCAACCACAACCTTGTATATGAAAACTCAAGCATACATATTATGCATATTTTATCCACAGTAAGACTGACATATCCCCATAAAGATCATTTGCATACACCAAAACACAACAGCTAAATGTACTCAAATTATTGTATGCAAAACACTAGTTCTTCCCCTTCATTTAGTGCTTATAATCACTGAATAGGGAAACAAAATTTTCACATGATTTTCATGAAGCAATCTGATATGAAAATCAAATACCTGGAGATGTTGTGATTGCTGCAAACACACTAATCTGAAGCTTCTCCAAATCACCCTTCAAACATCGGTAGAGCTGCCACCTCTTTGTAGAGGACCAAACTGAATTATCTGAGAACCCTTCTGAACTTGAACTTTCTTCAAAATCAAAAAACACAACACAACCATAACAGAATATTGACTATTTTTCAGGACCACAAATACATCAATACTTTGATTACAATGCACTGATCAAACAGAGATGCCAGAGTCGCCACTCACATTTAGTGAGATAATATAACAAATTTTTAAAGAACTGACTCTATACAATGGCATTCCCTAGCAAAGTCGCCAATCTGTTAGCACTTTTTCATGTAGAATCACTATACAGCTATTTAAGCTTGACTCTTAGACTCCCAATTCCATATTCTTATAGGGAAAAGGCTAATCAACAAGGATATAATCCTTCTACACTTTGGGCTCCACAGACCCAAGTGAGTGTACCTAAAATATACTAAATCTACATACACAAACACTTTCTCACTAAAACCCTTTATGTAGACATGGAAATCAATGGATAGTAACAACAAAGATATTCACCCTTCTTCTCTTTGAACCCATAGGCTTGGGCAGGCTAACCTATCAGATTCACTTCTATAAGGAATCACCAAAAGCATTTGCACTATTCAATGCAATATACAAACATTAATGCTCTTGAAACTGGAAATGTAAAATGAATTAAAATTATGATTTGATGATGAAACTATAAGACAAGCAAAGACTAGTGCCATATCTAATGGGAAACAGAGTCATACAAATGTACATCAATAGAAATCACTTAATAGGAAAACAAACAGAATGCCTTACAATCCATATGCAGCTCAGATAGAATGCCTTATAGACTATCTCATCATTCCCATACTATTGTATCAAATCCTCATACAAATGCTTATCCCTCTAAAATCACTCATGAGACCGACTCCTTCCTTGAAGGAAACTCATAGGTAATTGCATAGTTACCTTGTAACCAGTATATTTAGAATGCCTTACAAACTAAACATACAAGAGCATCAACAAAATATAAAGAGACAATAATAATCTGGAACAGGAACTGCACTGTGTTTTATTAAGATCTTTATGCTCCAATACATCTAGAATGACAAAAGAAACTCAGAAAATATGACCGTAGAATCAGAAAGCTGCCTTGCAGCATTAATTTCACCATCCTTTACAAATGACAAGAAAAACTAAGATATAGGAGAATGTGGTTAGTTGAAAGCCAACTGACAGCTATCCATTCTTGGCATGAAAATATCTCCAAGTTTTTCCCATCATTTTGTTCTGCAACTGATTCTTCAAACTGATCCACTTTTTGCAATCATTTCCCCAACTGATCTGATTCTGATCCTCAAATTTCAAACCCAAACTTCTCCTTCCCATCATCTTGAAACTGAAAACAATCATTTCCATGAGATTCCTCGTCTTTTCTCATTTCTGGAAACATATAACACTTATATGTTCTGACAAAAAATGAATCTCCAGGTCATTTTTCCGTGAGCAGCTCTGGCATTTAAATTTTTGAATTTATGTCAAATGTCCAACTATATTATTCTTTTAAATTCCTTGAGATCTGCATTTTTAAATAATTTTTCACTTTCTGCCACAGAAGTCACCAAGAAGCACCAAGTGTCACCATGTGACTAGTTGCTCGGACTAACCCAAGCTTGACCACCTCATTGGGAGATTAGGTGACTACATGTGTTCTTCAAATCTTTGAACACTCTGACTAACCCCAGTTACATCTAGCGACTAGGCAAATAGGCCATTCTCTAAGGCTCAGAATCAAACCTTAACCCTGGGTCAAATCTGGAGAATGGGCGACTAAGCCCATTCTCCCAATCTCATAATAAACTTTCTTAGCCACCAGGAACTTGGAGATTCAGCGACTAAGGGCTATCTCTAATTCTCTAAATGAAATCCTCTAACTGCTAGGCATTGGGAGATCACGCGACTAGGTATTCTCTTAATCTTGGAATGGTCGGCCCTTAACCACTGACATCTAGTGATCATGTGACTGGTGGTTAGCTGGCCGCCTGTTGAATCTCTCGGTCATCTCCTAACTACCGGCTTGATCTAGCGACTCTGTGACCACTTGACATGTGTCCAACCTATCCAATCATCACCTCGTCATCATTCCTGCAAAATATCCTTACCTTTGGTCATGGGCACAGAAATCAAGGCACCTTCATGAAGAATCACGTGAGCAAAGCTTCCAGCTCTTCATCTATTTCATCATGCGAGTGGACTTGTATATAAACACCTTGAATGCCCATTTCAACATGAATGTGGTACAATTGGTTTGAGAGTTTTTAAATGACTTTGCTAAAATTTTGAAATTTTGTCTAAAGGACTAGTCGATGCGCAAATTGAGGTGGGCCCACAAGGTAGAGGAAGTACAAGTGCCTCTTCTTTTCTTCACTATACATTATAGATGAGCGGCCATGTACATAAATGCTTAAAAATCCCCACACCTAGCACATGTGGGATTATCTACAAAATACACCTTGAAGCAATGGTGCACCCAACCGGCTACAAACCTACCCACACTTGTTTGCCATTGCCTTTCCTCAATGCACTGACCTACTTTGTCTTCTACGTGAGGCCCCTGCCCTCTTGCGTAAGCTTCTCTTTTCATATATCGTGGCCTCTATGCTGGATGTTTCCCTTTCACAACATTGGCCTTCTCATAATGCGTGAGGCCTCCTTATGGTACCTTGCATGTGGCCTCCACCAATCAACAGTGCAGCCTCCCTTGCGTGAGCCTGCCTTCTTTCCTTAGCGTGAGCAGCCCTTGGCTTCTATTTTATGTGTATGTTTCCTTCATAAACTAGCACCCTCCAAGCTGATATGGTGCGCACCAATAAAATGCAGACACACACATATATTTCATCCTAAGCCAAGCACATCTAAAAATGGCATGCAAGTCCCTATTAATCTATATGAATCCTACATTTGCAATGCGCTACCCCCTCTTTCTATCTTCCATGCACACACTGTAGATCCTATTCACCTCGTGTGAGGCCTCCACCATGTGTTGGCTATCTTCTTTGCTTGTGTGAGGCATATTCAAGGGTGCTGACAACCTCTAGCGCATTGCGCAAGGTGTTTCCTTCACTCTTCAACATTGGCCCATTTGCCTTAGACGTTGGCTTCTCCAGAATGTGCCTCTCTTTATTTCTTGCGCAAGGCACCCCAGTGTGATTTGGACTTATCTTCCATTTTTCTACGTGCTAGGAGCAGCAAAATCATGACATTCACACTGCCTCCTTCGAATCTATGAGTCCCCACCTTTTGAATGCATAGGCTTTCATACATTCTTGTGTGAGGTTCTTTTTTCATTGTGTGGGTTGCTGGTGTCCTCTACATTTGGCTTGCTACTATCAATGTTGGCTTTCCCTCACTTCTTGCGTGAGGCATCCCCTGGTAATTCATGTAAGTTACATACCACTACTTTGTGCAAAGCACCAAATATGTGAGGTATACTCCCTATGCAAGACATTGGTCTCCTCTATGCCAGGTCACCCTCCAGTTAGTGGTCTCACGCAGGAGGCATAGAAGTGAGCCTCAAACAATGAGCTAGCAGCTCACACAAACTAACGTGAGCTCCCCTTCAAACTAGCATCTCCTCCAACCATTAATCACCACTTTGTTAATCATATTGTATCCCAGAAATCAACAATTTGAAGTGTCATTTTGATTGAAAACAACACATGAATGGGCACCACTGCATAAGTTGTTGGAGAGTTGGAAGTTCAAAAACATCAATTTGTTGTTTGTTATATTCTTGTTGAGAACTTGCAAGGGAATCTTTGAAGCCATTTTATTTGAACACAATATGTGAGATCTTTTGCAAACATTATTGCCTTGGTGAGATTGTCTTCTTTCACCTCTACAAGATTGCAAAGTAACATCAACTGGCCTTCAAAAATGGCCTTAAAAACTAACTAAAAGACCTAGTCAGAACATGCCACCAGAAACACATGATCACCTCCAACATGTTAACACACTCGTCAAAAGATACTAAAGATTAAACAGGGCCCCTCACAACACTGATTCAAACTGCACTTGTCAAATCTGCATAAATCACCTCCGGAACTGCCCTTCAAAAACTCACCCGATGAAACTTCCAAGACCCAGCAACCTGGACATTGATTCTCCCTCATACAAAGAACATTAATCCATAACCAATTCACCCAAAAGATCAAATGGCCGGTTACAGTTAATCACCAAAGTCAACCTGTTAGATATGTTCAGAATTCAAAACAATGAAAATCATAGAAATCTGATTTGGAATTGGCCTGGGAAAGTGTGCAAACGGATTGGCAGGGACCTAGAATTCATCAAGTAGTCTCGCAAGTCTACAGTATGAAAAAACTTTCAATTATGTCATACCTTGCCTAGGGCGCAAACTGGGATACCTCAAATTAGGCCACTTAGAATTCTGAATAGTGCACACTCAGAGAATTTTAACAAATTAGAAATGGAATGGCACTGGAAAACAGGTCAAACGGGCACATGGGTGGCCGAAAATTGGCATGATGACTCACTCTTATGTCTACAGCATGATTCCACAACTGGCATGCAATGACCAATCACAGGGCAAAAAATGAAGACCTCCAAAGTGGGCTACTTAGAAAACTGCATTTCATCATTTGGCAAATTGACAGAAAATACAAACAGAATGGGCTTAACAAACTGACCAAATGGACTCGAAACGGCTTGAGTTTTGAAACATAAGCTCTCTGATATGCATTTCAAATATTCCCAAAGTGGCGAACCATGAAACATAACAGGACACAAGATATTAAAACACAAACGGGGCATGTTACAACAAATTGACACTTAGGCAAAAATGCAGATTAGACAAGTGCTCAAAACAAGACATCATGAAACAACTTGAAACTTGAATCCGATGACCTGAGATGTTATCTTATGACTTAAAAAAAATGATGAGCACTTGACACGCTTGAAAAACTTCAGAATTGCATCCGGGAAATTAGGCTCAAAAAGCACTCAAAGGGGCTTCAAAATGCAAAATTTTAACAAGGTACTCAAAAACCCATGTATTTTTTAGTACCAACAGTTACATCATAAACTTATCTTTGAGATGGAATATGTTGGACTTAAGGAAAAAAAAATGCATTTTCACTTAGGGCATTGCATCTCATCTTCATTAATTCCATTTAGTTGCATTCATTCCATTAAAATTGCATTAATCATTATCATTACTCATTAAGTCAACTCATTGAGCTTCATTAAATGCATTTCAATTAAGTTCATTTTGCATGTTAATATCATTTAGTTGCATGTCATTTGCATTATAATTTAGATATCATTAATCATTTGATTGTATTATATGTATTTTCATTCATTTAGAGTCATTATTAATATTGTTAAGCATTAATCATTAAGGTGCATTATCATGACATTTAGGATCATCGGTAATAATCATTAATCATTAATCTTTAATCATTTAGTACTTAACTATTGAGTTTAGGCTCATGAATCATGCATATACATAAAAAGGTCATCTAGGAACTCATTATGATGCATATCATTAATCATTTAATTATATTTCCTTAGGTTTTTTTAAATCCATTATTGTCATTATTCACTATATATCATTTAGAACATGTCATAAACATATAGGTTCATTTTAGTTAGCATTAAAATCATTAGGTTCATGACATCATCATAAGCATAGAAAGCATGTAAAATCATCACATTTATACATTGCATTTCATTAATCATAATTTAAGTAATTTCATTCGTCTAAGCACTCATATAAATATCTAAGTCATGTAAATGCATACGTCTCATTTGCATAGAAAAATACATAAAAACAAGCATATAGATAGAAACATATAGAACCATCTAGAACTCCATTTATAGATCATCGAAAATCATAAAGTCCAATATATCATGACATCGAAAGGAGATAAATCGTAAAAGTGAAGATGAGAGATTCAAGTATCAAGTGTCCATAATCAAATTCTATAATCAAATTCCAGAATCAAAGTACATCATCAAATGTCCAATCATATACATCAATGAATCATACTACATAAAGGGTGCAATCAATATACAAGTGATAAAATAGGGGAAACAAGCTAACTCTATCTATTACTAGTCCCTATATCACCACCTACATCTAATGGTGGACCTCCACTAGTAATGCACCATCTATATGAATCTGAGGCACTATCTACATAGGAACCTTAGAAGACTGATGCTGCTAAATCTGAGCCATCACCATAGCTAAATGCTGTATAATTATAGTAACCTAAGCCAACTGACCATGTATAGATGAGACACTAGCTTGTAAAGCCTATATATCCTGGCTAGAAGTTGTAGGAGCAATAGGAGAAACAAGATGAATTTCCCATCTCACTGCACCATGCCCATAATGACCCCATACTAGTGCTAGCATAGCTCTAAGCATAAGAGGAACTATCCTAGGAGGAACTGCTCTTCCTGGAACTCCCCTACCTCGCATCCTAACCTAACCTCAATCCCTACCACCACCTCCACCTTGACCACCACCTCCACCCTGACTTGCACCACCTTCAAGACCACCAACAATATTCCCACTTCTACCACTAAGAACACTAGGAATAGAACCTCGATCGGCTATGGCTCTACTACCTGCATCTCTACCATCTCACGCTCCAATTATTTCACCTATGACCCTAGATCCTCTATGTCCTTGGTGTCCTCCATCACCTTTTTCATCATCATCATCATCATCATCATCATCATCATCACCATCACCATCACCATCATCAAAGTCAACCATGTCAATATCAGGAATAGGCTCAGCAGGATCTATAAACTTGGGAAAGGGACGTTGCGCTAACCACTGCACATAATCTGGAATCACACCAGCATCTATAACATCCTCTTTTTAATCTCCTAAAAAAGGATGAAGACTGAGGAATTCATCATGTGCTGATCTATAATCAATGCATGGTCCCCATAATGATCTCTCTGACTATACTCTAGCATAAATGGCTAAACCTTGCATTACACCCTAAGTCCAACCAAACTATCTCAATACTCTCATGAAGCAATATCTCTCCAAAACTAGTGGAGTGTGTCCAATCAACCAATGGGGTATAAACATAAATGGTACCTCCCTGACATCCTCCATCCATGGATCACATCCAATATAGGTCACCAAAAGACCTGATCCATGTCATCAAGAATGCATCACCAGTAATCTAATTTTCTAAACCTAGGGTAGATAATCACTTCATTATATGCAAAAATGTAAGGACAAATGTCAGGTCTAACTCTATTAGAAATAGTTCTCAAAATTAGGATATGCTCCCAAGCCCAAACTTGCAGTAATACTACACCAGCAAAAGCATTGTGCCTATACACTACATGGTGTAAATCATGATATAAATAGGCCAAGACATAGAAACCCCAATTAAATCTCCTCATATTTGAATTCATGTCCTCTAATATACAACCCCAACTGACTGCAAAACCATGACCCTATCTGTTTGGTAACAAAAATCCTCCAATGAAAGTATCCAAAATTGAGGGAAGTAGATCATAGAACTGTCTCATTTATCTCCATGGAATAATCTCATCTCTAATAGTGGAATCTCTTAATACTCAACGGAAAGCCTCTCCATCATATACCTGATCATAATAAACTGAATCCCCCATTGTTGGGATCCACAAAATCATATAGACATCCTCAGGGGTGATAGACATCTCACCCATCGACAAATGGAAGGTATTATGGTCTGTGTGCTATCATTCATCCAAAGCTGTCAGTATACCCCTATTCACTCTAAACTGGGGCATATCAAGGAGAAACCAAAATCCACATCATCTAATCACACATCTCCCATGAGTAGATAAATCATGAATCATATCCAATGGTCATGGATAGAGGCCTCACACCTACAGTTTCTGCAACCTAGAAACCTATTTGAAATCAAGTGTAAATAAATCAGTCAACATCATCAAATTGATCATCCAACATCAATCAATCAGTTATCCTATCATCTACTTGCTCATCTTTGAGCGCATCAAATTTCCTAACTCTATATTGTAAGGAAGGAAAATCAACCTATCAAATTGACATCAATACCAAATCAATCAAATGATCAAGACTAACACCAAAAATACATGATTTTCATAATAACATCATACAACATCACTAATCTATCAACTGCAAAAATTGACAAGATGAAAACAATCCTAAGTTGCTATTGGATAATGTAAAAATGGAGCAAAAATGCATAAGCGTTATCATACTCATAATAGGCATTGCACAACTACACGAGCTACAATATTTTATATAGGCACCCATCACTTTCTTGTACATGCTACAAAATCTTGTAGGTGCTACTTTGTGTCACATGTGCTAAAAAAAATTTTGAAGGTACTGCAAAATTTAGCAAAATACATTCATTGAGTATAGGTGCTATTCTATTTTATGTTATGCGCTAAAATAAAATTAAATGCCCTACCCTATGCACTGAAACTTTATGCGATAGCACTAAAAAATGGCTATACGTGCTAAAATGAGGAAAATATCTAGAATTTGAAAGAAAAATGCGCTTAATCTAAAAATCTAGCTATAAAATAAAAAAATTCAAAAGCTATCCAAGGAAATCGAGACATGCCGGAGGTCCATACGTTGTTGGATGCTAGAACCATCGACCGCACTTGAATCTATACTCTTGAGTAGGAACCACAATGATTTCAGTCGAGGAGTGAAAAGAGGGTAGAGAGGGTAAAATGAGAAGAGAGAAAATAAAAATGGCATGGTAAAAAGTGAATTTGAACCTTTATATACCCTAATTTGACTTATTAAGTGGGTATTTTCACCAATTTTATCATAATAAGCCTTTTTCATCATTTTTTTTAACTGGGGAATTATTTTGAATTGATTTTATTGAGAAACAAGTCAAAATTGGAATTCTTATTCAAAATTTGAAAACTTATTCAAAATTTCAAAATTCAATTCAATCTTCCAAATTAATTTCTATTCATTTCCCAAGGGGGCATGCGACTACTAGAATCTTAAATCATCATTGGGGCATTGAAATCAGTCAAAGTCATTCATCGGGAATTTGTATCAAGGTTCTATCATTATCAATTTTTTATCATATCTTTAAGTCAATTGAATATGCATCCTGACATCGTATCAGACAAAAAAAATTTGTTATTAGACATCAAGACATCACACTTGATAGATTCTTTTCAAACCAATGCACTTTGCACATTGATTCAAAGATGTAAAGTCCAAATTTTCATTAAAGAAATCTTTAAAAAAATGCGGCTATTTTTTTTTTTATAAAACTATATAACTACATTGTCTTGCTTATTCATGGTAAAGGAATATATTCTTGTATTTAAATATTATATTTGTAACAGCTCACTTGAGAGTGAATAGGAAGTAATATGATGGATGTTGTTGAAACGCTTTACACCCCCGTTGAGAAATACACAAAACAATAGGGTTAGGAATTTAAGCACATGTCATTATCAAGGAAGTATCCTCAAGGACCATCCCTTATAGATTAGTTTTGTTTCTATGTCACAATCCAAGATTAATTAATTTCATTGAAATTAATTAAACAACACTCACTAAACATCCAGCCTTCTCATCTAGAAGATTATAATTTTACCTTTATCTATATCAAATATATAGATTAAATTTATACTTGATAACATTGAACATACAGTCTTAGGAGTTGAAATAAATTTTGTTACTTATTTTTCTCACCATGGAAATAACACTTGACAATCGTATCCAAAGATGAACATTTAATCTTAAATTTCTTTTTATTTATTAATAATTAGTTTATTACTAAATTTTGTGACTTTTCTTTTTACTATGTAAGGATATAATATTGAATCATTCCATCTTACTAGCTAGATACCTTAATATTATGTATTTAGAATTTAGAAGTAACTGTAAAGATTATATCACTTGGATATTCACAAATTTTAGATTTGATAATATAACTCAATACCTAATAGAAAGAAATCATCATATACTTTAAAAATACTTTTATTACCATTTTCTAACTCTTTAAAGTCTAAAAATAAGAAAATATTTTATTTTATTTCTATAAAACAAAATTACATTCTTTTAAGGAAATGATATGTTTTTTTATCTATTTCTTTATTAAAAAAATTTAAAAATGGAATCTTTAATTCTATAATCTATAAAGCAACTCACATTAAGTAGGAATTATTATAATATCATTTCTTAACTAATTTATAGAATAAAAGAAAATAGAAACTTTTATATTAGCTAAAATTACATTCTATTTTAGAAATGATTTTTATTATCATATCTTAATTTTTCAAAAATAGAAGTTTTCATTAGAAATGAAAAATTTAAATTAGTCTTTTGTGAAATTTTACTTGTTTATTTACCACAGATGATTAATATTATAAAACCAAATCAAAAGAAAAGTTTCATTGCCAAGTTAAATGAATTTCTAATAGTAAATATAACTTTACTGGTCTCTGTCCTATAGCAAGAAAATTATTATTTTCCTTTTTACTTAGTGTGCATGCGAAGAGAAAGTGGATAACAAAATCATTTCAAAATTTGAAGTAATGGAGATATTTTTATTGCTAGTGCCTTCAATGGTATAATAAAAAAAACTTTCTAAATGAAAGAAGGGCTTAAAGAAAATTTATGGGATGTTTATCAAACAAATGATGATTATGATTTGGGAGGCTTTGAACAACTTTTAAATAAAGCCTATTTTAGAGGAATTACGCTAGAGTTGATTATTTTGGGTAGCCCAAAAGTGTTTTATTTATTTATCTTATTTAGCTGATTTTACATTTAGATTTTTACTTGTGTTTATTTCAGGCATAGGGGTACTAAGATTATACTTTTCGTAAGTTAGAATTCTCTATTGTTAATATTATTTCTTGTTGAGTAGTTTAGATCTACACAAGAGCAGCTAAGATTGATGCATATACATATACATATACAAGTTCAATCATTAAGGATACAAAATAAGTTTCTACAGTATGTATTTATATATTTATTCTGTAATACAACACATGGTCAAATGAGTAAAAATTTAATCAATGAGGTGGTTTTTATTATTGAATGTTTTCTTCTTGGGATAAACCTATTATGAATTCCTCCTTCAACGCGATAAGACATTGATTTCATGGTAAGCAATAAGTATGTTGAGAGAAAGATCTTATTTCAGCTAAATATCTCCATATACTAAACATTCAGTACATGTATAAAGCCTTCCACTAATTAGACCACATTCTAAATAATTGAAAGAGCTATTAAAAAAAATTCTTCTTGGTGACAATTACAAATATATTAATACAAAAATGTCACTCTCCTATTTATTCATTATCAGTTCACACAAGTAACTTCACTTTTATTATTTGACTGATAAGATATATTTTAGGGAACTACTGAAACTCTTTCTTTTTCCTTTATATTCAACCAACTAAGAATCTAATGGAAATTTAAAATAATTACAAGTAATTCTTTGAGTCTAAGGAATAGTGTTCCATAAATAACAAGCTTTCTCTTACATGACAATAAATTTTCTCATCCAAATCACTGAAAAGTATCTCTCAAACTACATCCTAAGAAAATAAAATCATGTAATCCTCATTAAATGTATTCCAACGGAAATAAACTAACAAAGGCAATCTCTTTCAATATACAAAATATTACTTTATAGCCAAACACATTGAAATATCTCTTCATTACCTTCTCAAAAAAACTAACAAAACAATAGGAACAACACAAGCTCAAGATTTTATCTCCTCCCAACCATATGGCATCATGAGGCCCTTAACAAGCCCTAGCCAATCCTTGAGCAAGAAGGCACATTTTCACCATAGAGATCAATGGTGGTAACATGTTAACTTAACACATTAGCATATTTTATTAAATCTTTCTCTATCATGTTCTCAAGGAGTACCAATTGTAATTAAATACATAGATCAAGCATTCCTTCAAGATGAAGTATGAGAAATGGTGAGGAAACTTATCTCTCTATAATCCCATAGGATAATTTCCTTCCTTCCCTCCAAGATCCCAATACACAATCTCCCCTTTCTCTACCTCTAACTATTCCTTATTCTTCCACAAGCAGAGGTTCTCCAAAAGGAGAAGTGGCTAATCATTTGTTCTCCCTTCAAAAACTCAATATAAGAAAGAATAACTTGGAAGACTTGGATGAAGAGGTGACACTTGTCACCTTTCCATCCTATCTTCCATGAGGTCTTTTCTTCAATTAACAGGGGACAAAAAGTATCACACCCCATCTCCAAATTCTTCCCTCATAAATAAGTTATGGAGATAGGGTTGGTACCTTCAACTCATCCATACCCCAAATTCGTCACTCATCTTTATGAGACATTTTGGAGTATTAAAATGTGTCTTAGAGCTTCGATTGTACATCCAATAGGCCCCCAACTCAAGTTTATATACCCTATGGGTCTAATTTTTGTAGATCTAACATGAAAATTGACCTAGAAACTCTTATTAGGGAACCACTAATATAAACCTTATACACACATATATATCTAATAATAAAACCATATTTCCTAAAAAGTGGTTAACTTAATACTTATCCAAGAGGTAGTTGATTTAGTGCAATAGTTTCCTCATCCTCATATTTTCCTTTTCACTTCCTTGCATATCACAACCATAACTTATAGTTAAGCCCTAAAGTTATCCAACATGAAAGGTAATCAAACTCTCATGACCTCAGTTTTGAATCATGTGCCTAGTTAATAAAAAATCAAATTCTAATTTGGCACAACAATCCCCCTTTTATAAAAGAGATATTTCAAGTCATGCAAGGAAAACTTTAGTGGCGATTATTTGCCAATTGGCGAATGTCGCCTGTCAGCAACCCGCGATTTGGCAATTTTTTTGCCCATATGGGAGTGACCCTATCACCTCGCATTTATTAAAATTGGGTCCAATGCCCGGGTCCATCACCCAGCGGTTTATTAATTTTTGTCCATTTCTTTCACATTATCACCAATGGCATATACGTTTTGGGCACGATATATTTTTATCATTCGCCTATAATTTCTAAGTGGCCCCAAATGGATGGCCTATATTCGCCAATAGTTTTATATATATATATATATATATATATATATATATATATATATATATATATATATATATATATATATATATATATATATATATATATAGGTGGCCCCAACTTCGCCAGCCATTTTACGAACACGTGTCTCAAACCGATAGGTTTTCACCACCTTTATTAATCGATTATGGTATTGGATGACTCATAATCACCTAGGAAATAACACAAGATGAGTTATAATTAAGCGGGCTTCGCCAAATATTTGGACACCAACCTAATACCTCCCACCCAATTCGCAAAAAAAGATTTGTATAAATACATTCATACATCAGTGTTATTTTACACAATTTGGATCGGTTCAAGCTGATCGATAGCAAAGTTCAAACTATTGAGTCTTGACTACTTTGGCGAGTCGCGACTGCAATTGAATTTGAGGCAAAGGTAAGTGATTATTATTTTGCGACTATGTAAACATTGTATATTATAGTTCTATTGTCATTTTTCACTTCTTCAACAACTACAAGTAAACATTTTTTTTACATTTGTTTTTTCACTGGTAGGCTGGTAGCCTTTATTTCATTGAAGAATCAAGATGTCAAACAAGAATAAGGGTAAGGCTCCAGTATATGGGCCTAGGGAAAGCCAAGAGAGGCCAAAAAAATGCAGAACCTTATCATCATACTTTGGTCATGGTGTTGGAAATGTTTTTGGCCAAAATCGGGAAGCTGCTTCATCATAAGAAGATTTTCAAGTCTCACAACCTCGGGCTGAACCTACATGACATATTGAAGAAGTCAGTGAACCTGGTATCTCAGATCATGATGAAATTGAAGAATATTTTTAGTTAAATAACCAGAGTAGCCATATTTATATAATCAACTTTGATGAGATTGAGAATGTCAGAGAAGATGATGTTGCAGGGAAGAAAAGAAAATACAAATCAAAGAATGATAGAATGTGGGATCTGTCAAGGAATTTTCAAGTAGAATGGGTGTCAAAGTATCCATTCATTGAACCAATGGATAATCCAATTGAAGGGGAGCCTCTAGTAGAATTCAGATGTAAGATTTACAGCCAGATAAATAAGAAGGAAAAGAGGTTGCAACTCAAAATTGACACCATAGAGAAGCATATGGGTAAAGTTTACGAAAAGAAAACCATAGATGGAGTTCAAAAATCAGTGATAAGATGGAAAACAAAGGAGGAATCTCAACATGTTAGAAATGCAAAATTATATGAATTTCAGCATAATATAAAGATGAAGCTTGGTGAAGTTAAAGGCTCTATTGAAGCTTGTTTTGGAAAAGCATTGGAAGTAGAACTAATGGGAAAATTTGTTTAGTTAAGTGTTGTGTTTAATATTTTGAGCAGAGGGTGTCCTATGATAGACTATCCATCATTGAGTGCTTTATTACACTTTCTAAAAGTTCGTAACTATCCTAACAATCACTGGTCAGTAAACAGTGGATGGGAATGGGCAAGTTGTCTTTTCAAGGTTGAAAAAGAGGATCTGAAGGCAAAAATTAAAGAGTCCAATTTTATTGCATTGTCTTTAAATGAGGTTACAACAGTAGACAATACTTCCTAGGTATGCATGCATGTTTATACTATACAGAATTTTGTTCTCCAACCTCATCTACTAACTGTTGCTAAAATGAGGGATAATGCGACAGCAGAAAATTTATTTGAACTAGTAAAGATTTCTCTAATTGAATATGGAGGTATAAATGACATGACCATTGCCAAAAAGCTAGTGTTTATTGGAGCAGATGGAGCTTCAATAATGCAAGGCCATAGGGGTGGTCTTTGCACAAAGATACAATCTTCTTGTGTACCCTACGTTACTCCCATTCACTACATGGCCCACAGAATGAATCTAGCTTTTGGAGTTGTCAACAAGCATGCTCCAGTACAAAAAATTGAAGCTTTAATCAAAGAGCTCTACCAATACTTCTGTCGAAGTCCAAAATGAATGAGGGAATTTCAACACTTTGCTGAAGGACTAACCGATAGGAACAAGCTTCTTAAGGATAATGATAATGGATGGATCTCTTTGGATGTACCAGCACATCGAGTTTTTTCAAAATATCAACCGTTGCTTGGTCTAATGAACTCAAGTCGTGACGAAGCAGGGCAACCAAAATTTCATGCACTGCTAGCAAAGTTAACTAATGTAGAGACACTGTTAACATTAGCAGGTATTCTCTCCATACTTGAGGAAATGAGAAATTCAATGGAAAAGGCCAAGAAAAGAGCTATGTATATTGAAGAATATGCTTCGCTGTGTAAATTGACATGTGTGGCGCTCAATAGTCTCTATCAATTATGTGAAGATGATGTAAAATTTTCTAGTTGACTGAAAATCACAGATTTGGACAATCCTGATAACTTTTTAAAAATTGGTTCAAACGGGGAGTTATGTGCAGAAGTTCACAAAGTTGAGATACCAATGCACTACTTTGTCAGGATCAAGTTCGAGGAACCAGGAAAGAACACCAGGACTTGGTGAGTATCAAGTATTAAAAGCGAAGACTTTACCAAGATCGTTGAGTCTGTAACAGCTTCTGTGAAGCACATTGCCTATAATCTTTCCTCATAGATTAGAGCAAGATTCCCTCCAGTAAAACTACTTGAATCCATGGCTATTGTGTTTCCTCGATATTGGAGTATGAACAATCTGAAAGATTTTAAAACTAGGCTACTAACTTTGATAGATCATTTCTGCAAAACCAAAGAGTTAAATGGAGTAACTCTAGATGGAATTCTAGATGGAAATCATTTGAGAGAGAGATTAGGTCATTTTTCAATAACAATGAGGGAACAATATAATATTATGCAGAACCCTCGCAAAGATGGATCAGTATCAAGGCTTTGGAAAAATCTAGCTGAGAGTGAATTGTTGACTGATTCAATATTAGAATATTTCAAGCTTGTTGATTTATGTTTGACCATGATATTGGGGTCGGTGGAGGATGAGAGAGTTTTCACTACTTTGGGATTCCTAAAGTCAAAGCTAAGAAACAAACTAGACAAGAATCTAGAAAATTGCTTAAGGCTTTATACATCTAGGTATGAAGTCAATACTTTTCCTTACGAAAGGGCACTGAAATTGTGGAGGAAGAAATGTTAGAGAAGAGGGTTGGGAAACATTTCAAACCAAAGTGGGATTGGGAGTGGGAATGCCAAAGACAATGATGTCATTGACTCATGTACTAGTACTGGTACTGCTAGCGGTGAACGTCGGTTAAGCGGTGGTATGCAGAGTGAAGAAAACATATCGAAGAACCAAGGAATCTATGAAGTTGATGGCACTAAATCCGATGATCTCAATGATGATATGATGTGGTAGATTAAAGTTGAACCATTGTAGAAGTAGCAGGTCCTAGCCTCCTAGGTATTTATTAAGCTTTTTCCTGAAGTCTACTGTCAGTTTCTGTATCTCATCATCAATCATGCCTAATAGCATATTCCAATGTCAAAAACATGAATGTGGTTGATAATGTCATCAAGATTCAATTCCATAATTAATAATGGTTTTCATTTGCATTATTCAGCTCATATGGTACAATTCTTGTAGATTTTTCATTATTTGTTTTGACAACATAGCAATTCATATGTTAGAATTCTTAGAGTTAGAAATATTGATTCTCATTAATTTAATTACAAATATGATACAATGTAACAATTCATTCATTAATACTAGTAAGAACACAACTCTGTGATTCTATTTACAAACTCAATGACTTAATACCCATTGGCAATTTGGCACATTGCCAAATTTAAATTTCATTACCCTAAGCCAATGACCCTGAATTCCCTTTTATAGAAATAAGGGAGCAACAACAACTTCAGGTTGATTTGCCTAATGTGAAGTGAGAAGTCTCAAAATCTAAATAAGTAAGACAACTACAAGTCTACAACATCTCTACAAATTTAGTTGTACATTTATGTATTTGACAGGCTGGTTTAGTAAATTAGCATTGGCAATAGCATCTGCAAGACTGCAACATTCATCCTGTTCAAAAAATAAAGTTCAAACTTGTTACTTTAAACTCAATTATAGACTCTGGTATTTAGGATAATATCAAAGATATATACTAAAGATATAGAGATGATTGAAACTGAAAGTACTTTCACATACTATGATTGATGAGATCAAGATGATTCTGTTAGTTTATTTAGTATGCTCCATTCTTCATCGGTTGGAAGGGAAAAATTTTCCATGTTATAGTACATGACCTGAAACCTCGTCAGCCATCCATACTTGGAAGAGTGAGTTGAAAGCAATGTTCCTTTTATTATTGCATTCAAATTTGTGAATGTTTTGATGCACTTTGCAATGCCTTCATAAATTTTGTCCTGAGGAAGGTTGCCTAAATCAGACGTCACTGTGTCCTCCAACTTTTTTTTGTAAGCTTCTCTTCCAATGAAACTCATTGATGAGTAATCAAGACCAGGACTCAGCAAACCAAGAGATATCAATTTGCTTGTTTTACTATTCATCTTGGTGAGCTTTGGCCTAAATAAGGCAACATTTTCTTCTACTACTGTTAGTTTCTAACATTTTTGAAAGACAGAGTTCACCTTTATTGTTGTAGCAATGCGGTCCTGAATTCCCTTGCTTACCAAATGCCCGTCACTGCTTCTGTTGATTTCTTGCATAATTTTCTTTGCAATTTTCTGTCTTTGACAAAAACTTTTGTTCTTCTCAATGTGCTCTTTCAGCTTCCCAAAAACATCTATAAGAGTTTCATTTAGTTCAAAAAAAATCACACAACCTATCAGAAGACATCTTTATTTGGCCCCAAAAGAATTTTTTTATTTTCTTGACTGTATTATTTACATGGTCATTCAAGCTATTTTCATAATTTTTAATTGTATTATTTGCCTTCTTTAGGTCTTCTCTCATTTCTGAGAACTGGTGTTCACTATCTTTTCTTATTTGCTCTACTTTCTCTTCCCACTATTTTGTTTTTACCCTCTCATTCTCCAATTCTTTCTTTAAGTTATTGGTTGCCTTTCCCGCACCCTCCAAGTTTTTGTAAAAACTTAATGAAGAGGTTTTTTCATTCTCAATTTTTTGTTTGCTCTGTTCTAATTTTTCCATCAGAGATTTTAGTTCTACGTCCATATGTTCTTGCTGTCCAACTCCAATTGCTTCTTTAGAGGATGAATTTTTTATCCTTCTCTCTAGTTCTTTGCACCTTTTTTTGTTGCTTTCTCATTTGCCTTTACATTTGCCAGGTCTGCCTTTAACTTATCTATTGTGCCCTGAAGCTTTCCTTTCTCTCTCTAAAACTTCATCACTGAACTATAGACCACTTGGTTGGTCATTTTGGACACATTTATCTTGTTCACATTTTTAATTTTGGATAAATCCATTTGGAGGGTGCTAACTTGAAATTGAGATGGATCTAACTGACTCTCTAGTGGATTGTTATCTCTAGCTCAGGGCATAACAACCATGAATTCCATCATATCTTTATTTGGGTCATATGTGGGAAATAGCCTATTTGTTGCAAGTTTTGCATCACGAGCTGCAGCAACTGCTTCCATCTTCATTGTCTTACTATGTTGTCTATTCCTATTTTTTTATTGTTCATAGTTAGTTACAAAATCATTGTAATGAAAATTAGGGTTTTGTGACACAATTGAATGTTTGAATGGTGAAATAGCACTTACACTGATGTAGGAGCTTCCACCTATGTTGCATATGGTGCTGCTAATTACACCATGAGGATTAGCAACACCCTGACCCATTACAAGTGGAGTTTTTGGACTATTCTGAGCCTGAGGGTTTTGTCCTGAAGGTTGGGCAATTGTTGGAGTCCCAGTCACCATTGGCATTGTTGTACCAATACATGTCAAAACCTTTTTCTTCTTTACACTGCCTTGATCTCTAGGAACAATTGTTTTTGTGTCTATCTGTAATGTCCTTTTCAAACCACTAGTTGTAGTTGTACCCATGATATCCACAACTGTGGGAGTGGCAATTGATTCAGATTGAATTTGAGTACTTTGAGCAATTGGAATTGACTGGTATGATGATTTTGATGATTGAACTCCAAGCCCAAGGCCTGGTTTCTCACCATGTTTTGGTGGAGCTGTTGGGTTAGGTGCAAACCAAACCCCTTGTCTAGTAGGACCCAAACCACCAAAACCTTGGTAGCCCATTTTTTCTATAATATCTACCCCTTTGGTATATTGATCTTTTTTGGATGCATCAACTCCTCTACTAATTGAATATACTTTACTGGATGTGGGATTCACATTGGATGTGGGATTCATAGATTCCCGGTCCTAGTCATCGTCATCTGGATATGCTTCAGCTGGATGCTCCTTATTCAAAAATTTGTTAAACATTGTATCCTCTTCCACATCATAAAGATCTGCAGAGGTCTTTGGCTCACCGAGATTCTTCCTCATTTCCCAAAAATTAGAAATTTTGGTTCGAGTCCAATTATCATCAATACATTCATTCATTAGCTCTTTTTGAATAGAATTTGTAGATGGTTGAGAAGCTTTCTGGTAGAAATTGGACGATGTCATACTCATGGCCTACACTTTTCCTTTCTGTTTGTGCAATGCCATTATTTGTGATTACAATTCCTATATTGACATATTATTTTCAGCAACATATTTCTCCATCTCTTTTCTGACCTCATCCCAGGACTCCATGTTTTTAAATTTTTTAATCAATGGCATACTTTCATGTTAACATTTTCTTGTAGAGTTCCCATTATCTCTAAGCTTTGTTCCAATTATGTTGAGTGGATCATACTGTCAGTGACTGTCAACATCAAAGTGAAAAATTGAAAAAAAGGCTTGTGCCACTTTGAATCCTCTTCTCTCAAATGTGAACCCTCCAGGTGAGAAAGGCACGGAAGGAAATATCATTTTCTTTTGCTGACCATTAAAGAGTACATCTATGCTCTCCATCTGTCGTACATATTCCAATGCAAATATCCTCTTTGTTACATGTATTGGAATTTTGTAGGGTTCTACCTCTTAATCGTAAAACCTTAACATAGTGTACTCTTCCATTAAGTACCAGTCAGCCAATTGTAATTGACTTCCTAGTTGAATGCAATTTCTACAAGTAACAAGCATTCTAGGCATCAAAGTGCCTGTAATTTTATGGTACATTGGTGCCAAAAAGAAGTCTACAAAATTGTTGTAGTTCCTTCTGTTATCAATCATCCTTATTTGAGGTGTCCACTCATATATTGGATTTTGGCCCTGACTGCAAAGCTAGTTTGTCTAAAATACTGCATGATGCTTTTCTAAGAGAAGATAGCACAAGTAGGTTATGAATCTAAATGTCTTTTGTGAACCTCTTTGAATCATTAGTAATTGATCTTGCATGCAACGAACAATGTGCTCAATAAAACAATATTTTACTGGTTCTTTTTCAAAATGAATATGAAAAAGCATTTCAAGAATGCTGGCACCCACTTGTTTATTACTATCCAATCCCAAACAAAATGCTAGCAAGGAAATATTGTCCTATGCCCATGGCACAAAAATATCATAATCATAAGGAGGCTTATGATCTAGACTCAAACTATAACCATTTGTTATTCCTTTGATATAAGAATCTCTCTGTGTTACATCTAACTTTTCATAATCCTCTGCCAGCTTTCACAAGGTCAATATGCATGTTTGAGTTTTTTTGTTGAAACCCTAGGTTCAACAAACTAGAAAATTAACTCTTGGTTATGGACAAAATTTCCTCCTGAGTATTTTTATTCACAATTGCTTTTCTATTTTCATCATAATTTTCAGCGCAGACCGTGACAATTTTTGGGCAAGGGAATACTTGAGGTTATGCCATGTGTGCCAACCCAGCAACCCACGATCCAATTTTATTTGCCCTTGCATTTATCACGGGGTTAAATGAAAAAAAATTTGAAGCCTTATTTGGATCGTTCCACTTGTTTTCAAGTGCAAATCTAATTTCCATTATTTCCTTATTTCCATGAATAACAGGATCATAAATATCATGGAATAAATCAGTGAAACCTGGTGTTTTAAGTAGATTATGGAATTCCAGTATCTGACTTGGCCTTTTACTCGTAGTCTTATTCTTGATATTTGTTTTTCCCATCGTGGTAAGTTGGTAAGCAGTATCACTATTTACTCATAGGAAAATTCAAATATTTATACACAGCTACAAGCCTACAATTTACAGGGGTGATTCAAAATTAAACCCTAACAGGATAAAAAAAAATTTATAAAATATAAACAGTAAAGTTGATTTCATTAAACCCTAACAGGCTAATTTTTTTTATATAATATAAATAGTAAAGTTGTAAATGAAGAGATTTGAAAAATTTAAAATGCGGGACATAGGTGTTTAGGATTTTAGAAGTTACTCGTTACCCTTAGTTTCAATTTTTTTAGACTATGACTGGAAAGAGAGCTGAGAGACTTTTTTTCTTTTCTCAGGCTCAGACATCAATCCTCAACCTAGAAATTTAGAATCTGTAACCCCTATCTAAATCTACAGACTACTTATAGTTTATACTTATGAATGAAAATTTAGATTGGAAACTTTAAGTGCAAAAATTGTACAATCTACAACCGTCACACTTGTCACTGACTCACTAACCGTGTGAGTGGACACGCGTCATGAATCTAGAATGGGTTTGCAAAAATGGGTTTTTTTTCCCTTTTGGGCTGAAATACAGCTTCGATCATTGATCTACAATCATCCAATGATCATAATGTCATGAGACTCATGACTCATTGTTAGTCACATTAACGTGGGTCCCATTAACGAGTCACATTAATGATTCAGACATGTCACGTCATCATCAAATGACATTGTTGACAATTGGTAGACCGTGCGAGACTACGAGTGGAATGTGTTTAGTGAGTCGTGACATGTGTCATGATTCTGGAAAGGGTTTGAAAAGATGGGGTTGCTTTTCCCATTCGACCCAAAATACAACTTTGATCGTTGATCTACAATCATCCAATGGTCAAAATTTCATTGTTAGTCACCGTGAGTGGTGAGGTGGCCCCGTGGGTCCCACTCCCATTAACTCACTATGTCACGTCATCATCAAATTGAAATGACATTGTTGGTAGACTACAACTAATGTTTAGTGAGTCGAACATGTTTAACTTTAGTGACACGTGTCATGATTCTAGATAGGGTTTGAAAAGATGGGGTTACTTTTCCCATTTGACCCGAAATACAACTTCGGTCCTTGATCTACAATCATCCAATGGCCAAAATTTCATTGTTAGTCACCATGAGTGGTGAGGTGGCCATGTGGGTCCCACTCCCATTAACTCACCATGTCACATCAGCATCAAATTGAAATGACATTGTTGGTAGACTGCGACTAATGTTTAGTGAGGGGAATGTGTTTAGTGACACGTGTCATGATTCCAGAAAGGGTTTGAAAAGATGGGGTTGCTTTTCCCTTTCATCCTGAAGTCCATTGTACATCGTTGATCTATTCTCATCCAATGGTAGTTATTTGCAACGGATGTCAGACATTGTTAAATGTTATACTATTTTTTTAATAATATTACTTAAGTTAGCGTTTAGAGATTACGAGATTTCTCAACATGAGTTATCAGTTAAAGTAATATTTTTTATTGATTATATAGTATACTTAAAGTTAAAATGATATTTTTTATTGATTATAACTTTAACGTTGATAATCATAATCACATATAATTCTCATACCTTATAATTAGAAAACCATAAATTCTTTCTCTAACATGTTACCTTATTAATTCACTTGTCCTTCAAATTGATTATATACTTATAGTATACTTAATGTTAAAATGATATTTTTTATTGATTATAACTTTAACGTTGATAATTATAATCACATATAATTCTCATACATTATAATTAGAAAACAATAAATTCTTTCTCTAGCCTTATTAATTTATTTGTCCTTCAAAATTTTGTAAATATTTCATATTAACTACATTGTACAGCTGTGATATAGTGATACATTTTAAATATTCAAATTTAAAAATGGAAATACCATCTGCATCATTTGAACGTTTCCTTATTTGTACTGAAACATACTTACAAGTTACATCATACATGTCAAATACACAAATAAAGCATTTAAGCAACTAATTAAAATATTGCAATCACAATGAAAGAGAAGTCTAAAAACCATTTTTTGTACCCATAAAACACAGTGACAAAGAAGTCTAAAAGCTTGTGAAATTTTCATTATACTTTTTCATAAAATTATAATTACATTGTACTCTTCCAATACAATACTACAAAGAGAAACCTACTATTATACTATAAACAAAAAAAAAAAAAAAAAAAAATGAGGTACATTTTTTTTCAAAAAAAACTACTAGTAGTCCACTAGTGATTTTGCCCTGTGGCTCCATCTGAGTAGAATTTTGCAGAGAGAATTAATTGTGAGAATTCATTAAGCCACACGTATTACCCCTCCTGAGCCTCCTCTTCATCAAGCATAAACCACTTACGAAGAAAATCCCTAGCAATCAATGCCCATTTCCTATGGCGCTTCAACTGCCCAGTAGTCAGGCCCAACAAAAAAGGTTGCATGGCCACATTCTGGCCTGGGAGGAGAAGCTTGGGTATTTCACTTGCCCAAGTGATCCCCACCCCTATTTCTGCATACATGATAACATTAACATTGTCCCCTAGGTATTCTTCTTTAAAAACCTTCCTCAGCAGCATTAGCATGTCCACCTTCTCTCCTCCGAGGTCGAGAAGAGATGCCAGAAAATGGGACATAATGTTCGTATAGACCCGGTGCCTATCTTCATTGTGCAGAAACTCTCTACCTAGCACCATTTTAATAGCCTCTAATACGATAGGCCCACCCTCCTTACAAATAGACTCTAAGGTTTCATCAGAAAAGGAACCCAGAAAGGCCTTCTAGGCCTCCTTAGATGTGCATCTAAGCCTAATTGGAGTGTCCATCTCAAATAGTAAAACTTCAGAAAACTTTTTTAAAAAAATTTGCAAAGTGTAGAGTGCAGACCCTAAACAAACAAATTATCTAGCAAAGATGAATCGATGAATAATGAAGCAAGATCGTCTATAAATAGCCCTTGAATCCTTGATCATTACTTAGCAATAAATTGTTCTTTCTTTAATGGTATTAAATCCATTGTACTTAATATGACTCTAAATCTTTCATGTAAATCTTTCCCCTAAATGCATGCATGTGAGAAATTAAAATTTAGTCCTTAATCTATCATATCTAGCAGTAAATCTTTCCCATAAATGCAAAACTGTCAGAAATCGGTTATATCACTTGTACAAATTTGGAAGTGGTGCATGACAGTTAAAGAATGTCTCTTGTCATTGACAAGGCATTTATTTCTTACCAAGTTAAGAGGTTAAAAGTTGCACTATAGGACTGTGATTATCGATACCAACATGTATACATTGTAGTCTGCAGACACGTTGACAACCCTAGTTTGATACGTGTCAACATTTCGGTGACTTCCTGGACAATTATGTTTCCTTCAAGAAATTGGGCCCAAAATTTAACTTTAGCCATTTATCTTGGATCATCAGACGGTCTCAAATAATACATTTAACATTATAAAATAATGTATGTATGTTAAGAACTTAGGTTAGGTTATGTGTCCGTGTTATGTCCCATCTTTTGGAAATCGCCAATAAATTATTTTTTTTCCCAGAATTAACGAACGATTAGCCAATAAATTGTTTTTTTTCCCATAATTAACGAATGATTAGCTAATACAATTATTTTTTTCCCTTCAAAAAAATATTATTCACCTCATATATTATAATTTTTTACTTCAAAAGAAAATCATTCGCCTCATATATTATAATTTTTTACTTCACAAGAAAATTATTCGCCAGCAATTTATGAAATTTTCATTCGACGGGGAAAAAATCGCCAATACAAACTATGAAAAATTGTGAATTTGAAAAAAAAAATCACCTGGATTAAAACAAATTCCCCCCTAAAATAGTGTACGATTCGCCAAGATTTTACACTTTTTCCTAAAAGGGGGTTTCTTAAAGTTATCCCTGAAGTCATGTCAATGTGAATATTCTTTCATTACATTCCATAATAATAATAAATCTTAATTCCCAAAATAAAAATACAAGAGGTCATTCATAAGTTTAATAACTCTAAACATGTATTCCCTTCAAGAAGATGCATAACTCCCATCATGTTTTCTAATGAAATTAAGAATATTACAATTTGGCACAACAATCCCCCCTTTATACAAGAGATATTTCAAGTCATGTCAATGTGAATATTCTTTCATTATTTTTCATAATAATAAAGCTTAATTCCCAAAAGAAAAATACAAGAGGCCATTCATAAGTTTAATAACTCTAAACATGTATTCCCTTCAAGAAGATGCATAACTCCCATCATGTTTGCTAATGACATTAAGAATATTACTTTCATGACTCACACATACAATTAACTAGCAAAATAATCTAATGAAAATATATTATGATTAAATTAATCTCCTAAGAAGCATGGTATTATAAGTCCTTTATGAGGCGGGGTATGACATCCCCCTCCCCTTATCCTTGACTTCCTCTTGGAAGTCACTTAAATTTAGGAATATAATTCTCATCCTTAGCTATTAATTAAATCATTGAACATTTTAATCTTTAATATTATTAATAAAGAATATAAATCATTAGTCACATGTGCATAGATAAATCATTTATGGACATATACTCATTTTCCTTAATTTTTAAATATAGAACTTGAACCGTAATAGATGTTTAAGATATACTTAATTTAGTCACTTCAAGAATTTAAGAACAAAATAACATATATTGGAACAATTTATTTTCAATATTTCAAATGCATCACATGCTTTCATAATTCACATAATTCTTCAATTTGCAATGTACTCATGCATAGTAATATCATCAAAAATGTCAATGTCTAAAATAATGTCATATGAGAGTATACTGGTAAATGGCCTTTTTTTGGCACAAAATCTAACTCAATTGTACCACAAACATCACTCATAATGTTGGTACCTCTAATATTTCATAGTGTATCTATTCATGATTAAATGGTATAATATGTGTCACTTTTTTTAAGTCATGGTTTTTAGTTGCTCCATATTATATTAATTGATAACATCACAATGATTATGTAATAATATTATAAAATGGTTTTACAATACACTGTCATAATAGAAGACACACACAAGGGCTTATGAGGAAGGTCATCCATAATACTGATGCTATAGGAAATGATGGTGTCACGTGGATCTTCTCTAAGAAACCCCCCCCCCCCCCCAATACCTTTCCTAGTACCCTCACTTGGTTTGTGTAAGGGGGTTAGCCTCCAAAGGTAGGTACAAAATAATCACACACATGATCTAGGGGGGAACGGATTACGACTATCCCATACCGGTTCCATTTGCACCCCCATCTTCACAATAAAAGTATAAATTCCCCACCGCATCTACTCCCCCATACGACCTGCCAAGAACCCCTCCCAGGTATGACAGTTTACAATATTCACATCACGAACATATTTTGCCAAAAAAATTCAACAATAAGGGCCTCAACAAATAAAAGTTAATTTCAAGATAAAAATCTATAAAGTAATAATTGAATAAAGTAAAATTCAAGAGTGGACACATTAGTAAAGCCTTAATTTAAAATAAGTCAAAACATTTCCTTGAGGCAAATAGGACCATCAAAATAAAACTTGGCTAAGTAGCCCAACACTATTTTTTTTATTGTTGGCAATAACAAGAAATATAATACAATTTATCAACAAAAGAAAATTGTTCAACATTCCACATTTTATCAACAATTGCACATTACGAGCACTATGTGGCCTTTTACAACCACTACGAGGGAGGAGGGGAATGGTGGTTCTCTAACCACATAATCATAATAGTGTGCCATATGAAGGTTGTCTCTACCACATAAAATATAACCAATAGTGGTCCCACACAACCTGAGACATGATCAATAATAAATATGTAACACCATGTATCTGAAAAGCCAATATATCTGCAATAATATCCAAGTCTCATTGTCATAATGGGTACCGTCCTTAGCCCTTGGGTAAACACATTAAGTAGGTTTTCACTATGAACCAACAAGTGTGGTTCTACATGTGGGGGATTCTATAGGAACTATCATCCCTCAGAATCTCACACACAAGTAATGTTGTGAGACTTCAATGGAGGTTCTCTATCACTCAACCCCTATTCACATGGTGTTCATCTCACATGGAAGAAAATGCTTTCCATGGATCACTTCCAACATAACATTATAGTGTGCATCCTGTACGGTATAAAATAGTACTTACCATAGAGAACTATCCACACAACATCATGGTGTGCATCTTGTACAACAAAAATGACTTTCCATGGAGCACTACCAACACAAAACTATACATGATTCACATAAAACACAATAACCACCACATAATATTCTTACAAAGGGTGCTCCTTGATGGGTCGCATAAAATGTCCATCTCACCCTTACCCAAGTGAGGCAAAAAAAAGGCCACCAACTTGGGACACATCACATTTACTGGCTTGTTTCACATGTCACTAAACACATGTTTTCATATTTTTTACAATCATTTCCACACATACAACACCTCCACGAGCATACCACATTACATCACCAAGTGGGTTATTTACAAGTTTTTACAAGGTTCAAACACATACAAGTATGAGAGTAAATTTTGTATATGCATTTATCTTTTTCCAACAAGGTTTGTTTCATCACTCATGTGTGTCCATGTTTTCCCTTTTTGTTATATATGAAATGTAGTTTTATAGTTTTGAGTATTATCCCACTAGAATTTACATATTGATGTATCTCACTCACAATTCTAACTTTTCTCTAGATCAATACTCACCATTTTATAAATTATCAATAATTCTTCAATCAACTAGGTGTGGTATGTTTACATTTACACAAAATATAAACATTTTCACTTTCGAGTTTTTTTGTCTCATGGCATAACAAGTTCTTAATTAATGTATACACACTAAATAAAATAAATATTTTACAAATCATTGGCTTTTTAAAAAAATACACTATTATGCACGCTCATATAAATAAATCCTTACTCATACATTATAATCAAAATTTAATTGCACAAAACATAAGAGCTATACCAAAGTGCAATTGCCTTAGCAAGTCAACTCATTATCAATTCTCATGTTATATCTCATGAACAAAGTTGTAATAAATAAAACTAACAATACAATAATAAATCACTTTAAATCAAAGTATTTATGCTACATGGATTCAATTTTATTCTCACCATGAATCCTTATTACCCTCATACTTAGATCTTAATGAAAATTTTATTGCCTTCAAGAGAACATCAACTGTGAATAAATTCAATGGTTCAAAACCCTTATATTGATCTTGTTATATGCTTATACCTATAACATAATAATACCCAAATTTATTTTTTTTAAGTTTAGCTTCCAATTTACTAGTTCAATGATGCAACTTCTCAAGTACTTTCCATATTTTGTTCACAAACATGAAATTGCTTACACATGACATTAGTTAAATTTCATCATCATGTTAAAGTTATCTCCTCCTAAGCAATTTTTCTATAACACAATTCTTTATTACCATGATCTACAACTTTAGATAATGAAATACCTATGTTTTGGTAGGACATTGGAAATCTCATACTCTTAGTGTTGAACTACAACTGATTTGGAATCTGATTGAAGAATCTATGATTACAAGATCATTGAGGAGTTTCTAATTAGATATGTAATATGATTAAATTAGTATTATGTTGTCATTGATGTCAACTAGTTTGACAGCACTTATCTTGTAAGTTACTATACCGAGACATCTAAAGAAAGGTGAAAGACATGAAGAACAAAGAAATCTACATGAAGAAAGATGTACATGACAGATGAGGATAAGGAACACATTGAGTAACTTGTTGATGAGTCTATGACTTGATGATATTGACTTTATTATGTTGCATTCATCTATAATGAAGTGTAGAGCTGAAAGACACAAAGCAGTGTTGTCGGTAAATGAAGCATTTCTAGTATACACCGACGGAGTGTAGTGTATACTGATCACAGTATTGACTGATCAATGTTCACTAACGCATTTCTTTGTTTAGCCGAGCGAAATAGAATGAATTAAATGATTAGTTTAGCTGATAAGATTGATGAGCTCGCAAGAGTATAACATCGAGGTAACAAATAATGTTTGTTACACAGATCGACGGTTGACAAAATTCTGGGAAGATCTAATGGAGAAGATTGAAACGTGTTATTGACACAAGTACCGAGAAAGTTTGAAGTGGCAAAATCTATGAATGTGGTTAAGCGGAAAAATCTAATGGTGGAAAAGAAAATGATTTACTCATCTATATAAGAGAACAAAATTTCTTTATGAAAATATGTCGAAAGAAGTAGAAGCTACAAGAATATTGCGTGAACAAGGTTTTCATGCATTCTGATCATACTGGTTAAGTAAGAACTGAGCTACAGAACAATTACCGAGCTATAGATAGCAATTACCGATGGACAGTAAGTTGATATAGTATTGAATCTAAAGTGAACTATTGATCAGAAGGATTTGTATGGACTAAATATTGATCTGTAATCTAGAATTGAAGTTGTATTAAGGCAGGTCGTTTACTGTTACATATTTAACCATTGTATACAGACAAAATCTATTAACCGAGTGGACTCTAAAATTCTTATGATGTATCATTCATAGAATGAACATTGTTATCCTGTCAACCCCATAGTGAATGCTGGTTGAATGATAACTTCTAGTCTAAAATCCTCTAACAAGGTCACACCTGACAGTGTGTTTGTAAACCTTTCACAGGGTTGGGTCTTAACTGACCTCACTTTAGAAGAGTGAACAATTTTGGGTTGTCGGTCCCAGGTAATTTTTCCCTTTACAGGGTTTCCACGTTAAATCTCTTGTGTTATGTGTTGATTGTGATATTTGTTTGTTATCATTCTTTACATGTTACATGTTAGATTTGATTGGTAAACTATTATAGTATTAGACTGGTAATCGGTAAAAGTACAAACAGTGAAAGTATTTAGTGTTTACCGATGAGAAAAAATTGAAGAAATGGTTTTGAATTATACAATTTTTTTTTGGGACACTGGATAACTGATCCCCCCCCCCCTCTCAGTTATTCTAACAATTGGTATCAGAGCTTTGGTTGCTTGGAACAGAGTTTTAAGGACTTAAGCATAAAGATCTCAAGATGTATAAGAGGGAAGTACTGAAACTAAACAAAGAGAACTTCAGAGTATGGAAAAGCAGAATGAAGCTACACATATCTGGAATTGGGAACTCTGCACTAGATGCGATGGAGAATGGCTACATACAACCACCCACTGGTCCCTTAACTCTTGATCAATTAAAGGACAAACATGAACACAATGTTACTATGATGGAACTTGTTGCTGCCTGTACCAATGCTGAATTTGAAGATATCAAGACATGCATGACTTCCAAAGGAATGTGGGATAAATTAACACAAATATACAGTGGAGATCTGAATGTCAAAAGAGCCCGAGCTGAAAGTCTGAGAGGAAGATTTGATGATATGAGAATTAAAGAAGGTGAGAACATTGTCCAATATTCAAATAGACTCAAAGAGGTGGTACATGCTATTAGAGCATCTGATGAAGTAATTGATGATGAAACAGTGATAAGCAAGATTCTCAGAACTTTGCTACCAGTTTATGCAATCAGGATTTCTGCAATTCATGAAACAAGAGCTACATCCAACCTTACTCTTGACACTCTGATTGGTAAACTTACAACCTTTGAACTAAAAAAATTTGATAACAGTGTTGTTCCTTCTATTGAATCCACTTTCATGTCTTCTTTGAAGATTGGAAAGTCTAGCAGGAATAGTAAGAATTGTGATAGTGATGACAATACCGATGATGAACTTGATGAGCTTGAAGCACTTATGGCCAGAAGATTTCCCAAAGGAAAAGGAAGGTATAGAGGTAAGCTACCTTTGGCATGCTTTAACTGTAAAGAAGTCATTCATATGGCTACTAGATGCCCTCAGAAGAAAGATGATGATAGATCCAAATACCGATCTGAAGGAAACTATGGGAGAAGAGTCAACAAAGGCTACCGACACAACAACAGAGACAACCGAGATGAAAAAGGCAAAAAGGTATGTTACATAGCCAAAGATATTGAAACTGAATCTGATTCTGATGATGATATAGAAGTTGTATTTGTTTCTATGAAAGATGAATTAGAAGAGGAAGAGAAACATGAAGAGACAAGACTGATCTCTAAAGTAAGCAGAAATGATACATGGATCATAAACAGTGGCTGTACACATCATATGACCAGTGATGTAGAGAATTTTGATCATCTTGTTGAATATAATGGAGGATCTATGAGAATGGGAAATGATGCACCTTGTATGGTAAGAGGTAAAGGTTCATTGATGATCAATGATAGACTACAATGTGAAAATGCATACTGGGTAGATGGATTGAACTATAATTTGTTAAGTGTGGCTCAACTGAATAATTCAGGCCACCGACTAGCTTTTGAGAGCAAAAAGGTGAAGATATATGATGATGGAGGAAGACTTGTCAGAACTGGTACACAATCCAGAGGTAATCTATTCTATCTTGATATGGATTAGTCTTCTTGTTTGTTAATAAAGGATGAAGATGCCTGGTTGTGGCACAGAAGGTTATGCCATGTGAATTTTGACAACATGATCAAGATTAGTAGAAAGAAAAGAGTTAGAGGATTTCCTAACTTGACAAAACCTTATCATGCCATGTTCCATGAATGTCAAAAAGGTAAGATGACTAAGTCTACTTTTAAAAGCAAAGACTATTCAACAAAGAAGATACTTGAGTTGGTTCATACCAATCTATGTGGTCCTATGAGAACTCAGAGCTATTCTGGAGATAGATATTTTATTCTTTTTTTTTATGACTATACTAGACTGATGACTATTATGTTCCTGAAAGAAAAATTTGAAGCTTTCAAAATGTTTAAGTGGTATAAAGCTAAGGTAGAGAAAGAAACCAGAAAGGAAATAAAATGCTTAAGATCTGATAGAGGAGGTGAATTTATCTCTGATGAATTTACTAATTTTTGTAATGAGCATGGAATCAAAAGATAGGTATCTGCACCAAGGACACCTCAGCAAAATGGCATTGCTGAAAGGAGGATGGAGATTATGAGGGTTCTAAATTGTACACAAGATAACCTTATTATTAAAACAAAATTTGATTTGATTTTATCCATCTAGCTCTTAAAATATATTGGTGACCATTTTAAGAGTCATGTGATTGTGTCTTTTTTTTAGCTCTTATGGTTAGGTGAGATTTTATGAAGAATTCCCTCAATATGACACTCTTTCAATATCACTATTAGTGTTTCATTTAATTACTTTCTCTTGATATAGTCAATACTAAGATTCTCTCATTCTTCAAATATCCCATGATACATTGCCAACTTAGCCTATAATTAAATGGTTGATAAAATTTCAATATTTTACATTTAACAAGCTTGAGAAATCTTGTAATATTACTTTGATCTTATAACATTATTCCTATAAGTCACTAACTATAACTCAATTTTACCCAAGGTTAAAAAGTGTTAATATAATATGAGGAATCTGGGACAACATGTTATATCTCCTAATTGAGATAGTGTTTCCTCTATTCTACCACTCTATTTTCTCATTTTCAAAATGATTAAGACAAGATTCCACCATTACCATTAACCAACTAATAATTATCTAATATAGATTATTTACCTTGAATACAATGTTCTTAGTATAGTTTAGTTTTAGAAGTTAAATCTTAAATTAGGGAAGAGTTCATGAGTACATTATATCCAATTTTGATCTAATGAAGATCTCACTTTTATTTAAAATGCATTGTACCATTTAACCTACTTCCACATAGTGACAAGTACTTTTCTACACAACTTAGACCCAATTGATGTCCTAGTGTTGCAACCTAGGGCTCTGATACCAAGTGTAATGTCCAAAATTTCATTAAAGAAATCTATGTCATGGTAGTAAAATGAATATTCAAATATCTAAAGGCTACATTTGATTTTGGTTTGTGGTATCCTAAAAGTGAAAAGTTCCAATTTACTACATACTTAGATGTGGATTGGGTCAAAAGTGTAGATGACTGAAGAGAACAAGTAGTTGAGGTTTTTTTTATAGTCTTGTATCTTTTTTGAGAAAAAAATTAGTACTTCATATCCCAATCTATGATAAAAGTGGAGTATATATTAATATTTTCATGTTGCACCCAAGTTCTATAGATAAAACTAAATTTGAAGGAGATGAAAATAGAGTTTGATGGGCCCATTTTTATTATTTTTTATAACAAAAGTTCCATGAATATTTATAAGAATTTGGTAACGCATTCGAGGGAAAAATGCATTTAAATATCATTTATTAAGAATGAAGGTTGTAGAAAAAGAAGTAAAGCTAGAATATGTTGAGACAAAGGAGAAAATTGAATTCATATTCATAAACCCTCTTCCAAATGAGACATTTGAGCATCTCTAGTAGAAGTTGGGAGTGGTTTCTCTCTCATCTTGATTTTAGAGGAAGTATATGTTGAGGGAGACTGTTGACCCCCTTATGTAAGAAAACTAAGTAGTCTTGAAAAGAGTTTTAGTACATATATTAGGGAACAAGAGCATGAGATTCAATGGTTTTGGATAAAGGATAATCGTTATCCTTTTTCATTGATGTCAAAGGGGGAGAAGGGAACCCAAATGCTATATATCTCAAAAGGATTAAAAAATTTAAATTCTCAAAATATTTTTATAGGGTCATGCATACCTCATAGGGGGAATCCCCAACATGCTTAGATTATGTTGGTGTATTGGTAGCACTTCATTTTTTCAATCAATGAAAAAGGGGGGGATTATTGAACAATATGTTGTCATTAATGTCAAAGGAGTCAATTGGATCAATGAGAATTAAGTGAATTGCATTTCCCTTTTACTTGATCCCATATATGGTAGCTACAATAATTTTAATTACTTTTGACACATGTCAATGTTCAAGAATTTGAGTTCTAGGACTATGACAAGCTATGCTTAATATCTCTCTTGAATTTATCATTATGTTCTAGTTTGATTATTTTTTTATTTTCTATCACATAAGCTATATTCTAGGAATATATGTGGTTTGATTCTAAGGATTTTTTCTCGAAAACTATATGTGCACTCAATTTCACTGTCATGGTGTTTGGACCCTCATTCTACCATAACTGGGAGTTATGGGATGTGGTTTGGAAGTAAATTTAAGATAAATATGAAGTTTAATATTATAAAGATTTAGTGACCAAGTTCAACAAACAAAGAGTTAGGAGTGACAGAGTGTTCATTGTTCTTGTTGGTTGATTGTGCTAATGTTCCAGATTGATGCACTAGAGAAGGGTAATGTGCACCATCTAGAGGAAGTGTGTAGATGTTCATTGAAGCTAGATGAGTCTATGATTGGTACCACATAATTTCCCCACTTTTTTAGTAATGTGTGGGATTTTGGACGTGACCTATTACATATTTGGTTAAAGTATTCTATTGAGGCTTACTAGGGATATTGTGATTCTATTTAGGCCAACTTGTGAATGTAAATATTATTGTAATGCATATGTATTATTAATATAGGTTCAAGTATTTAGTGTGTATTTTTTTAATTTGTGTGAAATGTGTGGTTGTTGATGTGCAAGTATAAGGGTGATTATGATGTGATTTGCATCTCAATCATTATTTGTGATTTCATTTAAACATATATGCACTATATGGGTGTGTTTTGAAGTTTATCAGATAAATGAGTAGTTGACTATTCAACCTTGAAGGTTTGCATTATATATCTCTTCTATTATACTTGATATTGGTGTCTCAAAAGGTGAGTTGGTGCTCGAATGTTGGATTGCGGGATTGGTGTCTCCTCTAGGTTGGTTCCTCCAAATGTGATTGGGGATTAGTGCCTCTGGTAGGTTGATGAATATTTCATTTTTTAAATCCTTATTATATTCTTTTAAGGATAGATTTGACTAGTAGATCATATCAATGATTCTCATTGTGGTTTTTGCCTTTCTAAATTTTATGTAAATTTTGTGTTCATTTGTATGGATGTGTTCTTATGTTCATCATATGATAATTCCTTGATCATTAAGGAAAGAATAGTAAATTCCACTAATAATGATTTGGATTTAAAGACAATCGTGATGCTTGGAGAAGTTATTAATGATAATTGATGTTCAATCAATGTGAAATTGGTATATACTGAGTCACCCTCCAAGTATATTTGAGTGATTAATAGTTTATACTAAGGGGAGGTAGGGGTGAATCAGTATTAGGATAACCTTTAATTTTTCAATATAATAAAAATAATAATATCAACCACAAAAAATCAAAAAATAAGAACACTTAATAACACGATAAAAAATCACAATTTATCTGGAAACCATTTTGAGAGAAAAATAAAACAAAAGGATTTTCTTAAGTATAAACAAATTATCACAATGTTTTTGGCACCAACCTTCTGGATGCATCAATCCCCGCTTATATTTATAGGCACCAACCCATTAGAGATATCAATCCATACAAATGTACATCAACTTAGTAAGCAATGCTAATCTTTCTAAATTGGAAGGCAAAAACCTCTCCAATGATTTCCACATAACTACACTTATGTCTACTCTAAAAGTAATGTAATTTCTCTTCCAATAGTGATGTAACGCATACTCCAAATTCATAGCCAAACCAGGTATATATTTTTCTATTAATTTGTACTAATGCATACTCCAATATTGCATGATATCTCTACTCAAATGCTAATATGAATAACCTCAATAGAATTATATATATTGCCTCTATATGTTGGTATGATTTTTCTATATAACCTCTCTAATTTTTATATATAGTCTTCTCAAAAGGTCTTATATAGATCTACTCAAAAAATGTCCTTAAACATACTTACAAACTCCTATATGTCTGCTCATAAATTTTGATGTAATTTTTCTCTTGAATATGTTACAAATAAGAAATATATTTGTTAATTTCTTGATTCTTACACCTCTATTTTTCTTTATTTTATACCCCACCAAAAGTCTCTTCACCCAAGAGATGCATGTATTCCAAGTAGCCAACCCTATTTATAATTTTTTTTATTTTATTATCCAAAGAGATGGGTGATCTCTTGAGGGGTAAACCCCTTATTTATATTGAACACACTTGGAGACTGAGAGGGGGGGAGGTGGTTGAATCTGTCTTTAAATCATAAAGTTTTTAATTTAATTTTAATACATGTAACTTTAATCAGAAATAATGAAAGTTAAGAAAATAAACACCAATGCACAAGAGAGCATCATATTTATGTTGAAACCCCAATGAGGGGTAACCATAGTGAGAATATCTCACAATATAAAAAATTATTACAAGAGTCTCAGTGTTGGACTTACATCCAAGACTCATTTTCTTAGGGAAAGATACAAATAAATTTCTCTGAAGACTCGCTATTTTTGAGAAAGATACAAATGACCTGTAAAGGAGACTCATTGTCTCAACACATGATACATGAAATGAGTCACAATGAATAGGCCTCTAGCGTACTTTAAACATTCTCCTTATAATGTATTTTCCTTTGACATGATGTCTCAAGAAACATTATTAATTTAATGCCACAATTTCCACCACACACTATGAATCATTTGTGCCCTATCCATAAAATATTTAACCAACTTGAAAAATAAAACCTTTAAACCATAGATATTAATGTTAAACATAAAATCATAGAATTAAAACACCACATAAACACATTAACAAAAATATTTTTGATGTAGAAATCGTATTAGGGGAAAAACCATGGTGGGGATCAAACTCATAAGATGATGTACTTTGTTAAATGTACAATACCCTATTAAAGGTAATATAAGGGGAATACACATGCATTCAGGTGCACTGACTAGAGCTCATTGCTCAATTACAACAAGTGAAGGTTCATTGCCTTATAGATTAACTTGGACAATAATTTGTTTTATCGACATCAATTCACTAATTATGAATTGACGGATAGAAACTCCAACATGCCAATACAACTCCAATGAATTACAACAAATATTTTCCTCCATTGTATATTCCACTCATACATCTTCACACAATCATTAATACATTATGCTCGCACACATACATGCCTTCTCACTTACAAATGATTACATTCTTTTATATATTTCATCAACTTATTTCTACAAGGTCGACCAGGGACCTAATTAAAAAATATCAATTCATTACAGCTCAATATACAATATGATCTATTGAATGTTCGCTAAGACATAAAAATGATCCATCACAACATCCTCAAACACATAACAGCTCCATAAATCATGCCACAATCCATTTCAACATGTTACACCAACCATGTCATCTAAGAATGTTAAGAACAATAATCAATAAACTCTACCACTCTATAAACATATCTTGTGATCCTCAAACTGATGAACCAATCATGTCAATGACACAAATCCAAGTCCTAAACTATCACATGGATCTAAATATTATCATACTTTCTCTTCTTGAACACTTCTATAACATAAAAATATCAGTCTTTGATAAATCATCCATAACTAACTCAATCATACTTTGAACCTCTATTACTTGACATAGATCAAGTATAGACATTCATCAATATATATATCTAACTTTGCATCATCATATACATAACATAGTAGCCTCACTGAACATTCATACAACATCTCTACAATACTGTCACAACTAAGAAATATGTTGCAATCAATGACAACGCATCTCTCAAAGATGTGATAGCAATCTCAGAAGCACATATTTGCACAATATCCTAGAAATATCCCCCATTGACATTGATGGTAACATATGATTTGAAAAACCAATCAATACCAAGAAATACCAACATTATCTTTCAAAGTCTCCAAAAAATATTATCACCTAGGGAAAAAAATATCTCCCCCTTAGATACATACTCTTCTCTCCATCATAACTTCTCTCCCTTAGATTCAAATACATGACTTCTCTCCCTCATATAAACATACCTTATTTTTAACATTCTCATCTCTCCCCCTTTGACATTAATAACAAAGACTACATAATATTCAATAGTACATCACAAGAACTAATCTTGTACATGAATAATATGCTTTGATCATCTACCACAGGTCGCTCTAACTACTAATCACTAACCACTACTCCCCCTAAGGAGAAAAAATCTTACATCAATCCAAGAAAAAAGAATATCTATGTTAAGTACCTTGGACTGATGCAACATGATGCATCTTAATTCATATTGGGAGGGGCTATCATCCCAAGCTTACCTGAAAGATACTCAAAAGTATCCTTTGGTAAGGGCTTCCTGAATATATATGAAATATTCTTTTTAGTAGATAAATTTTCCTTCTTCACTTTCTTCTCATCTATCCTTTTTCTCAAGAAATGATACTTGATAGATATATGCTTTTTCTTTGAATGTAGCACTAGATTCTTAGAGATATTGATGGCACTTGAATTATCACAATCAATAGTAATAGGCTCATCAATACTTACCCTTATGTATTTCATAATTTGCTTCATACATACCATTTGTGTACAATTCATAGCAATAGTAACATATTCTTCCTCAACAATAGACGGTGATATATAATTTTGTTTCTTACTTTCCTATTAAATCGGTCTCTTTCCCAAGAAGAATGCACCTCCACTAGTACTTTTTATGTCATTCATATTTCTTGCCAAGTCAGCATCAGTAAAAGAACATAATGTAAATTCATTATCCTTAGGATACCATAAACCATTATCAACTTTTCCTTTCAAATATCTTAATATCCTCTTCACTACAACAACATGAGATTCCTTCAGTTTTTCTTAAACACTAGTTGCCATACATACTGCACTCATAATCTCAGGTTTTTTTGTGTCAAGAACAGTATACCACCAATCATGGATCTATATCTTGTCTAATTTATGTTAGGAGTATCATCAACTTTTGTTAATTTTCCACCAGTCAACATAGGAGTTCCACCTATTCTAGAGTCTTCCATTCCAAATTTCTTCAATGATTCCTTCATATACTTAGACTGAGAAATGAAAATTCAATTTTTAGACTGTGCAATTTTCAAACCAAGAAATTTTTTTATCTCACCTACATAGACATATCAAATTCACTTTTCATTTCTTTAGCAAACTCTTTACTCAACTCTTTACTACCTCCAAAAATGATATCATCAAAAAATACTTCAACAATCAAAATGGTATCCTAATTAATTTTGAAATACAAATTGCAGTCTGCAGTACCTTTGTTGAATCCAAACTTAGATATTTTTCTATCCTTGCATACCCATGCTCTAGGGGCCTATTTCAATACATACAAATCTTTCTTCAACTTGTACACCATATTATCTTGATCTATCAAAGGGAAACCATCTGGTTGGTCTACATACACTTTTTCCTCTAAATCACCATTCAAAAATGTAGATTTAAAATCCATCTAATATAATTTGAAGTTCTTGTAAGTATCATAAGAAATAAATAATGTAACTAATTCAATTATAACATTAGGGGAAAAATTTTTATCATAATCAATACCTTCCATTGATGAACATCCTTTGCAAAAAAGTGTGGCTTTATTCCTTACAACTCCACCATCCTCATTCAATTTTTTTTCCGAAAACCAATTTAGTAGCATCCACATTCTTATCCTTAGGTTTGGGAACTAAGATCCATGTGTTGTTCTTATGAATCCAATATAGTTCTTCTTCCATAGATTTTATCCAACCTTCATATTAGCATGCCTCATGTACATCTTTAGGTTCAACTTTACAAATCAAACAAAAATTATTTCTAGCCTCTTATAACCTTCTTCTAGTATGAAAACCTATAATATACTTTCTAACCTCTGCTAACCTTTTTCCTTATCACCTATGATCTTATTTTCAAAATGATCTAGCCTTACATATCTTGGATTCTTTGGATTTGGATGAATACCTGATTCTTGAGTATCTTCTTCAACATTGGTTGGCTCATCTTGATCATCATGAACTCTAGGAGCAATCTAAAGTGGATTCTATGATTGAGTTTGTGTTCCCTAATTTCCACTGAAATCTTCATTATCTGAATCATAAGCACAAGATATAGATTATTTCTAACTGTATTCATCAACTCTCACGTTAGCACTTTCAACTATCTTCCTCGACCTCTTATTATAGACTTTGTATGCCTTACTCTTGGTAGAATAACTAAGAAAGATACCTTCATCACTTATAGGATCAAGTTTCCCTATGTCTTCATCTCTCTTGATATAACATTCTCTTTCAAAAAATTTGAAATATTTCACAATACGAGTCTTATTGGTTCCATTTTTTTAATTTTCACTCGCTTCAATGTATAGAGTGTTGTCAAAGCTGCTTCTCTCCAATAGATATTTGAAACATTATCTTCAATCATCATGGTCCTAACAGTATATAGGATTTATTTGTTTCTTCTTTCTACAATACCATTCTATTGTATAGTCCTTAGAGCATTATGTCTATCTCATTATTCCATGTTCTTCACAAAAATCATAGAACCGTCATGCCCAAAAATAAACAACGCGAAAAAAAAAAAAAAAAAATTGAACAAGGAACATTAGCACAACCATGCGAGGGGTATCATGGCCAACAAGATTATGTGGTGATCCCACACACATAACCTTGGTTGGCCAACCTCCCTGTGCAACATGGTTAAGGTTGACTATCCCTAAGTGGTACAACCAGACAGGACAACCGATGGCCGAACAAGGATAAGTTTTAGGGTAGGGTTAGTAACATGAGTGTGTTGGTCAAAGGGGATATTGAAGGTGACAGAGTTTTCTTAAAGATCTTATAATCAGAATCTAAATCTCCTTATACAAGCAACACGCTATGCAACATGAAACAGGTACAAAGGGATGCTCAAGGTCTAGATGTTAAAAAAAAACATAAGTCCTCCTAGAGCTTCTTAGATGCAGAAGACAATAAAGGCGTCATCCCTAGGAACTATAACAGGATACTAAGTTCACAATATTAACCCTAACAAAAATGATAAATCGTAAAGTTGTTCCAAGTCATAAGGTTAATTGAATATTTTGTCAACTTGTTGAACTAATAAACTCCAAAGGGAAATTACAAGTATCCACTCCAAGGTGAAACTAATTATAAAAAGTATAGGCAACTCGAGATAAAAATATACACGTGCATAAGGTTCTAAGATTTATGTCAAAGGATAATTTAATTTTTAAATCAACAATAATTTAGAATTTAGATACGTGTACTATTAAGGTAATTTACATGATCAAGTTATTCATAAGAATAACAATTTCATTTTTTATCGATTGCTAATTTCAATTTTTAACAACATGAATGTTCAATTTGTTAAATAAAATTTTCATTAGGTAATACCCTCATTTACTAAGCTCATTAATATGCAAATCTAATTTAACATTTATTCTGCAAATAAAGTTTTAATACAATACCCTTACTATTAATTAATTTAATAAACAACCCCTTCAATAATTTCCATGAGGTTAAAAATAGAAAGGTTAATTTCCTTTAACACCACATTTTTTTTTAAATTGAAATAAAAATAAAATTAAACAATATAATTAAAACCAAATTTAATATATATTTTTAAAAAAACTAAAATTAAATAACTTAATTAAAACTAAATTTTATAAATAAAAAATTTAATAATTTAATTAAAACTAAATTTAATATAACTAAACTAAAATAAATTAAATTATGAAAAATTTTGTTTAAAAAAAAACAACAAAAAAAAATCATCTTTTTAAAGTCCCCTTGGGACTGGCGAGGCCCACACTGCTATGGCAGTGTGGTACCTATCGTAGGCAGGCCGCACTGTCGTGGTAGTGCAGTACTTGCCTCGAAAGGGCCACCACCTGTCATGTGCAAGCCGGTGGGTGGGGCGTGGGGACCACCCCATCCCCACTCATTCAAAAAAAATTAAAATTTTGTTTTTAAAAAAAAAAAAATTTTAAAAGCCCCATTCGACAAGGGGCATACACATTTTACACTTTAGTATTTATATTTATTTCATTTTTATTTTTTAAAATATTTTGTGAACAGAATTTTATATTTATTTTAATTTATTTAAATCATGTCCTTTTTCAGGCTTCTTGGGTGGTGACCCAAATGGGTCCCACCCAAGTTTGACTTGGCTAGAAGTTTGCTCAATGCCTATTATTATATTTTTTTAATTTTAAAATGACAAGTGGGATAGGAAAATAATATTTAATTGACTATGGCATTTGGAAAGTGTATGGGGAATTAATTTTTTTCCCCATACATTTTCCAGAGACCTGTAGGTCTCTATTTGCCCATTTTTTTGGCTTTGACACTTTGTTTTCTTCCTTCTCTTGGTTTTGGTTTTTCTTTCACAATACATTTTATTCCATGGGGTTTTCATCCTTGTATTAATTTTCACAAATACATTTAACTTAACTATTTCCATTTACTAGTATTACATAGTAATTTTACAAGTCTATTTAGTTATCAAAGCTAATTCATTTCATATTTCCATTTCATTATATCCATCAAAATTGAAATATATTTTACACACATTCTCAATCAACTAATTCCTTTTGATAACTACTATTACATGCATTCAAATGAAACTCAATACAATGAAGCTATAATGAGATGCAATAATTTTCTTCCATTGATTTCAACATGAATACATTTGCATTTATCCTTGAGTAACATACAATATCTTCACAAAAAAGAATCTATTTCCCAAAAGAATCAAGGACATTTCTTCCATGACTCAAAATACATCAAGTACATTGTTACAACTACAATACTTGGGGTGTTATCTCCACAACATGATAAAAAAAATTCAATACATTCTTGCTCCCAAAATGACACCCAAAAGAAGGTTTTTTTTTCCAAGAGCTTTTTCCACATTAACAAGGTCACCAAATCCTGCAAATAAGAGCATAACCATGGAGTGCTCACCTCCCATCCTAGGTCTCTAAGAGACCACCCCCAAGCTTGGAGAACCAAGGCTAAATAGGTACACTCATACACAAACTTACAATGCAAAAAAAATAACAAAACAACAATGAACTCCCACAAAGATGTGGCTTCACAAATGGGTCACCTACAAACCCATTGAAATAGGGTGAAGATAGGATTTTCCAAGGAGGATAATGTCATTACAATATACATTTTCCATCAAGAGATTTCCATGCCTTCCAAGGGCTACATTATCACAACTTTCATACACAATATTTTATCCTTATCACCCCCAATGCAAGGATTACAACATGGCTTCATAGAGCCCATACTCCATGAAAATTTCCCTCTTCTCTAAGAGAAGAGACTCTCAACTACAATGGAAATCCCAACTAACCCCTTCACACAAGGCTACTACTTCCCTTCCCAAGGGTGAGTGATGCCTTGAACACCCATGAACAATCATACCAAAACAAGAAACAAGAAGGAGATACAAATCCATAATCACTCATACCCAACAACAACAACAACAACAAAAATTTACATAACAAAGAAAACATGCATTTCTACATATGCATTCTACACAATAATATTATAAATGAATTTACAATAAGATAGCTCCTTCATGGAAAGATCGCCAACCTTGGTCCAATGAAAATGGTAAGATTAAAGTTGAGAAGAGCCCTTTTCCTTTTCTTTGTCTTTCTCCTCCCCTCTCCAAACCCTAAGTGTCTCTAAAATTAGAGAGTGGGTGAACAACCCCTAAGTCTCTCCAAGCCCTCTAAAAAGACCTCCAATTCCTACTCATGATCTAGCAATAAATGTGATATGAACACTACTCCTTGACCTTACCTCTTGTTTCCCTCCTCTTAATGGTGAGTTTAGCAAGGAGTGTGGGACAAGTCAAATGCATGTGGCCTTCTCCATTTTCATCATTCTTGAAGAGTAGCCATTTTGGAGGGCCATAATTATGATCTAGACCTTCCCATAGGCAAAATCTAGCCCCTAACTCAAGGTGCCCCCATATTTTTGACCAAAAAAGTACTCTGGGGTCACTTTTAACCCCTCTAAAGTTCAACCTAAGTTTGAATCCGAATTTCAACTTGATGTGAACCCTACAAAACATCTACAAGGAAGTGGGGTTAATAAAATATCCTATTAGGTTGGATGCTTCTTGCCAAAACTCTAATTGACATGTCACCATCCACATAGACATCACAATACACTTCACATTTACAAATGACATGTCCAATTAACAAAATGAATTTAATCTAGTAACATGCATATAAATTACGTTTACAAATAAAATCACATTACAACAAGGTTTCAATCTCTTCATTAGATTAAACCTTGGCTTACTCAATTGCACATATGTTTAGCCCTAATTCTCCAAAAAATTTCATGGTTTTCTTTCTTGCACACTAAACTCGAGCATCAGTAGTCCAAGGAAATAAAATCACATATAAATATATACAATTCAATGTTACATAATTTGCAGACATTATTCAATATGCAGAATTCAATTTCCAATTACAATTTTCATTAAAATAATGCTTAGACATAGTACTTACAAAATTCTAACATCATGACATATTATCAATACTATTTCTTAAACTTCAAATCATAAACCATGAAATAATCAAATCTAACCATGATTAAGTCTTTCTCATCAAAACACATATCTAAGCATGTATTACAAGCTCAACAATATGCTCTAGGTTCTAATCTGCATCATAGATAGAATCCTCATAATAAGATCATTGTCATAAGACTTAATAACATGAGTCATTGTCAATTGATCAGGAAGTGTATCAAAATATCCGGTCATAAAGTATCAAAATGTGAATGTATCAATAATGCTATGATGGGTCGGGGAGAGGCCTCACAAGAACTTACTTGATGTGAATTCACCACCTCTATATGATCTCAGAGATTTAATCTTTAAACCTATTTCATTCTCAACCATAGCTTTAAAGATCTTAAACTTGTTAGAGGCTTTAGATTTTTCTCTCAAGAAAGTCACCCACATCATCCTTGAATAGTCATCAACAAATAATATGAAATATCTATCTCCATGATAGCTTCTAGTTCTGAATGGCCCACATAAATATGTATGCACAAGATATAACAATCCTTTTGAATTAAAAGCTTTTCTCTTTAAAGTAGATCTAGTCTTCTTACCCATCAAGTATCCCTTACACATTGCATTGGGAAGCTTCATCAATTTCGATAAATCTCTTATAACATTAGTAGCACTTATCTTCACAATGTTATCAAATTTAACATGACACAACATCTTATACCATATCCAACTATCATCAATGTGAGCAATCAAACACCTTCTTTCAGTACCATTAAAATGAAAGATGTTACATTTCTTGTTTGTACCAGACACAATCTCATATCCTGAACTTCCCAAGATTTTTCATTTTCCATTCTTTAATTATAGATCATATCCCTTGTCAAATAAATTTAAAACACTCAAAATATTATGCTTAAGTCCTTCAATATATAAAACATCATCATTATTAACTTCTTACCATCAAGAGTAATGGATCATTTTCCTCAAATTAGACGAGTGTCATTACCAAATCTAACTACACCACCATCATACCCTTTTAATTCCATAAATTTTATGTTGTCTCTGGTCATATGATGTGAACAACCACTATCAATAAAACATTGACTCTTATCTTCAACATGTGGCCAAATTTCTCTCTTCATTCATAGGGATTGAATCTTCTTCTTTTATAGAAATAAATCCAAATTCCCCATCATTGTCACAATCCTTTTCAAATTCTTCATCAATCACCCCATCACCAACAACAAAATAACATTTCTTCTAATATTTAGGATGATACTTCCTAGGTTTTGCCTTGGAAACTCTCTCAGGACATCTAGATGCAAAACGAATAGTTTTATTGCAAGAAAAACATTTCTAAGGTAATTCCCTTCATACTTACCATCTCTCTTAGGTATTCTCCTATAAAATAGGGCTTTAAGTTCTTCATGCTTCCTTTATTCTTTTGCAAGCTCTCTACCTCCTTAGAATACTTTTATGAACTCTCTCCAGGGTCATATCTCTTCTTTTTCTTAAATACAGTAGCTTTCAATGTAGACTCAACTTTATAAAGGGAATCTCCAAATTGACTTAACTCAAAGGTAGTTAGCTTACCGATTAACATTTATTTTTTACCTTAGTCATAGTTCTGATCTCTTTTATAGATACAACCTTGTGTTTTTTAGAAGGATGTAAGGATCTCAAAACCTTAGCCCAACTTCATCATCATCAATTGTCCCACTAGGCATCTCATTACACAAACAAGATATGTTACCTTCTACACGTAATATGCAACATTCTAATCTTCACTCATCTTTAGGACTTCAAAATTTCCCTTAAGTGTTTGCAACTTTTCCATCTTCACTTGAGGGTCTCCTTCATGTAGAATCCTTAATTTTTCCTATATTTTATTCATTGTCTCCAATTTCATGACATTAGAATATTTTGAATTTTTTAAAACACTTAGAAAGGGTTCCCTATCTCTAATGTTGACATCAAATTCCTTCTTTTCATCAAGGGTAGCATTCACAATATTTTCAAGAGGATTGTAGTTTTTCTTTGTGATCTGCCAAAGTTCATTACCAAGGCATCTCAAATGTGTATCCATTCTTCCTTTCTAAACTCCATAGTTTGTTTCATCAAACCTCAGACTTTCCTTTTTGAAAGATTCCATCTCAGATCACCTCAAGCTATTAGACTTTTTAGATACAGTATCTCTTATACCAATTGATAGAAATATAGAAGCACCACACAACTAAGAGGGGGGTGAATTAGTTGTGTCCTATCCACACAATATTAAACTAACTTAAATAATTAAACATTTAAACCATATATTTTAATGTTAAACATGAAAGCACATAATCACAACACCACATTAACACATTAACACAAATATTTTTAATGTGGAAACCCTATTATGGGAAAAATCATGGTGGCGATCAAACCCACAAGATGATGTACTATGTTAAATTCATAATTCCATGTTAAAGGTAATATAAGGGGAATGTGGATGCATTTAGGTGCACTTCCTAGAGCTCAATGCTCAATTACAAAAAGGGAATGGTCATTGCCTTACAGATTAACTTGGACAACAATCCAATGTGTGGACAACAATCCACTAATTATGAAATGATTGAAATCATCTTCAACATGCCAATACAGTAACAATGAAGTACAAAAATTCTCTCCCTCAATTGCAGATTCCACTCATACCTCATCACACAATCATTAATATATTATGCTTACATACATACATGCATTCGCACTTACAAATGATTTCATTATTTTATACATTTCATAAACTTATTTCTAAAAGGTTGAACAGGGACCTAATTTCAAAATATAAATTCATTACAACTCAATATACCAAGACGTAGAAAAAATCTATAACAAAATCCTCAAGCATGTAACAGCTCCATAAATCACACTGCAATCCATCACAACACATTACACCAACCATGTGAGCCAATAATGTTAACAACAATAATTAGTAAAGTTTTTCACTCCATAAACACAGCTTGTGATCCTCAAATTGATGAACCAATCATGTCAAGGACACAAATCCAAGTCCTAAACATGCCATAGCCTTCCCATCCCAAAATATTGTCACATTGATCTATACCGATACAAATACTATCATATTGTCTCTTCCTGAACACTTCTAGAACATCAAAATACCAGTCTCTGATAAATCACCCATAATTGACTCAAATCATATTGTGAACCTTTGTAACTTGACATAGATCAAGTATATACATTCCTTAATACATATGTACCTTCAAATCATTAGATATGCAACATAATAGCCTCACCAATCTAATCAACACACTAAAAATTCATGCAACATCTCTGCAATATCATCACAACCAATAAATATGTTGACATCAATGGCAACACATATCTCAAATATGTGATAGAAATATCTGAAGCACATATTTGCACAATATCCCAACAATTGTTTACTCAAATTCGCATCTCCTACATTGCATACACATGTCAAACTCTTTGTTATTAATTTCATCTATTATTTACACCATTCAAATCATCATTGGACATTAATTAGGTTAGCCAAAATAAGGGACAAAGGGTGATCTCAACAATTTGACCACTAAAACATAATTATTGTGAATGTGGTCATATCTAGGAGATAGAGAGGACCTCAAAGAACATAACACAATAACCAAAGTGATTTGAAACATCACACACACTTGGCAGATGTTATCCAAAGTTAGAGACATGGTAACATGTAGCATACAAGCAATCATCCCAAAACACATCTTCAATATGAAACCTTTCAATGCAGATCCCCACATAGAAAGGTGACACCTCAAACCAACTCAAAACATCATCCAATACAACATAAGGAAGATAATAAACCTTCTTGGCTAGATAGCCACAAAAAACTATGAAAACCAACTCAAAACACAATGAAATATATTTATGAAGAACATCACCAAAAACATACTTGTGGTATAATTTTCTACTCAAAAATTTAATTGAGACACTCCAAAATTATTATAAGCCTTCCCTCCAACCTGAAACATAAGAAACATCAATTCAAAGAAATGTAGAGAAATACAAAGCATTTTTCAAACCAATCCGGATAGACATCCAAACTACCAATAAACACATACATCTGAGATAGAAATGGCAATACCAGGGACCTAGAAACATAGGAGTGAAACATCCACTACACATACAATCTATGTTCCAAACTACAAGGCCAAATCATCAAATTCAAAGGAATTCAGAACATTATTCCAGGCAGCTAACTAGAGCACTTATCTCAAAAAATTTCTCCAATCACCAAAAGCCTTTGTAGCAACAATTTCTCATGGGAAAAAACAAGAGGGATACTAAAAAAACATGTAGCATCATACAACCATCCACACTGATGACATACTTGTAATTGTCATCTTAATATGACTTCATTATAAAATCTTCTTTGTCACCAAACATGAGTCTTCAAACCATATTTCATGTCTAGCTCTGATCTTCAATACACCTTATTGTCAAAACAAATTATTGTTGACATCCAGCCTTACCCCCATCAACATTGCAACAACACTAACCAATAACACACAAATGTAACATCTTTACCATAACTAGCAACACATCATCTTTATCATGACTAGCAACACAACATGGTGCATACATCAACACAAATTAGGTGGACATCCACAATAGAGAATACCATCCATCAAAAAATACATATATGGTTTATTTCCTTATAAACATACCAATATTGGAACAAAATCACATCCAAACACCTACACAAGCTACTACCTTCTACATTATACCAATACCATAGCAACATCACATTCAGTAAACATCCTGCCTTCAACAAATCTTTCAAATCTCCACAACCATATTATTAGAGGGATGACCTCACAACTATCAATGACACCATGACCACTCATATCAACAACCTCACAATTGTAACATCACAACAAGTAGAGGGTTGACATCAAACACAAAACCATGTACCAATAATTTGAAAATTATGTTTTCTATTTTAAAAATTAATTCCAAATTGGGATTTCTTCATAATGAGGTCGATGCATAAAAATAAAAGTTCATTTTATATATTTCAAGGTGCCAAGGTTGAGGAAGGTAGGTTAGTGTAAAAGAATATAAATTTATTTATTAAAAATAATTTAAATTTTAATTTGGGTTCTCATTTAAAAAGTTGAAATATGCTAATATTTTGTTAATTAAGTAAATCATGATTGGAAGACAATTAGTGGTCATTTAACCATGATATGGTTTAGTAATAGGATACCATATTTTAATAAGGATTTTCCTTTGACATCAATGCCAATGATCTAATAATCTCACCATTTTTCATTTATGATAACTTCCCATGGAAATAATATGTTAAACTCTAATGCTCCTCCTATCTCTAATGCTCCCTCTTTCACTAACTCTCCTCGATTGAAATAAATGGAAAAATAATTATTAGAGCTCTAAGATAACGCATTAACAAGATTCCCTTCAATAATCTATCTAATTAATGTCTACATGAAGAGGAAATCATCCCCACCTTTTGTCAAATGTAATCAAAAGTGCCTCTTGGAAGAGACTTTTATGAAGATGTCAACAATATGTTCATGTATAGTAATATACTCTAAGTTCACCTGCTATTCTACCATTTGGTCCCGTAACAAATGATATTTGATTGGAATGTTTTTTTTTGGAGTACATCACAAGATTATTTGAAATAGTGATTACAATTAAGTTATCAAAAAATATGGATATTAGATGGATCATATTGTATCTTTATGTCCCTTAAATATTTCTTCATTTGAAGTACTTGAGGGTGACAAGATGCTACTACTATATACTCCGCATATTTTGTGGATAAGGAAATTGAAGCCTATTTCTTTCTTAAGCATGATAAAAGACTATTTCCTAGAAACAATGCACCTTCACTTTTTCTATCATCAAAATTTATATACCAATTTTCATATTTGTAAGCTACTAAGGTTAAATCCTCACCTCTTGAATATAATAAGTAAAAATCCAAATTTATATTAAGATATTTAAATATTCATTTCATTTCTTCCACTTGGGTTTCCTTCAGTGCATCCTGAAACCTTGCTACCATGCCTACTACTTGTAGAATATCAAGTCTTGAGGCTATAACTGTAATACCTCTCCTATGGTGATACTTGGACTTTTTTGATTTGGACATTTTATTATGGTCAGGACTATACATTTTCATTTATATTTTGTGGATGATGATATGATGGATATGCTCATTTATGGTTATTATTTATATGCTTATGAGATTAGAAAACCATCTATTTTATATATGTTTCGTGGATCTAACCCAAGGATTTGAATCTAACCATTATCATGATGTTTTATGTTTCATGGACATGTGTCTAATGTGTTTTCATCACTCAGGATGAAGTTGTAGTTACTCACTTAGTTGAGGTCCACACGATGTATCGATCTTGGTCATCCGCTTACATATATCTGATTTGTATATCCATATGTAAATGTATCTCTTCTTGGTGATGTAGGATTGCAGGTACCGGGTATCATCTCCACCTAGCTTCACAGGTCTAAGCGATCCCTCAAAATCCTTGATTGTTGTTGTTGTATAGAGATATCACTAGGTTCCATAGGAAGAAACTTCACCTTTGATCCTTTTATCCTTAGGTGGGAAGTACCGAGTCAGTCCCTTGTGTGGATGTATTAGGTGATCTCTCAGTTTATTAGTTTTGTGGATCTTGTAGTTAGCTTCTTGTCTTTTGTATTCATTGAGAATGAATTTTTGAGTATAGTAGTTCTAGTTGTCTTTATAGTACGTTCAATTTTATTAGTAGATTATGGAAGTGAATTATTGTTCATTTGAGGATATGATTTAGTAATCTTTATTATTAGCTACTTATGTATTAGCATATCTAGTTAGGATCGAGTTGGCATGCGATTAAATCATGTGATTATAATATCTATAATAATGAATAATTTTATGGTATTATGTTATAATACTCATAATGACAAAAGCTCTATAGTAATAAAAATTTTAATAATAATGGTATGTTTCATATTATATATCGCTATTATATTTTGTAAAGAATATGGATTAGAAAACAATACGTTTTATAATAATAATATTATGTTTGCAGTAATATTTGTAATAAAAATAATACATGTACACATAGGCATATGGGTGCACACATATATTTATCTAATTGGTGAGTAAGTAATTATGGTGTTACATTAATAAATAATTAGATAAAGTTAATGGTATGGTAAATGTGTTATAAATAATAATTACTATTACCTTCCATAAAGTAAAGGAAACATAAATTTGATTACGGTAATAGATAGGTATAGTTATATCTTTTCCAGAAAAGGGTTTAATAATATTATTTAAGCTTAACAATTAATGGATGGATCTTTGGGATGGTTGCACCAGTTGGATTACCCGTGCAACAACCTCCTCCATTCTATATACAAGAAAGATTTCCTGTGTGAAGGGAGTTGGGGGTTTTTGGAGAGGAAATTTTATTTGAGGAGAGGCTTAAATTTTAATAGGATATTTCTATAGTTTAGAGAAGAGAGACTATTGATTTCTCTGAGAGGAGGTGAAAGGAATTGGAGCTTACCTACAGGAGGAATTTGAAGAACAGCCTGGAGTTGATTGCCAGAGGAGTATTTTCTAGGAGGATATTTGCTGGAAATTTTGCTGAGAGTCTCCAACCAAGGGATAGACGATTCTCCGCAGGACCCCAGGTAGGGTCTAACTTGGGAAGAATCTCCATTCTTCCCATGACTATGATTGTGTATATGAATGATCTATTACTCGATGAGATTATGATTGTTTACCTTTTTGTTTAGAATCAGGAACTATATATATATATATATATATATATATATATATATATATATATGTTTTATTTTCTATGTAATTGAAATGTGTTTGTGGAAAGTTATTTTACGAATGTTTGTATGTTCACTGTGGTGAAACCTCCCTGGGAGGGTAGAAGTGGTTTTGATCTTGTAGGATAGTGTATTTTACTGTCATTGGATGTATTATGAATGCTTCCAGATTTTAGAACTTCTGTTGCAACCTTACTATTTCATGTCTATTTATGTGCCATCTTTCTTTTCCCAGATATATTTGTTAGATAGATAGGGAGGATTGATGGGCTGTTTCTAAAGGGAAATTGGGAGATCTCAAATGGGTCGTGCTCATATTAGGAAACCTTAGTCCCCATAATGCCCAGTTTTACCCACAAGACAAAGTTGATAGTCATTCTCTGCAGTTCCTGTCGGTTCAGTGTGTTAACCGAGCTAGGTCAGTAGTGTGTTAAGAAAGCTAGGTCGGTAGTGTGTTAACCAAGCTAGGTCGGTAATGTGTCAACTGAGCTAGGTCGGTAATGTGTCAACCGAGCTAGGTCGGTAGTGTGTTAACCGAGCTAGGTCGGTAGTGTGTTAACCGAGCTAGGTCGGTAGTGTGCTAACTGAGCCAAGTCAGTTTAGTGTTAACCAAGCCAGGTCGGTAGTGTGTCAACCAAGCAATACTGTGTCAACTGACCAGTCCAGTATAAACTGATAGAGCTAGTATAAACTGAGGAAAACAGGATTCAGACTTTATACAATTATAACATTTAAGTATAAGTAATTTCTTATACTTTAAGTTATACTTGTATAAAGGGTTTAGGTACCTTCTGAGATGTTTGGGATAGGTTTCAGATTCATAGGAGTTAAGATGCAAATTATAATTTTGAGATTTCTTAAAATTCAGACTTAGTCAAATTTCAGGCACAGGAGACGTTTTCCTAGATTTTTGGAATAAGCTATGGAATGTTGTTTCAATGCATGTGGGAAGTTTTATATTGTGTTTTGGCATATGAAACTTTGTGTAAACTATAAATATGTTCATTTCTTGTTGTGTTGGAATTATATGAAGTGTTTTTACTACATGTATGATGTAATTATGATATTTGGGCTAAGGGTAGAAAACCTAACGACACCTAGTGAGTGGCTTTCAGTGCGGGGCCAGGGCCCTAAGTGGCTAGAACTAGGATAACCGGCTGAAGAGTTATTTAACAAGTGAAGACTTAAATTAAACTTATGGGAATGGGTTAAAACATTAAAAATATTAAATGTGCCTCACCCATGCCATTAGTGCTAGTAAAGGCTATGGATGGGAGTGGGAGAAGGTACCTATGCGTAGGTACGATCGAATGGTGTTTGTCTGTACAAAAGGTATTTGATCCCACATGTGCCTAATTGGGGGCCGAGGCCCGAAGTGGCTAGTACCAAGACAACCCAAGGAGTGAGGGCTATGTGATGACACTCACTTATGTTGTTGCTTAGATTTTCTACCAAGCCTTAGAGTCTTTTGGGGAAAGATTTATACTTTGATCATTTTTTATTTGCTATTTGGGAAAGGTTACCCAACCCTAGGTTTGTCCTAGCTATTCCTTCTTTGTGGACCTTGGTGTTTATCTCCTAGCATAGGGGAGTGGGCCTTTTAGGTATCCATGTGGTTGGGTGGTAAATATTTTATCGAGGTATCTCTTGCGGATGCAATGTTTGAAGATTCATGTTTGCTTATGTACCAGTTTGAAGGATGAAGGCTTTGTAATTATATCTCTTGATGTAAAATTATTGTTACCTCCCATGAGGAGTTGAATGTAATCATTGATGTAATTCAAAATGATGTATTTGGAATGGGTAGATTTAGGAAAAAGGGAAAGGGAGATGTGAACTTTATGTTTAAGATGTATATTGGAAAAGAAAAGGATTTTGTAACATTCCAAATTATGTAACATGCTTTCATTACTTATTGTTTAAGTGAAGCTATTGAAAAATTAATGTAGTATATTTGTAATGTATCAAATGAGTTGGATAAATTTTAAAAGTTATATTGTTCATAAAGGATACTTAGGAATATAGATGATTTTTAAATGGAAAGTTGAAATGAAAATATTTTGTATTTCTTAAAGATATGATGCAGTTTGCTTTGAGAAATAAATATTGTTGTTAGTTTACTTAATGGATTTGAATGAATCATGCATTTAAATGAAAAGGGAACCTTGGGAGGAATCTAAGTTTAAGTTTGGTTCACATAATTCTTTTAAAAGTTCAAAAATTTTCACAAATTATTACTTAGGTTTTCTTTAACAAAGAGAATCTTTGTTCTCTTCCCTAGTTCCCTTGCGAGGCATGACATCTTTGGTATCAGAGCACTAAGTTGCTACATTAGGGCCCAAGGAATTTGTCCCATGCTTCTTAAACTTGCTATTCATCTTAGGAAAACTTAAAACTAAAACCTACTAGGACCCTTAAACTTATCCTTCTTCTTACTTATGGTAGGATGCCTCCTATAACCCATGGTAGAAGGGGAGGTGCCCAAAACACCCCTCCTAGATCTCAACATGAAATTTCTCAAGAAGAAGAACAATATGAGGGAAGAGGGGATCAATCTAATAACCAATCTGGAGGTTCTCAGGGGGCTCAATTACAAGAGCTCCTACAACAGATACTATAGAGGTTAGATGTAGGGCAAGATAGAGGACACTGTGGGGAGTCGAACACTCACCATGAGGAAAGGGAAAGGAGTCCTAGGAGGAGAGATTAGGAAATGGAAGAAGATGCTTTGCATGCTTCTCACATGAAAGATCTCCTTAGGACTAAGACTAACCCATTTAAGGGAACTCAAGGTGGATCTACCGCACAGACTTGGTTGCTAGAACTAGAAAGACTTTTCTCCATGCATCCTTATAGCAGCAATACTAAGGCTTGGTTTGTAGTCATTCACCTTAGAGACTTTGCATCCACTTGGTGGGAAACAAAGAGAGAGAAACTTCACATAGATATTACCACTCTTTCATGGGAACTATTCCTAGAACTCTTTCGAGCCAAATTTCTATCTGATCACTGGAGACGGGAAAGAGCCGAAGAGTTTCACAACCTAAGGTAGCTAACTATGTCAGTTGATGAATATGAGAGGAATTTCTTGGAACTCAAGCTATACTTAGGATATAAGGATGATGAACCCATGTTGACTCAACACTTTCTTAGAGGACTCAACAGTCACTTGGCCGGTAGTGTATGAATGTTTGAACCTCAGACAGTTAATGATGCAGTCATCAAAGCTCTCCTTGAGGAACAAAATATAGCCTTGGGGTTAGGAGGTCGGATAGGTGGCCAAGGGGGTGATGCCTTCCAAGATGGGTCAGGTGTCAAAGGAAATCAATCTCAAGGTGCACCTGGACCTAAAAACTATCCTCCTAAAGGAAGTCAGAACCACCAGAAAAGGAAGTTTTTCAACAACAGCAACAACAGTAATTACAATAGCAACAACAATAAAAGTGGGGGTTCTCAATCCAAAAATCCTCACAATTGGTAGCGTGCAAAGTGATACCCGAACCTTCAGCCATCTTAGAGTATGCCTTAGAATTCTAGTCGAGGTAGCTATCAACAGTCTAGTGCACCTTCTACAGGAAGGAATTTTGTCAAGAACAATAGATGTTACTCTTGTGGCCAACATGGGCACATTGTAGTTAATTGCCCTCAGAAATCTACTCCAATAGCTAGCTATAGGCAGGCCTCTTCAGAACCAACAGTAGGTAATGCAGGCAGAACCCATCAAGTTTTTGCCACCTTAGACCATGGACAAGACAATCATCAGGGAACAGTCATCAAAACCCCAAGTTTGTTAAGGGGTATCTCTACCACTGTACTATTTGATTCAAGAGCAATAGATTCTTTCATTTCACCTTCTTTAGTAAAGCAATGCAGGCTGAAGGCAGTAAGGCAAGAAGATAGGTGGTAGGTTGAGCTAGCCTCCAGGGAAAGAATAACCTCTAACTCTTGTGTCCATAGTTGCAAGTTAGAACTTGGACCTTTTTCCACCTTAGTAGATCTTCGAGTAATCCCTCTAGGCTCATATGGAGTAGTTTTGGGTATGGATTGGTTGGATGCTCACAAAGCCACTTTGGATTGTAGAAACAAAAGCATTCAATGCTCAAATGACTTAGGAGAACCTAAGAAGATTGTTGGGGTGCAATGACCCATCTCTCTCCACATGATTTCCGCGATGCAACTCAAGAGGTGCATGCGCAAAGGATGCCAATTATTTGTAGTATCAGTAGAGGACTTGGACCCAGGAGAAAGTAGGGAGGTATCACTAGATCATCCCCTATTACAAGAGTACTTGGATGTTTTTCCCAAAGAAATCCCAGGGATGCCACCCAAAAGGGACATAGACTTCTGAATTGAGTTGGTTCTAGGAGGAGAACCAATCTCCAAAGCTCCATACCATATGACCACACAAGAACTTGAGGAACTCAAGCTTCAACTAGAAGGGCTCTTGGAAAAAGGATTTATCAGACCTAGTGTATCACCATGGGGTGCACTAGTAATATTTGTGAAGAAGAAAGATGGCTCTCTTCGATTGTGCATTGACTATCATCAACTCAACAAAGTCACGATCAAGAATCAGTATCCTTTACCCCGCATTGATGATCTATTTGATCAAATGAAAGGGGCAAAAATATTTTCAAAAATTGACCTCAAGTCAGGATATCATCAACTTAGAATTCAAGAAGCCGATATTCATCGAACAGCTTTTCGTACTAGATATGGTCACTATGAGTTCACTGTGGTACCATTCGGGTTGACGAACGCTCCTTCTGTATTCATGAGCCTAATGAATGGAGTTTTCAGAACCTACTTGGATAAATTTGTGATAGTATTCTTAGATGATATCTTAGTGTTCTCTAAAACTCTTGAAGAACATGAGGTTCATCTTCGCCAAGTATTGCAGTGCCTTAGGGAAAATCAACTTTATGCCAATGCAGAAAAGTGTGAATTCTTTCAGACAAAAGTTAAGTATCTGGGACATGTCATATCAGGGAATGGTATCACTGTTGATCCAGCCAAAATTCAAGCCATAGTGGAGTGGCCAACTCCAACTAATGTCCCTGAAGTTTGCAGCTTTATGGGACTAGCTGGGTATTACAAAAGATTTGTCAGAGAATTCTCTCAGATAGCACATCCCATTACTTCCTTGCAAAGGAAAGGTAAAAAGTTTGTTTGGTCAATAAAATGTGAGGCCACTTTCCAATGTTTGAAGGAAAGATTAACCAGTGCTCCAATCTTGGTGGTTCCTGAACCATCAAGAAACTTTGTACTTTGCACAGATGCCTCACTAGAAGGGATTGGGGTGGTTCTTATGCAAGAAGGACAAGTTGTGGCTTATGAGTCAAGGAAACTTAAAGATCACGAGCTCAACTACCCCACCCATGATCTAGAACTAGTAGCAGTAGTTCACACCTTCGTAAAGTGGAGACACTTTATGTTGGATCACAAGTTTGAACTCCAAATAGATCATCGGAGCCTTCAGTACATCTTCTCTCAACCCAACCTAAATGCCAGACAATGCAGGTGGATGGAATTCCTATGTGAATATGATTTTAAGGTTAAGTACATCCAAGGGAAGAAAAATGTGGTGGCAGATGCTTTAAGCAGGTGCAGACATGTTTTATCAGTAGTATCCCTTAGCACAGATTTGGAGAAAAGAATCAAGGAAGCTCTCACTTCTGACTCTTGGTTTCAGGAGGTTAAGACAGAAATAGAGTCAGGAAGACCTTTGGAAGGTCGCTTCTTAGGATATTCCTTAGACACCCTTGGGTTGTTGCAACAACAAGATAGAATATATGTGCCCATGGAAGGAGATCTTTGTGTACTTATCCTTTCAGAAAGCCACAAGGCTCCTTATTCGGCACATCCCGGGGTGAAGAAAATGTATGCAGACTTACGCCAGTTATACTATTGGTCAGGAATGAAGAGGGATATTGCCAACTATGTGGCTAGATGTTTGGAATGTCAGAGAGTAAAAGAAGAGCATCAACACCCTGCTGGTCTTTTGCTACCTCACCTAGTGCCAGAATGGAAATGGGACATTATTTCCATGGATTTTATTATGGGACTTCCAGTTACTGCTAGGAGACATGATGCTATCATGGTAACAGTTGATAGACTCACCAAGGTAGCTCATTTTTCTCCCATGTAGTCCTCCTACTCAGCAAATTCTGTAGCTAGAGTATTCACGAAGGACATTGTGAGACTCCACGATATTCCTAGGAAAATCATATCTGATCATGATCTAGTATTCACATCTGCTCTTTGGACTTCACTTCAGCATACCTTAGGGACTCAGCTCAACTTTATTTTAGCCTATCATCCTGAGACAAATGGGCAGACGGAGCGAGTCAACCAGGTTCTTGAGGACATGCTCAGAATGTATGTTATGGACAAACAGACCCACTGGGAAGAGTATCTATATTTGGTGGAGTTTGCGTACAATAATGGTTATCACAGTTCCATAGGGATGTCCCCTTTTCAGGCTTTGTATGGCCATCCATGCCGCACTCCCTTGAGTTGGGATGAATTGGAGGACAAGGTACTTCTAGGTCCTGAGATGTTATAGGATATGGAACAGCAAGTCACGCATATCAAAGAGCATATTTTGACAGCCCAGGATAGGCAGAAGAAGTATGCTGATGCTCACAGGACCGATGTACACTTCTCTCTTGGCGATAGAGTCTTTTTGAGGGTGCATCCACGAAAGAGTAATCCGTTACGGAAAAGGCTCCAAGTTGGCACCCTGATTTGTTGGCCCTTTTGAGGTCCTGGAGAGGATAGGACCAGTAGCTTATCAGCTTGCCTTGCTGCCCAGCCTTGCTCATATTCATGATGTATTTCATGTTTCAATTCTTAGAAAGTATATTCCTGATGTGACTCATGTTTTGGATTGGAATACATTACAGGTAGCAGATGGGTAGCTGGCTTTAGAGCTGGTACGCATTTTGGAGCAGTGGACACTAACCCTCAGGGGTCGCACCATAGAGCAGGCAAGAGTCCAATGGGACCCCAATGATGATTCTTCCACCACATGGGAAGATGCTGCTAGGCTTAGAGATGCCTATCCATATTTATTTGTAGGCTTCCAGGAGTAAGCCTAACTCTAGGGGGGAGGATGTAATACCTCTCCTATGGTGATACTTGGACTTTTTTGATTTGGACATTTTATTATGGTCAGGACTATACATTTGCATTTATATTTTGTGGATAATGATATGATGGATATGCTCATTTATGGTTATTATTTATATGTTTATGAGATTAGAAAACCATCTATTTTATATATGTTTCATGGATCTAACCCAAGGATTTGAATCTAACCATTATCATGATGTTTTATGTTTCATGGACATGTGTCTGATGTGTTTTCATGACTCAGGATGAAGTTGTAGTTACTCACTTAGTTGAGGTCCACATGATGTATCGATCCTGGCCATCCGCTTGCATATATCTGATTTGTATATCCATATGTATATGTATCTCTTCTTGGTGATGCAGGATTACAGGTACTGGGTATCATCTCCACCTGGCTTCATAGGTCTGAGCGATCCCTCAAAATCCTCGATCGTTGTTGTTGTACGGAGATATCACCAAGTTCCACAAGAAGAAACTTCACCTTTGATCCTTTTATCCTTAGGTGGGAAGTACCGAGTCAGTCCCTTGTGTGGATGTATTAGGTGATCTCTCAGTTTATTGGTTTTGTGGATCTTGTAGTTAGCTTCTTGTCTTTTGTATTCATTGAGAATGAATTTTTGAGTATAGTAGTTCTAGTTGTCTTTATAGTACGTTTAATTTTATTAGTAGATTATGGAAGTGAATTATTGTTCATTTGAGGATATGATTTAGTAATCTTTATTATTAGCTACTTATGTATTAGCATATCTAGTTAGGATCGAGTTGGCATGCGATTAAATCATGTGATTCTAATATCTATAATAATGAATAATTTTATGGTATTAGTTTACAATACTCATAATGACAAAAGGTCTATAGTAATAAAAGTTTTAATAATAATGGTATGTTTCATATTATATATCGCTATTATATTTTGTGAAGAATATGGATTAGAAAACAATACGTTTTATAATAATAATATTATGTTTGCAGTAATATTTGTAATAAAAATAATATATGTACACATAGGCATATGGGTGCACACATATGCATATGCACACATATATTTATATAATTGGTGAGTAAATAATTATGGTGTTACATTAATAAATAATTAGATAAAGTTAATGGTATGGTAAATGTGTTATAAATAATAATTACTATTACCTTCCCTAAAGTAAAGGAAACATAAATTTGATTACGGTAATAGATAGGTATAGTTATATCTTTTCCAGAAAAGTTTTTAATAATATTATTTAAGCTTAACAATTAACGGATGGATGGTTGGGATGGTTGCACCAGTTGGATTACCCATGCAACCACCTCCTCCATTCTATATACAAGAAAGATTTCCTGTGTGAAGGGAGTTGGGGGTTTTTGGAGAGGAAATTTTATTTCAGGAGAGGCTTAAATTTTAATAGGATATTTCTATAGTTTAGAGAAGAGAGACTATTGATTTCTCTGAGAGGAGGTGAAAGGATTTGGAGCTTACCTATAGGAGGAATTTGAAGAAGAGCCTGGAGTTGATTGCCAGAGGAGTATTTTCTAGGAGGATATTTGTTGGAAATTTTGCTGAGAGTCTCCAACCAAGGGATAGATGATTCTCCGCAGGACCCCAGGTAGGGTCTAACTTGGGAAGAATCTCCATTCTTCCCATGACTATGATTGTGTATATGAATGATCTATTACTCGATGAGATTATGATTGTTTACCTTTTTGTTTAGAATCAGGAACTATATATATATGTTTTATTTTCTGTGTAATCGAAATGTGTTTGTGGAAAGTTATTTTACGAATGTTTGTATGTTCACTGTGGTGAAACCTCCCTGGGAGGGTAGAAGTGGTTTTGATCTTGTAGGATAGTGTATTTTACTATCATTGGATGTATTATGAATGCTTCCAGATTTTAGAACTTCTGTTGCAACCTTACTGTTTCATGTCTATTTATGTGCCACCTTTCTTTTCCCAGATCTAGAATATATTTGTTAGATAGATAGGGAGGATTGATGGGCCATTTCTAAAGGGAAATTGGGAGATCTCAAATGGGTCATGCTCATATTAGGCAACCTTAGTCCCCATAATGCCCAATTTTACCAGCAAGACAAAGTTGACAGTCATTCTCTGCAGTTCCTGTCGGTTCAGTGTGTTAACCGAGCTAGGTCGGTAGTGTGTTAACTAAGCTAGGTCGGTAGTGTGTTAACCAAGCTAGGTTGGTAATGTGTCAACCAAGCTAGGTCGGTCATGTGTCAACTGAGCTAGGTCAGTAGTGTGTTAACCGAGCTAGGTCAGTAGTGTGTTAACTGAGCTAGGTCGGTAGTGTGCTAATCGAGCCAGGTCGGTTTAGTGTTAACCGAGCCAGGTTGGTAGTGTGTCAACCGAGCAATACTGTGTCAACTGACCAGTCCAGTATAAACTGACAGAGCTAGTATAAACCAAGGAAAATAGGATTCAGACTTTATACAATTATAACATTTAAGTATAAGTAATTTCTTATACTTTAAGGTATACTTGTATAAAGGGTTTAGGTACCTTCTGAGATGTTTGGGATAGGTTTCAGATTCATAGGAGTTAAGATGCAAATTATAATTTTGAGATTTCTTAAAATTTAGACTTAGTCAAATTTCAGGCACAGGAGACATTTTCCTAGATTTTTGGAATAAGCTATGGAATGTTGTTTCAATGCATGTGGGAAGTTTTATATTATGTTTTGGCATATGAAACTTTGTGTAAACTATAAATATGTTCATTTCTTGTTGTGTTGGAATTATATGAAGTGTTTTTACTACATGTATGATGTAATTATGATATGTGGGCTAAGGGTAGAAAACCTAACGACACCTAGTGAGTGGCTCTCAGTGCGGGGCCGGGGCCCTAAGTGGCTAGAACTAGGATAACTGGCTGAAGAGTTATTTAACAAGTGAAAACTTAAATTAAACTTATGGGAATGGGTTAAAACATTAAAAAGATTAAATGTGCCTCACCCATGCCATTAGTGCTAGTAAAGGCTATGGATGGGAGTGGGAGAAGGTACCTATGCGTAGGTATGATCGAATGGTGCTTGTCTGTATGAAAGGCATTCGATCCCGCATGTGCCTACTTGGGGGCCAGGGCCCGAAGTGACTAGTACCAGGACAACCCAAGGAGTGAGGGCTATGTGATGACACTCACTTAGGTTGTTGCTTAGAGTTTCTACCAAGCCTTAGAGTCTTTTGGGGAAAGATTTATACTTTGATCATTTTTTATTTGCTATTTGGGAAAGGTTACCCAACCCTAGGTTTGGCCTAGCTATTCCTTCTTTGTGGACCTTAGTTTTTATCTCCTAGCACGGGGGAGTGGGCCTTTTAGGTATCCACATGGTTGGGTGGTAAATATTTTATCGAGGTATCTCTTGCGGATGCAGTGTTTGAAGATTCATGTTTGCTTATGTACCAGTTTGAAGGATGAAGGCTTTGTAATTATATCTCTTGATGTAAAATTATTGTTACCTCCCATGAGGAGTTGAATGTAATCATTGATGTAATTCAAAATGATGTATTTGGAATGGGTAGATTTAGGAAAAAGGGAAAGGGAGATGTGAACTTTATGTTTAAGATGTATATTGGAAAAGAAAAGGATTCTGTAACATTCCAAATTATGTAACATGCTTTCATTACTTGTTGTTTAAGTGAAGCTATTGAAAAATTAAATGTAGTATATTTGTAATGTATCAAATGAGTTGGATAAATTTTAAAAGTTATATTGTTCATAAAGGATACTTAGGAATATAGATGATTTTTAAATGGAAAGTTGAAATGAAAATATTTTGTATTTCTTAAAGATATGATGCAGTTTGCTTTGAGAAATAAATCTTGTTGTTAGTTTACTTAATGGATTTGAATGAATCATGCATTTAAATGAAAAGGGAACCTTGGGAGGAATCTAAGTTTAAGTTTGGTTCACATAATTCTTTTAAAAGTTCAAAAATTTTCACAAATTATTACTTAGGTTTTCTTTAACAAAGAGAATCTTTGTTCTCTTCCCTGGTTCCCTTGCGGGGCATGACAATAACATCTAAAATATTCCTAATCATTGAACTTTATAGAGTGTGATTAACCTGAAGGTATTCATCATTTTTACTCAATTTACATCTTGTGACCATGGGTGTACTCACTTATTTACAATCCTCCACCTTGAATTTCTTCAATGCCTCCTTAATCTTCATGATTTACTAAATAAATATTCCTTTATCTAATGTATAAATTCACAACCCAATAAATAAAGATGGCTCACCAAGCATAGACATTTAAAACTCCTTCATATTCAATAATTTTGTGCAATATCTTATTGTATCACTTGTAGGCTTTTCTTCTTGAAATGCAACCAAGAAAGATACCTTCATTGGACATAGAGCCAAAATTTCCCAAATCTTCATCATCTCTTCTTATATATTATTTTCTTCCAAAGACTCTAAAGTATTTTATAAGTTTAGGCCTTCTATTCTATATTTCATATGGTGTTTTATTATTATTGACTATGATTTGTGCTTAGTTTATAATATATACTACCATATGAACTACTTCTCCCCATAATGTGTCTAAGATCTTAGAATCATCTAGCATGGTTTTTTCCACTTCTTGAGTGGTTCTATTTTTTTACAACTCCATTTGGTTTAGGAGTCCTAGCAACAAAAATATTCTATCTTGTTTACAAAATTCTTCAAATTTGTTGGAAGTGAGATTACCTATATTGGCATTGTGTGTTATCATTGATGTAAACTTGATATCTAACAATATGTGTTCAGGTCATTGGCAATGAAGATTTTTGAAACAAATGATAGTCCTAATAATTTTTTATGACATGGATAGTGTTAATGATGTGTAGTGTTGTTGTAATGTTTGTACAAAGGTTAGTAATATGGAAGGAGAAAATGTTGAATAAAAGGAGTTGTTGATAGGAAAGAGAGAACATTGTTGATATAGAAATGGAGAACATTGCATAATATGGAAAGAGATAACGTTGCTTTCCTCTCCCTTGGTTTTAGATATAATAGTGGAGATGATTTGAGATAAGATGACAATATGTTGATTCTAGATAGTTTTGGTCTCTAGACATCTAATGAAGTGAGAATTTGGACAAAAAAATGTTGCAGACTGTTTAGAGGAATTCTCCACATTCATCTATATTGTATAATTACATCTGGTAACTTTGATCACATTATGTAAATGATCTTTGTACATTGCACTGCTATCTTTTCATGATCTTTGTGTTTATACTACTAGCACTTGCACCGGTATAAGGTGCAAGGAGTACGTCGATAGGTCGTAGATGTGAAAGTACTATTCAGGAAAATGTGGTATCGTAGAAGGAAGTCATATACATAGAAATATCCACTTTGGATGAATTGAAGTTAAATTTTGGCTGAGTTGTATATTTTGAAGGTATAACCCCAAAAAAGTGAAGCATTTAAATAAATTTGAACATATTCAAAAATATTGTATTGTAAATACAAGCACAACAACAAATATAAATAAAAACATGGTAGGAAACCAAGGTTGTTTTCTAAACAACAATGGATGGAAATAAACATGAAATGTGCACAAAGAAATCATAGTTGATTGCATGTCATTGGGTTTAGATAACTACATCATAAATTTCATAGTGCATTTTTATTAAACTATTTACCCAAATCCAAAACTAATAAATTTAGATTTTCACAATTAAATGGAGTTATCTATAATAAGAATTCTCACATTCAAAAACAATGGGTCGTCAAAGTTCAAAAATTCTAGAAGTATAATAAAAAAAAGTGATTCCAAGGACAACTTCGATAAAATAAATACTTCTCAATACATTATAAAGATCTAGAATAAGTTAAAAATTATATGGTTTACATTTTGATGGACAAATATTTGAAAAGCTTTTATGAGCATGATTGGGTGAAGAGAAAAACCAACACAAAATTATCTCTTCCACCTTTCACTAAGGATTGTAATCATGTGAAACATTTCTGGCGATGGCTGCAAAACACACTATTTAAAACAAATTGTCAAACTGTCATTGGGCATATCTTTGTCAAGAACTTTCCCAATTCCCACCTGGAAATTTCAGATTTCTAGTTATTACTTACATAAAGGCATATGCTTGATTACCATTAAGAGTTAAAAAATCATGGAAGTGGACAAATGGTTATAAAACTATTATAAGGAAATGATGTCAATCATGTACATATTGGTTAAATTTAAGAAATACTTGCTAGATGGCCAATTTGTGATCAAATTGATCACACTAACTTTTGATCTATTTTATTATCAAAAGGATCTAAATAAGTGGCAACAAAGTGGGTGAGAAAACTCAAAGCATATGATTTCATCCTTTGCATCGACCCCGGCCCGATTGTCCCCAAATCTGAACTCCAAAAAATTATTGGCCTTCTCTTTTGTGGCAATGTTTCCAAATGCGATAAACACAAAAAAAAGACCGATAGCGATCCATCCAAATTACAATTTGTCAAGAAATTAAGCACTTAAACTAAAAAAATCATTTACAAAAAAAAATCATGTGAAATCAGATTTTTACCTGCATTCTATAGAACTGTAGAACCCATATAGTAATCCCCTTGGAAGAATTTGCCCAATTTATGGATCAGGCCATGGTGCAATCAGAAATATAAATCAAAACAAATGAGATATATAAACATGGTCACTACAAAGAAAATATGATTGTAAACACGGTCTGAGAAAAATAATTCAGGGGGAAGTAATTTTTCAGAGACACGCAAACACATGTGAAGACTTGGAAGAGTGGTTGAATGCGACTCTCAAGTGCCCACATGGAAACCCATTTTTTTCCAAATTCAAATTGCTTATGACTTCCAGTGTAATGAATAGTGAGAATCATTCACATTTGTAACAACCATAGGAGGAGGAGCTACATTAATGAAAACCCTTTGTACAAGAATGGATGTAGCTGAGAAGTAAATGCACTTAGGGTACCTAAAACAACATACCATGATAAAAAAAACCAGACAATGCATTATGTGTACTACACATAGAATAATTAGCATCATCAACTTCTATCATCAAAGGTGCATATAATCTGGAGAGGATGAACAGGTGCAAGAATATCTACGATTTCCATAGCTAAATCAGGGTTTACACCAAACAAGGCACCTGTAATCATTGTACAATAAAAATTACTAGTTCTATAAAATTGGTAGCGAGGGTAGGTGCGATTGATTTCTTATGTTTTGGACATTAGTTTATAGTTACCTTTTTTTACCAAGCATCTAAGCATTTTTAATCAACAAATTTGGGCTTGTCATGGATTCTAAATATGTATTCCAAGGCCATTAGTATTGATGGATGTTGTAGATATAGGCTTAGTTTATGGAAGAAGAGTCATGTTGTCAAAAAGTTCAGTGCTCCCCTCGGGATTTGTGACATGGCTTAACCGCCTCTTGTGTCTTCTATAAGTCTAGTAGTTGCATCGGGCATTAACAGGTCAGTCTTTTGGTGCAACGGCAACTGCTACTTGTAACAAGTGGTATCAGAGCTTGGTCACAGGTTCGAATCCCCTCGGGTAACACTAAGGGGGAGACTATTGGCAAAAAGGTCAGCGCTCCCCTCGGGATTTGTGACATGGCTTAACCACCTCCCGTGTCTTCTATAAGTCTAGTAGTTGTATCGGGCATTAACAGGTTGATCTTTTGGTGCAATGGCAACTGCTACTTGTAACAAGTCCCCTATTTACTCTTGGTGAAATATTTATACCAATGTAGATAACCAGTGTGGATGAAGATAACATTTTCCACTTATTTTAGCTCTTTTTGTTTTGTTATATTTATTCTCTAATATATGTTCAACTATGATTCAAGTCCTATTGCATATATGTAATCATGTTCAATTTTGTCTGGTATAAATTTAGTATTATCAATTAGTGCTTGGATAAGAACCTAAATCTTAGTTTGTTCACTCTGTATTTCATATATTATGATAAACTTTATGTGCTTCATACCTGCAGTCTGAATAACATCCACAAACAATAGAAGTGCTTATGAATTTAAATGAGAGATTAGAAAATATATGTTTACAAACACTTGCAAGCATTACATTGAAAATGTGTTTATAAAATTTGTATCATGCTAGGATTTACAAAGATGTCAAATGCATTCTTTGTTTGATATGGATCTAAGACCATCACAGGTAAACCATTCATGAATAAAGTTATGACAACATTCTATTGTGATCATAGATACCATAATATATAATGCAAAATATATGTAATAGAATCTGAAATTTTATTAAAAAAATCTTTGTAATTAGGATTAATGTGATAGGAATCAAAATAAACAGAAAACCTTTTCAAACAAACCTCTCAAACACACATGTATTTGTAAGATCTTGGTGCTTCATACAAATTGGGTCAATCTAATTAGTCAAAGTTATTAAGAGAAAGTGCCTACAAAAGCAACCGAAAAAATTAAGAAAAGGTGCAGCAATTACTTTCTATTCACAACAACTCTGAATTTGTAAACAAGCATTGTATTTCATGGTTAAGAACGGATGTCTCGACCTCAAATTCCTTATACATTTAGAAAGAAAACAAGCAATATTACTACAGTAATTTTCTTTAAGTTTTATTTTGTTTGTTTATACTATTATATAGTGCCATAACCATCACACCATTTTCCTATTAAGTATTACAAAGAACAAGATTAGGGTTTCTCTCAACAAGCACAAAAGTCTCATAGTTTACCATTTCTCTTAATTTCTTATTAAAATTTTCATATTTATGCATATATGAGGATTAATTTCAATATGAAAACATAATATTTATATATTTTCTAAAGAGCAAAAAGTTGCTTTTGTGTTTGGTATAAATTTTATCCCATCCTGTGGCATTTGAAAAGAGAATTATACCCTATGTTATCCAATCAATTCATGACACTTTTTTATCAATCATGTTGTAAAGAAATTCAAAGAAACAAGTGAGCTAATAAAAAGGAACCAACCTAATCCTCCCTCTTATTGATGAACTTGCCTTCTCTCTTTGTCCCGACCTCTTGCTCCCAAGCAAGAGCCTTGGGTCAACAGGCTGCCTATATTAGAAAATAAAAGAAATAAATATTTCCCTGCTTCATAAACCCTTCTCTAACTTCTCTCTATCCTCTTAGTCCATGTCCGGCACCTCCCCTCTTCACTTTTAATGTATCTTCTCTGCTACACATGGGTCTCCAATGTCTCTTGAAGTTGTCTTTGGTTGACCATTCTTGCGTCCAGAGCTCTCATCAGGCACCAAATAATAGTTTAGGGATAAGGAAACTTATATGGAACAGGTGTTGTTGTTTTATTCCAAATCAACTAGTACACAAATCTAAACATTGAAATAAACTTATTTTCTTCAGACACTATTTGTGAGAAAAAGTTAAATTGCATTAAATGTCCATGTGCAAGTCTGAAAATGTTCATGAAGAATCATTAAAATTAGGTATGAAGAGCCAAATCAAGTTAGGTGAGATTGATTCTCTAGAGTCTAGACACTATCTTTTTCCTTCAATACTAAGCTTAGGTCGTTGATAAGATGAATATTTTAATAACTATATTCAATAATACTCTTGATATATGATGACTGCAAAATATCTATTATCAAAAACCACTTATAAACCCATCAATGGTATCTATTATTAATACCCTATAAATTCCTTTGACAGAACCTTCAAAAAAATAAATAAATAATCTCACAAAAGAGTGGATTAAAGAATTTTGTTTAAATTAAAGTGAATCAGAGTACTTTGAATCACAAAAATGTTGGAAAATAAGCACACCTAAATCACAAACGGTACCTCAAATAACATAATCTCTTTGGAGGAGAAGCTTGAAGAGGGATGAGGAAATGAAGCCTAATGCTCCTGCCGCACAGATGAGCTTCTTGTCATTCTTGTTTTGGCCCAACTCAAGGTGACTTCTAAGTTTTGATTTTTTGTTGAGGTGAAAATTGGGTTCTATAGTTGGTATTTATTTGGCCAATTTTGGAGATGCCTTCGACAAATTTCAAATAATTTTTAAGTGGTAATCAATAAAATGTTGGTTTGGATGCAATTCATACAAAATTTAGCTAGGGTTCCGCAAATTCATTGCGGGTTTGCAATGAAGAACCCAAGTAGAATTGACAAGAGTTTCCAATGAAATTATGGGTGAGCAGTCACAGCCTACCTCAACATCCACTGTGTCCTTTTCATTTAATTAATTGTGATGTGATTTATCACGACAACTATCCAACCATATCATTCGATACGGCTGGATGTGCATTGCCATATTGGCATTATCCTAGCCACCGTACTTCTGCACTATCATCACAGTGTACCATCACTGAAATCAGTTAGATGTTGTGATGATTACCTACGCTTCACTTTTAAATTTCAAAGCTATTTTAGGGAACTTTTAAAACTTAGCATTATTTTCTATGAACTCCAATAGGAATATCATGTCAGATTTTTTTTTTTCATCTTGAACTTTGTTATCCATTATTTATTTTATTATATTAGTAAAATAATAAATATAAGATATTAATAGTTAAATATATATTTAATTTTTTTAATAATAATTAGTATGTTTAAATTTTTAAAATTGAATTTATTATTTATTTTTGAAATACTATTTAATTTTATTAATAGTAAATTATGTGCTTAATTTTTTATAATACATAATATATTAAAAATTATATATATATATATATATATATATATATATATATATATATATATATATATATATATATATATATATATATATATATATATATATATATATATAAAATTTATTATATCTCAATTTTTAAAAGTTAATTAATGATACTATTAAAAAATCTATATAAAATATATTGTAAAATCATTAAATTATATATAACATTTTACATTAGTGGAAAAAAAAATGTGGTAACTTTTAAAAAGTAAAAAGTAACAAAGCCATCCATTATTTTTTTAACTTCTCTACGTACAAATTCAGGCATAGTACACCAATGTTTGTGGAAAAAAAAAATGTTGTGCAGTTTTTAAAAAGGAAAGTCATTAAAAGGATTAATTTAAATTGTTTTTTTTTAATTTCAATAATAGAATAGATTTTTTCTATTATTTCAATTTTATAAATAATTTCATTTCATTTTCTAATTTGTAATCTATTATTTTTATAGATTTTAAATATTGTACTAATAAATTATATATGTCCATGTATATATATGAATCTTAATAATATGTACACAATTAAGCCAGAAATATTTATATGGAATGTGGAAATTTGACTAATTTGAGTTTTAATAATGTCTATTTATATTTTTAAACTATAGTGAAACCTTAATTATGAAACGTGGATGCTAGAAAATACACACATTCTTATGTAAAAAGCATAGAAGTAACAAAATGGATTGTAGAAATCTTAATTTTTTTTGGAAATTTAAGGTATTAACATTACTATTATTTAACATTTAAAAATATAATATATTTTTAATAAATATAATTATTAATAAAATTATATATTTCCATATTTTAAATAATAGATTGTATGTTAGTTTTTTTTAAATATATTTATTTATATTAATAATTATTATATTATAACATATATATTATAATATAATATATTATTGAATAATTTTAATATATAAGAATACAAACTTCAAAATTAAACATATAATTTATTAAAAAATATTGATATATGTAATTTCAAAACTAATTTTATTAATTAACAACTTACTATTGTTATTATTTATTTAATTTTTAATAAAAATTTAAATAATAATATTATTAAAAGTTAAATAATAATATTAATAAACTTTTAATATTTTATGGATCTCAAAATAATTAGTTATATATTATAGTTTAAAAATATAAATAGACATTAATAAAATTTTCATATAAATATTTTTTAGATATCCTTATATTTAATATATATATAATATTATAATTAAACTTTTTTACTCTCACACATAAATATGTATAAATTTATTAATACTATATTAAAAATAAATTAAAATAATTGATAAGAAATTAGAAATTTAAAATAAATTATTTATAAAATTAAAACAATAGAAAAATCTACTCTACATATAATAAATTTGAAGTTAAATAAAATAATTTTAAAGTAAGTGATAGTCTACTGAAGCTAAAGTTGAGGCTTTAACTAAGGCACCTTTGAGAATTGCAGGTCACGTGTTCGAATCGCGGCACTGTGGAAATGAAGAAAGTTTCGGTTCTATTCGGAATGGTCATTGTGTTGGCCTTTGTTTTGTCTGCAGGTGGTGGTGTGTCAGGTATTACTGTCCTTCTCTGCAAACCTATACACCCACAAGACATGTTGTATTCACCGAAACCAATTTCCACTATTGCAGTTCAAAATCGGAGAAAAAGTGGTTTAAACCGTGAGACAGGTTTTGTGGGCATACGGACGTGAGCAACCTCACAGGTAAAGCCTATCAACTAAATATGGTTGAGGTTTGTAGTTGGATAAAAGTTTGGTTGTCTATCAAAATTTATCTAAGAAATTATTTGTATCCCTCTACATTGATGTTTTGGGTTTTACAATTTGAAGGAAATTTTTGTAATGTTTGTATGTTTCAATTCATTTTTTAAAAAGCTACTTTTGTTAGCAAGTAGTGATGCTAATTATTTGTATTTTTTTTACTCTCCAAAATAAAATGATTCTATCAAATGTGCAATTTAAGTTTCATCCTAAAGTAAGAAGAAGAAATAAGGTTATGATAAGTCAATTGCATTTTTAAGAAAAAAATTATCATGTTCTGCATAGTGCTAGGTGATGTGGTTGTTGATGCATTGTGTCCGAAATGTGTGTTTCAACGTAATTGCTTAGGCTTAGTAGACAGAAGTTATTTTTCAATTTGAATTGGATCCTTTAATGTCTTATATTGGCTTAAAGGTTGTCTTATATTGATTTTGGGTCCTACTTTTGCATGTTGGGATCCAAATCAAGAGTATTCATCTGGAAGATGTTTTTAGGGTTGATTAGTGGTGTATTGCTAAGTGTATCTACATGTTACCTTTTTGTTGACCTTGGAAGATGTATGATAGTGTGAATTTTTTTTAAATCAATGAAAGATGTATTAAGATATTTTTAGGTCTTTTATATCTCTTGAATTGGATCGTCTTCACAATAATTATGTTATGGTGGTTGACTGGATAGGACTTATGTTTGTTTTCTATTATGTCTGACCTATTTGATGCTTTGTAATAAAGATTTTAGTATATATAGTAGATAAAATTGATTATACAAATATGTGAAAGAGTGTGTGGATCAGATGGAATATTTAATGCCCCAACTGAGGAACCCTCGACATAAGGACAAAATACTCACTGAAACACATGGATTTTTTTAAATTATAATACTATTATTATAATCACAATATCATAGTATACATCCATATTACTTTATCTAAATAAAATTGGAAGATAAATAATGACAATCATATAGCATACATGTATATCACTATCTTGATTCCTACCTTGTAGTCATCATGTCCAATAGTTTTAACTACACACATGTATATCAATCTATCTAAGAAAAATATTAGATACATGATCATAAATAAACTTTTCAGTGATACCTTATCTTAGTGATTTATCATTGATAAGAGTGATTTATTATCATTTTAAACTAAAGGATACCCATGAAAAGTTCTACATAAAGAACATCTAAAACTATGTTCACCAAACCAAACATTTCTATGATAACCTTTTTACCTGAGGTAAAATAATAATATTAATTACCTTGTCATACCTGAGTTTGATTTCATATGTTTTTCACCATATTTTGAATACATGTATCTACACACATGTCTCACAACTAAATGCATGCCACAAGAGTTATTAAATATTAAGTACATGATTATAAATACAACCTTTCTTAATTAACCTATTTGGTGAAATATAGGTAACAATAGACAAATCCTAAGGGTTGGACCTAAGCGTTGGGGCTCATCATTGATGGCCTTGACTATGTTCACTCATAGAGACTTCGTATTTCAACTATGAAAACTTGAATCATATTGTACTTGTTTCACCGTAGTAAGGGTAAAAAATACATTATATATTTAATAATATAAATAAATAAGCAGATATGCAACCCTTTCTAGGGTAGAGTCCCCAAACATTCTTTACGTCGGCTTCCACCCACTTATGTGAAGCAGAGACAAAACCATGGTTCATTTCTTGTATTCAACCTATGTATGAAACAAAAGGCTACTCATTATGAATATATTATTGGATTAGTATCCTTGAGAAGAAAAAGATCAACTTCTAACAATTCCAACTCTAAGGGAGGTTATCCTAAATTACCATAATGTGATTAAATAAAATATTATCTTAAGAATCCCAAATCATAAATTCATAATGATGCCCCCAATACAATAAGGAAATTTGAGAAAAATAAATAAAACTTGATTCCCTTATAACTCCTAACAATAACATGCACTTGACAAAAGTATTTAAATTATTAACACTAACTAAAGATTTCATGTCTTTTGAGTAGAAGTATTCTTTGAAATGACCATTTTCTACAATAAGAGTGAGTTGATCCTAATGCAATAAATGTTGTATGACATATTTAATCAAAAAAAATTTAAAAAAACTAATAGAATGATCTCAAATTATGAAATGATAACTTTCTAGTCACCACATCATTAATTCAAAGATAAGTAACAACACAACATATCAAATATTAACTAATTACATTTAATGGAACTCTATCATTAATATTATAAACTTATAACTCTGTTAAGAATTCTAGAGAGTAATATTTAATTTAAATTGAGCTCTAAAATAATGGCTCTAGATATTTCCAACAACAACAAGTATGACTAAGGACTATAGTTTCCGAACATAATCTCTTACAATTAACTAAAATCCCAAATCTTATTCAATGTTTGTTAAAATTTATAGAAAGGAAAAGAAAATCTATTAAAAAATAAATACACATAAAAATCCTACTATTCATCATAAAAGAAATAAAATTCCCAATGCATATATTATACACCCATCGCTTTCATCTTTTGAAACAAGCACTTCTCATCCATTAGATGAAAGGGAGAACAATTAGTAAAACTTACCTAAATAAGAGTTTGTGTGTCAACTCATATATTAGGTGAGAGATTAGACACATACCAAGCAAGAAATCATAGAATAAATCGAAGAGCAAAGGAATAACCCTTGTGTGACCTCAATTACCCAAACAGGCCCAACAAATAAGTAATAAAGTTACTCCACAATTATCATAGAAAAACAATAACATCAATGGGAACTAGACGTCCAATAAGACACCAAGAATGAAAAAAAAGTCCCCTGTATATCTTAAATCTCACAAATAAAATTTTAAAGAACAATAAAATAAAAATAGTCAACGTACAAGATCATAACAATACAAACATAAAGACTAATATTACTATAATCAACCTAAAATGGCCTAGTATAACCAATAGTCCCTAATCTCAATCAATTTACCCTAAACCCTATCCACCTAGTTGCATAATTAATCTCTAATCAAACATCAAAGGTTAATTATCAAAAGATCAAATTATTTAATTAATGTTTCCCAGCACAATAAATTAAAGCAAAGCATTAAATCCCATTGCTAGAATTATTAATTGAATGAATTAACTAAATTGTTTTATTTTCCAACTCATCACTAAAGGAAAAATGAGCTAATTCAACCAATCAAAGGCAATCACATGGATCGACCTAGTTTGAATCTCAACCACTCTTAGAGAATTGAATCCTAGACACCGAATTCCTAGGAAATTCTATAAAAGCAAGTTAATCTCAAGTCATTTCCATCTAGAATTCATATAACATTACTATGCCAAAGTTTTTCTAGATCACTTAGCAAGGTTTTTTTGAGTGTTTATGACCATTTGAGAGCTATTTCATATCATGTTAGCATTAGATTCATCATGTAGATCTTAATTTCATATCAATTTAGTGTTGAATATTGCCTTTATTAGCATAATGGCATGTTATTGCATTGCTTATCATGGATTTAATTATAGAATGCATTAGAATTGCATATTTCATTTGAATATTCCATTTCAGAACATGTCTAGTCATTGATCTTAGCTCTTAATCTGAGAGCACAATTGAATTAAGATAAAACTCTTTCTAAATGGGAAGCAATAAGTTAATTTTTATTAGTTTTATGTGATTTATATTAAATTTGATGGACTAACTAATGAAGATAATGATTTATTGAGTGTTTTGTTACAGACTTGATAGGTACACATTTACATCACACATTTTTGGCACCCAGCATGGGGTCAAATACATGGTTTGGCCTCAAATTTGATCAATTTTGTGCTTGACTAGTCTCTAGTTATAGAGTTTTGTATGGCACTGTAAAGATATTCATATGAAAATGTCTTTATCGTTGTTGTTTTGTATGACTTAGTAAATTGTTTTGTACGAAATTATGTTACTAGCTTGTAGGAATTCTTATTATGTATGTGCATATGCCTTTCTTCATATAAGATTCTTGTTTTGTATTGCAATATGAAGCTCTTCGTACTAAATTCTTCTAACTATTCTTGTTTCATATTGTATGATCAACATTTTCGTATGAAAATACACTTTGATTTATATTTTTGTTTTAATAATAGAGAGAATTTTGAGGTGTTATTGGATTTTGTTTTCTGGTTTCTAAAGCTAATTGTAGTTGCTTGTGTCTTTTGATGATCATTTTCATAGCTTAACCTATTTGTGCAGGATATTTTCCAAAGATATAATGCTTGTCAAAGAACTCAAGTGCAAAAAAACATTAAACTACTAATGGTTTGTATTGCGGGACGTTAGTAGAAGACTTTGAGACATTAAACTACTCACACATTTGTTTTGCAATTTGCCTATGGAAGTTCAAGAAAACATCATATGTTTTTTTTTATTTGATCTTGTTTTCATAGGAATCTAGGTAATTAGAGGAGTTATTTATGATTGATTCATTGGATAATACGGGAATATGTTCTTGTCTCTTTCAGACAATAAGAAACCTTGACCTATCTAATTTATAATTTGCAATGAATTCATGGTAAATTAACATGTGCTTGATGTATTTGGGACAAACGACTTTGGTAGGAGAGTATGCTCATCTCTCATAAAGAATAAAAAATATAGACCCTTAGTTGCTATCCACTTTTGTATTTTTATTTTACCTTAAGAGAGCATTTCATGGTGTAAAAATATCATGAGAACAAATCAAGTGGGAACAAGGAAAATCCAACCTCTTCCAACCCACTATAATCAAATACTTTCTTGAGATTAATGTCTCGAAGGGAAAATATATCTTATGCCTAGTCTCCTCTCGAGTCTATAGGACCTAAATAGAATTTACGATACCACAAGGCCTTGTATGATTCATAAGATATCTTTGAACAAATGCGCTAACTAGACACCCAAGATTAGTGGCCTTGTCAGTTCATCTCTGAAAGTATCATTATCTTTGTGCAAGGCAGGGGAAGAATATATCCCGAAGACACTCACCATATGTATTCCCTAATCATTTTAAAGTGGTTAATATGGCATTGGAGGTCTCATTTCATAGTATCATTTCACCATATTGTACATAGCTCTCACTTACAAAAGGAAAAAAACACACCCTTTGGGGGGTGAAACGGTTGTGTGAGCTTAAGGAATACCAAGCTGTGGGAAAATGTTTTGACTACTCAGCCAATTTCCTAGGGATAAAGCATGCTTGAATTATCTTCAATTGTTTCAAACCCATAAAAATGAGGTCTTCTTTAAGACCAAATAACATGCAATATTTTTTAGGGTTCTAGAGACAAAAACCATGTTGTTCTCTATTTTGTGTGTGTCCATGATCCTAAACTCTAAAAAAAATTCATCCAAACACATTCAAAACAAACTAAATTTCCTCTAGTAAATGGAAAAAACTTGTCTGTCAGTAAGTTTTTCATATCATTTTCAATAGATTTTTGTATAACAATCATGTCTCCTATAGTGTTTTTCATCAACTGTCACATTGTTTCATACAAACCAATATATAACAAAGCCATAGTTTTGCACCATCTATCACACTTTTTTGTACTAAAGCTGCCTAGTTTTGCATCAGACTCTATACTTTTTTTCATCCATAGTTTCATATCATAGCTAGAGGGAACTTCTTTACACTTTCTGTCAGACTTGGTTAGTGATCTAGATACCCATTTCAATCCTCTTTTATGTCAAATCCTCAAAAATTGGAAATATGGATATTATCAACCTGTTGTTATCATATTTTCTCAAGTGTTTCTTGTCCCAATATTTTATCATTTATCATTGTATTGTCTTACCAATACAAACATATGATTGTGGGAGTTTTCATCAAGGATTATCAAAGCCTCACCCAAGACATCCTAAATCACATCAAAAATCATTTCAAACAAAATCAATCCTTGGAAAAATATTGCACACTTCATCAAAAAATTAGACATCAAACAATTGAACCTTGTGATTATAGTTTGGTCATCTTAAGTTCATGGTTAACACAAGGTATAATTAGTATCATTTTTACAAGATATAATTAGTATCATTTTGAACAAGGAGAAACATCAAGAATCAACCCTTTGTTTGATCAATAATAATCTAATCAAACAAATCAAGAGGGTCAAACAACTCCAAAAATGTCCCATGAAGAGAATGATTGGAGAGGACATCATGATCGTGATCATAGTAATCATAGCAATCATGATAATTCTGATAGTGATGAAGAGCCAACTGAAGAAGACTTTAAGAAATGTCAACAAAGAAAAGGGTTCCAAAAGATGGTAGAGAGAATCCTGAATGCTGACAAGGAAAGATATTTAATGCACCTAGCTTCCATGGGAGTTAAACTTCCTAAATATTTTGACTAGAAATGCATATATCTATTCTCTCCAAACAACTCTTGTTACAAGTAGTGGTTGTCATTGCACCAAAAGATTGACCTATTACTACTCGATACAACCACTAGACTTATAGAAGACATAGGATGTGGTTAAGCCATGTCATGAATCCCAAGGGGAGTACTGACCATTTTTCCAACAATCTCCCCTTCAACATTATCCGAGGGGATTCAAACCTGTCACCAATATCAAATACCACTTGTTACAAGTAGTGGTTTTCATTGCACCAAAACATCTACATGTTAATGCCTGATACAGCCACTAGACTTATAGAAGACACAAGAGGCGGTTAAGCCATGTCACAAATCCTAAGGGAAGCACTGACCATTTTTCCAACAACTCTATGCTCTAAAAACTGAAATGAAGGATCTTAAGAAATAGACGCACAAACCCTCAAAGAAGTATTCACTTGATCACATGTGTCCTTTCCCTTTCAATAAAGACTTTCAAATGCCATTGTTTCATACAAACATTGGCGTATCCAAATATGAAAATACACTGCAAATATGGATCTGCAAGACCATGTAAGAGATTTTTGTACTCTTATCATGGATTTAATGCATGATTAGACCTATCTTATGAGGATATTTCCTAGGATTTTGGGAGGGCAAGCCATGTAATGGTTTTCCAAGCTACCTCTGAGTATAAAATCCTTTTAAGACTTGATTAAATGGTTTATCTAGAAATAATCATACAACATTCAACACACAGTCACAATGCTTGACCTTTGCAACACTAAACAAAAAAAATTTGAATCCTTTATCAGGTTCCTTCGGTGATGGAGGAAGATCTTTGCAAGATATCCAAGACAAATCCCTGAAAATGAAAAGCTAGATATCTTTATCAATAATCTGATCCCAAAAATTAAATATGTACTTCAATTGCAAATCACATCTAGTTTTAACAAAATGGTGGATAGTGTCATTAAAATAGAAGATTCCTTGGTGAGAAAGGGAGAGATCACACTCTACAAGGACATGAAATTCTACAACAATTCCAATTACAACAACAAATACAAATCTAAGTATTGGAATAAAAACAAAAATGTGGTAAATGATGGAGTTATAGAATCATCTAACATCAAACCGGTCTTCAATTTATCAAGTGTCATTCAAGCTGCTAAAATGACTCCTAATAATACATAAGCTCCTAAAGGTAATTAGAATTCAAACAAGGACAAAGCACCTTGGGTAGCAACACCTAAGAGAAAGTTCACTCCTCTCAGAGAACCACTTGAAGCATCATTGAAGACTCTTCTAGAAAATAAGATCATAACCCTACCAGAATCACAACCAAGGGAACCAAAAATCAAACCTAAGTGGTGGAATGATGATCATTTTTGTGAATATAAAAAAAAACAAAGGTCACGAGATAAATGAATGCATGAATCTCAAACACGTGATTCAAGATCTAACACTAGTACAAAAACAGCAAAATTAGACTAAAAAAACTACTAAAAATCACATATAGATGACCAATTTTGATCACATGACCAGTAATAGTTTATTGCCAGTCATTTGTAACACCACCAAATTTGTGACTACACAAATTTTAGTCATTTGTTGGTTGTTTTGAATGATCAATTTGGTAGTATTTTTACTCATTAATTTAGTCATTTGTTGTTGTTAATTGGTCATTCATTTAATCTTGATAGTCATTTATTTAATCATTAAAATCATTAATTTGTGTCAATTGGTAATATATTTAATCATTTGTATCAACTAATTTCCATCCATTGGTAGTATATTTGATCATTTTAATCATTAATTTAGTCAATGTTGTTAATAATTCATCATTTATTTAATCATGTTAACACTTAATTGATATCGATTAGTAATATATTTAGTCATTTGTATCAACTAATTTCCATCCATTGGTAGTATATTTGATCATTTTAATCATTAATTTAGTCAATGTTGTTAATAATTAGTCATTTATTTAATCATGATAACAATTAATTGATATCGATTGGTAATATATTTAGTCATTGTCACTCTTATGTTTCCATCTACTAATAGTATATTTAATCACTATTATATTTTGGTTCTCATTAATTGGTATTAAATTTAGTTGTGATATAAATAATGTATTAAATTACATAAATTTAATAATGCAAAAAAGGCATATATTAAACTTGAAGTAAACCATAAAAGAAATTAAAAATATATTAACATATACAAACAATATTCAACATCGTGAGAAAGAAAGGTAATCTACAATTTTAAAATATAATTTGTATCAAGTAATAAAATGTCAACGTTGAGAGTATACATAATTATATCTAAAAATATCAAAGTTATTAAGAGTTTCCAACTCATTAAATACACCATGAATGTCTGGTATCTAGTGCATGATAAACATCAACTAATTCATTTTCTCCAAAAAAATTATTGGCCATCGTGCAAAGGATCCTTCTTTCTCTTTTAGATGGATCGCTCCATCTAGTTTGTCTTCATAAACAAGTGGTACGTTACTTGTGACCCTCACAAGTTCTACATTTGCATCACTCGTTCCTTTCAAGTTTTCTCCATGTATGATAGATAGTGAATGGATCCGCCCAACACCAACAGCAGCACTATCAAATGGATCCAACACTCTGACTTTATCTCCTTCTTGGAGTTCATGAATATTTTTTTGCAAAAACAAAAAGTGCATAGGTAATTATGTGACTTATTAACATAATAATTATCACATAGGTAAACATTTGACTTATTAACATAATAAAACAACCATTACTTGCTCAAATAGTACTTGCATGTGTTAAAACAAATACCATGAAATACACAACAATAAATAAAACTCACCTTGCTTTTAACATGAAGTCTTCTTTGAATATCATATAGATCCTCATCCAGTTCAACATGTTCACTATCAACATCCTTCACAAATTGTGGAGCTTTATAGATAGGTCTATTGAGAGCATCTTTCCCTGTATGCACAGTAGACTGAAGAGAAAATAGGTACAATTCATATGCTGGAAGAGGGTATGATATGTAAACCTTGGCAAGAAATAAGTACAATTCTAAATTGTGCAATGAAGATAGCTAATAAATATTGTGACAAATTAACTTACATCTAGAAAAATGCAAAATCTATAATTATTTGTTTAAAATAACATTTCAAGCATGAAGATTAGGATAGATAATTGACAACTATTACATTACCTCAACTTTACCACAACTATAACTATGTTGATCCACATTCATGTCCACTAATTCATCGCAATCGCTGTCAATATCAACAGCTTTGTTGGCATCAAAGCATTTTTGTGCAGCTTTGATAGAATTGCTCTGCACGTGGTTAAATTGTTAGTAGATAGATCAATGCAATGGTAGATTAAATGAAATGGTGGTATTTTCTTCCATGTCAGAAACAACAATAGTGTATTGCAGACTGACCATCACCAGTCATCGTTGCTACAGGATTATTACATCAAATAAGTGACAAACAACTCTTTAAGGTCTTATAAATAGATCAGCATATTCCCCTCTCATTATTACACAGATCAATGAGGAGTATTATCACTATACAAGAAAGAAGAAAATAAGGGGGCTAACATTATCCAAGAAATAAGTAATTGTTGTCTAGAAAGAGGAAGTCAGATCGCACAAAGGAAGAAGACATCTCATCTATAATTGCAGCCAAAGGAAGGAATTAATATGATCTAAGTTAGATAACTAACTAATGATATTGTTAGTTACAAGGAAGAGGTACGATTTGTTAAAATAGTAATTCAGTTTGAAAGAGTTCTGATCAAAGAGATACAACTTTTCACATCATGCCCTTTGTTTCTTAATAAGGGAAGATCATCCATTTCTTCAAGGGGCATATTTTATTGGCATATAGTCTTCATACCTGAAGCACTTAAAGGGATTTAATACAGCCAACTAAAGGAGGTATTTGTCCCCTGTTTGGCAAGGTCACAAACACATGAAAAGAAGAAATTGACAAGTAGAAACAGCATCTCAGATTATTGCAAGAACAAAAGATTGTAATCAGACTAAGGCATAAACTTCTCACATAAAATTGCATGAAACTTGAGCCATTATTCAGCAACAGTGATAGAGATTAGACTCACAAGAAGGCATTAAAGAAACATAAAATTAAAGGATAATAATTTGAAAGAGGATCAAGTACAAGATCCTATTTTTCATACCAGATTACGTCTATTCCATTTGCATGATTATAAAAGACAATTTCAGAGAAGGCGATCAGATTATTGTAAGGATCAGGTGCTTTATTTCAACATAGTTTGTTAATAAGCATCTCAGTAAATCAAAGCAATATAGATCAGGAATCTAGGCAGAGCATCATCCTGGATTAGAGCAATATTAATCTGATAGCATTTTGCATTCCCCAATCTACTCTATAGTATTGATATAAAAGAAGTTTTGGTTCATAGATATTACCCTTCATTTTCACAAAATCTTTTACTCAAAAATTTGCATCTCTTTAGCATCTCCTTTCTTTTTTAACCTTAGACATAAGACAATCATCACTATTTATTGTTAGATTTTATATAATCACTATATATGGTTATATTTTATATAATGGCTTGCAGATTCAACAAATATTCAAGAAGCGAGGAAGATCAACAATTCAAAATTTGTTTCAAAACTATGGAAGTAGCCATAGAAACACAATAGTCATTGAGAGGGCATAACAGAGCATACTCAAGAAGATATGGTACCATCTGGCAGACAATAATTATGGTCTACTGCAGAGAACCCTCAATCAATGTTCATGCTATTGGATCAAAGCAATAATGAAGATATGTCATAGTAATGTGAAAATCATATGCATGTATGTCACATCATGCTAAATTATCACATTGACAATGGGAATCAAAAAAATACTATGAGATGGTATGGTACTAGCATTAAAATACAAATCCCAAAGAGATATTGATATCATATTATGTCTTATGAATACCAATGAGAAAGTGATGGCAATACATTATAGAGCATCAAAATAATAATAAGAAGATACATCGAGCATGTTTTCCACAGGCTTAGGAGTGCCATCAAGAGTTTATACAAAAAGTGTTACATATTATTAAGGTCTTACTGAGGCTACAATTTCAAACAATATTGAGCATATTCATGGACACAAAGCTTCTAATAAGGTACAACCAGGATGAAAATTTCTCAAATTAGTAATAGCACAAATTTTGATATATGACAACCCAAATAACAAATACAATGTTAATAGATATCAACCACAAGATACCAAGAGGATGACCATTGCCAGTTGCAAAGTTCTACTCAGGGAGAAAGCATTTCAGCTTGTGGTTGCTAATTTGATTTCCAAAGGGGATGTTCTCAATGTGGAAAAGATTTCTAAAATTTTGGGGGCAAAACAAACAAGTAATCTAACTCCTCTTTGCCATAACATAATGCTAAGAAAATTTCATATGGAGTTGACCAAAGACAGAAAAACTCCAAATTACCAAAAGCAAGAACTAGAGGGCGCAGTTTGTCAACCTTAAAGAGGGACTGGATGGAGATGAAAGAATTTGATGCAAAGCATCCCTCAGCTTGGAAACAATGGTTCCATCACATATGATAGGTTCTTCAATCCTACCAAGAGAGATACTCAACAACATGAAAACAACTCTCCTCCAAGGCAACTTGCCCTTCCTCTACACAAGGCTGCCTCAACCCCCCAAATGGATCAAAACATGGTTCCACAAAACACAACTCAAGGATCAAACTTTTGTCACACTCGTGACACTCCCCTTGACCATATCAAATTCTGATCTTAACTGGACTGATCACATCCATACCCATTCTTGATGAACTTGTACCCTTATGACAAAAAACTACACATTGGAAACTCATTAAATTTTACAAAGGACACTAGACTTCATTCCTTACCATACTTATGGTATTCCCACACTATTCATGGCTTTGAAAATGTCTAATGACCATTAACACACAACCCCTCAAACAATTTGAAAAACTATAGCTTTATTCTTCTCAAGCATTTGAATGTAACGTACATACAGAAGTTCAAGCTCAAGATTTTGTTGCCATCTTTCTGTCATCACAAAATGAACATATCAAACATTTTGAACCAAAATTATTTTTCCTTTTTTCTCTAAGAAAACAAAATTTAGGATAGCTTATAACAGGGGTAAACTAATAAGTAATATCTACAAGCAATGAAACCCTGCATTATGCAACCAACATTTATATATTGAGAACAATCATGAAGGAGATAACAATTTTCATTTTGGATACTCTATCTAACCCAAACAAAAATATTTAACTTTTGTGAAAAACATCAACACGGTTGTAGATAACTTCTTAGATTCAATCCTTCATGGAATAAAGTGCAACTACATTGTTTATAAGAACAAGTTAATTGAAGAAAAGCACTGTCCAGATGTGTCAGGCGATATTTTCCAACATAGAAGACATATAAAAAATATGATCTGACAAAAATAATTTTACACATTCCACTGTTACAAATGGCATCTATATGTCTCTTAGAAATCTGATTTTTCAGGAATAAAAAGTGATACAGTTGTTGAAACAATGTTACTATATAAGTTTTCTAAACATAAATATAGTTACAGAGATCAAAATCAAAGGACATGATGGAGAACCTAGTTCATTTGTCTAATGGATATTGAAAACTAGAAAATTATGTGCGTATGTACACACAGATCCACATCTCAAATTCTTGGCTCAAACTTGGGATTGTACAAAAACACAACAAATAAAAAATTACATAAACACACAAAACAAACTTAAATAATGATGTGAAACGGAGAATGACATTAGAGAACATAAATCTAATTTGATCACACTAGCATTGCCTGACATTGGGACAGACTTGGGAAACCATAAGTATAAAAGGAATTCAATTATTCAGGATTTAATTGAGAGACTAAAAACCACTGCAAATTTAATAAAAATAGGGGGACAATACTACTTTTGTTATTTCAGTCCAAATGAAAACTCCAAATACTTTTTCTAGACTGTTGATGTGACAAAAAACTAAGCCACTACTATATACACGTTAGTTTTAAACAATAAGAACCTGAAAAAAAAAATCATAGTGTTCCATAACAAAATGCTAATGAGAAACTCCACAAGAGAATTGAGATTTGAAATTTACCATATGATTCTAGATTGTTGATGTGACAAAAAACTAAGCCACTACTATACACACGTTAGTTTTAAACAATAAGAACCTGAAAAAAAAAATCATAGTGTTCCATAACAAAATGCTAATGAGAAACTCCACAAGAGAATTGAGATTTGAAATTTACCATATGAAAATGGTTAGTTCACCATCTGGCATACACTAATCAATATGGTGCTTTCTGCAATTCTTGTCTAGTGGATTCAAGAATGGCTCTGAATGGTAATTAAAAGAAGAAAAACATACAAGACAAATCAACCAAATGCAGCCCATAAATGGAACAATGTACTTTTCACATGCTAATATTATCCATTTTTTCAACATGGGACAAGATCCAATCTCCAGTTGATAATACACAAAGGGACTGTAGCTGAGAGTGATTATTTGCAGGTAGCAATCCCCACCATAGGATTGAAACCCCTTATGAGGTCACTATCAGGTATCTAAGGTGATGTTCCCATGGAGGGACCGACTGAATATTTTCAACTTGTGTTATGTGAGTAATTTAGACTCTGACAGTGAAATGGTCCCATGAAACATAAGTATATTTTACTAGTTAATTGTGCATTTTAAAATATCACAGTACGAGCCATGAAACATAAGGAAATTTTACTAGTTAATTTTGCATTTAGAATATAATAGTACAAGCTATGAAACATGAGTAGATTTTACTAGTTAATTCTGCATTTAAAGATAGCACTGCATAAGCTACTTCCATTTGGCTCATTAAAAACCCTTGTTGGAATTGAAAATTGCAAAATTTTAGCCTCCACAATCACAAAAGCGTTGGTGTTTATCCAGACATATATTCTAGCACATCATATGAAGGATTTTTCCAAAAAAAAAGACAAGTGTCTCCTTCATATGGTGTTCTACATATATGGCTGATTAGACTTGTCACGTGGCCAATAGCAGCTAAAGTACCCTGTCAAAAAAATCTCTACAAAAAATAGGAGCAGTAGTGGACTACTCAAGGTGTCTCGAATAGTATAGAGAGATTATCAATGTGGAACCATATCAAACATATTTTCTCTCTTTTTGTTCCATAAGATGTTGGAGGTCACAAAGGGGGCCTCCTCTCCGTTAACATATTCAAGCATTGTTTTCTCCCCATTTTTAAGAATGTATTCAACATTTTTATTTTCTTGATCTTTTCTGATCAAAACCCAATTAAGTGAATTCTATTTGTACTTTTAGTTTTCCAAGACAACCGTAATTCCAAGTGATGCTGCTATGGTTATAAAAAATGATTCAGAAAGTAAATATAATGACCTTAGTGAAGATGCTTAAAATTATGTCACGTAAACTCCCACTACAACTTGTTGTGGCATGCCTGTAACAATTTTAGTGTGGCAAGAAAAAATAATAAGTGGCCCAAAATGGTGATGATCCTGCCAAGCGATGATCCCTTTGGGCCCACAACGTCAAATAGATCAAAGTGCCCCTGAAAGAACGACCCATTCTGCAAATAAGCAGCGATGTCAACTATACATGTACTCCCACAAAAACACATGCCAACAGCAATAATAAAGCTTGATACGGCAAAATACAATCTGAGTTATCGCAGGGGAATGATAATGGGTTCAAGAGTAGACTATAGTAAATAATAGGAAAAAAAGGGAGCAGATTAGGGGCTGCCAAATGAAATGGTAGGAGAGATAATACTCTAATGAATTCCTTAATTGGGTATGTGTTGAAGCACTGAATTGATATTATAAATTTAATGCAACCCATTCAAAATTTGGCTACCATTGGCATATCTATTTTTATTTATTTGTTGAATAATGTTGGAGCTTGGCACTATTTTTTTCAAATAATGAATGGCTACAGGTTTTATCATCTCTAAAAATAACTGAAAAAATAGTGCCAGAATTTGCTCAGATTGTTTACAATATGGCTAACATCCAGACGTAATGCGGTGCAAAAGATGATCCCATAAGGTCTGATGGTGGTGTCCTGACAAATGGTACAATTTTGACTCAAGATGTTGAAGATGGGTGAAGGCATATTAGGACTCACTGTCTTTAATTTAAAATATTAGTGAGCCCTATTAAAGAAAAATTTGTTTAAGCTAAAATGAATCAGTACAGATATGGCTACAAATTTTTATTCAATAAAATTGATTGATAGCTGGAGATCTAATTTGATTCATAAATAAGAAATAATTTGATTTGAGTATAGTTATCACAAAGGTACTATAATTTTATCAGTACATTTTCCCAAACCCTCAATAGAAAAATCTATAGCTATGAGTAAAACTAAATGCACAACCCCAGAGAGAGCTCACAAAGGAGTGACCACTCAACCTTAGGTAATGGTTGTGGGTTTCAAATTTCATCAATAGAAGATAATTTTGGATAAAGAAACTCCACTACTTGACCAGTCTGGTAGTAATGGAAGCATTCAACACCAGTTCTTTGATTTTCTTGCATCTTATCTAGAGAACATAAATCCAAGGGATCAGCAACAGCAACAATAGAAGCTTTTGATAAGGAAATCTCTAAGTAATAATAGTGTTAATGGTGGAAATGCCACAATTGGCGATAGTGTTAAATTACCAGTAAGAAGTGCTACAAAGTACACTAATAGTAGCATGAAACATTATAACATTTCAACTTCATCTTCGCAGTGGCAGCACAATGGAAATTCATCCAGACATTGTGGTTGTGGTCATGGTAGAACCCACCTTAGTAAATCAGTATGCTCTAATGCAAAATGATAAGTAGCAGAAAAAATATTAGCTTATTGAAGATCCAGCAAATGAGAACATACAAAATTGTTCTAAACTAATCACCATTACACAAAGGGACAGCCAGCAAAACAATTAACTAATTACATATTTTGATTTCTAACAGAGTACATTTCCAAATAGTGAGGCGATAGAAAGTTGGTGCCACTTTGCCAAGCATTATAGAATTGTGATAACTTTCTTTCCCTTTTATTTATTAAACAATAGAATTTTACAGTTATTAGTAGATTTTAATATTTTTCTAAAAAAAACTCTGTAATTTAGGGATATGCCATATCATTACATGATTGATTTTGGGATGGGGAGTGAAGATTGGCTCAAGGGAATCCTAGTAGAGCAATTATTCTTAGTTTGGCTTCAGATTTTAATGATAAAAATATAAATGTTGTTACATATTTCTTGAAAACACAGTTTCCACTATTGTTTATGTACATTTTGAAGGCATTTTTAAGGAAAACTTTTTAATTTGAAGATATGCCATATTGAATTACATGATTGATTTCTGGAGGACCTAGTCCAAGGAATTCTAGTAGAACAATTATTTCTAATTTTGATGATAAAAGTAAAAATAAGCCATAATTTGAAAAAAAAAAAAATAGAGAAATATGGACATAAAACCTGATTATGCAGATTCCCACTAAAGGGGCAGAGCATAGTAGCTTGCTTGTAATAATTGTCAGCCATAGTCCAATCAGGGCCTTTTGCATTGTCTATAGCAAAGAGTTCCTTGTATCTGGCCAAATCCCCTAAATATATAAACAGTCTGTGACAAGAAACGGTATGGGGATTGGAACCCCAACCTTTCAAACACAATAAACCCTCCCCTGGTGAGGCTGTGTGGGGAAGAGAATATTTTTCCCTCAATTTAACAATAAGAGAGTGAAAATAAATAAGAGAGTGAAAAAAACTAAATGTCTTCTCTAAAAAATATCTTACAGAATTGGCGATGTGAGATCCATGGTGGTGGTTGTAGGGTTTTTGTAGAACCCACAAGTGCATCGAAGGTGGGGAAGAAATGATCTCGGGCTTCACAGCCAGTGCCGACAAGAGCTCTTACCATGAACACATTAAACTTTTGTGCAATGTGGCAGGAATTTACGAGCATCCCACCTGCACATTTTGCATCTGCGTCGCTCTTTCTGCAGGTGCATCTCAATTTTCTAGGTGGGCCTCAAAGACTGGAAAATCCCTCCAAGAGCTTGTAGAGGAGGAACCTTTCTCAAGCCCTATTTGAGATAATTAATGACCCGATCGAGGTGAAAGCTTCTATGCCCAAATCGGGGACCCCTAAAATACCAGGAAAAATTGTGAAAAGACCAATATCGAATAGAACGGCAATGAAATGAATCCAAAAAATCTCATTTACCTCAAGATGATTCTCTTTCAATGATGTCAATGAGAAATTATGTGCAGAGCTTGAAGAAGAAACCCTACAGAGACATACCAAAAATTCATTTCCTGAATACCAAAAAAATATCCTAAAAATTAATCTCCCTCCATTTTCCTTGCCGCCTATTTGAAAAGGTTTCTTTTGTCTTAAATTTTAATTGAAGACAATAAAAATGTTTTAAATTTTAAAATTAACATAATGAAAATAATAAGTTAAATATTTAAGACAAAATATCAATTATGTCTTAAATCATCCTCTTATTTAGTAGTGTGTTTTTCTTTGATTGCAGTGGAATGGGGATAGATCTTCCCACACATAAACCACAGCACCAAATGGCAATAAAAACTATCAACAAATTATAGTATGAGCATGATCTAGTAAATGCAGTACTAACTTCATACCTGCTAAGCACCATGGAGAATGTGTATAGTGGGGTAAAATAATTACAATGTGAAGGAAGGAGCCACAGAAATTGGTAGCTGCAGTATATACGAGGCCATAATCTAAACCAATATGATGGGTAGCGGTAATGCCTACATGAAAACTATACTTCAAGAGACAGAACAGACTTCCATCGATTATGAATAAAATACAAAGTAAAAACAAAAATGGTTGAAAAAAAACCATAGAAATACAAATGGGCATTGGTTGAATCGACCATACCTTAAAAAAATTGCAATCAGAGACCTAGTGAAGAATCCTCAATTTCCACAGCCGATCCTCCAAAATATCCCCTTCTATGAAATGGTCTATATCTGAATGCACTCTGCAATTAATTATTCCATTATGATATTCCTCCATCTACCTGTTCCGCCTTTCTCAACCTCTGATTATGGAATGACTTGAAATTATGCATGCACATTAGATCACTGTCATAGCTACCTCTCTTGTCAATTCATGGAGTGTGTTTGATCAACCATAGCTACCTCTCTTGTCTCTATTTACGACGTGAAACCCCTGCATACCTAGTCGTAACTTACCCATGAAACCCCTGATAGCTGCATCTTATTGATGTCTCCATAGTTTCAGTTCCGCGCCATTGCAAGATGAGTTCAGCGCCATGAGTGCACAAGAAAAGTGAAGTTTTACTTTACAAGTTTAAAGAAGAGTTTTATTTAACAAATGTCATTTAAGGGGAAATTAATATTTTTCTTTCCCGCTAACATTTTCAATTTTTATTTTGTCATCATAGAGAAGAAATCAAATATATTAAAAAAAAATATTAAAAATATTAAAAATTAAAAAGTTAAAGACAAAATAATTTTTTGTCTTAAACTAACCTCTCAAAACCACCACCTATGTAGTAGTGACATGTGTAGGATCTTGCAATGTGAAGTCAAAAACTCATCCACGGGTTGACAGACCTCTGTGACATTGGTTCTCAGTCCATACTCAACCTATCTTGACAAAAATGAAAATAGATAATCAGAATTTGAGAAATTCATACCTTCCGCATTGAACTGAATCGCTGAGACTCGAACCATCATCGCCAATCCTTCTATACAAAAAGCTCTAAAATGCTAAATCCCTAAATACCCCAAAAAAACAAATAGAAGTTTTTTATTTATTTTTTATTTATTTACATATCCCTTTTAAAATATATATTTTTTAAATTATCATTTGGGTAAATTTTTATTTATTTTCTTTTATAGCTAATTCTTTTTTATATTAAAATAATTAATATTTTTATTATAAATTTATTATATCATAATAATTTAACTTTAAATAAATATATAATTTAATAGTATTAATTTTGTTCTTATTTTTCTTTTAGCAATAAATATTTACATAATATTTTGTTTTAAGAAGAAAATTAATAAACACAAAATGTTTAGTCATATTTAACATAATTTTAAATTTTATTATAAGAACTAATATAAATTTAAAAAAGCTTGAATTCAGCTTCAAACCTAAGCGTAACTTAAACATTATCTTCTAATTTTAACCTTAGCTTATATTAACCCTAATCTTAGGTACAATTTAAAGATGGTTCATTTAAAAAAAAAATCTAATCAAATTATTTTGAAAAATAAATTTTCAATGATTCATTTAAAATTTAATCATTCTATTTAATTTTGTAATATTATCAAATATTCACTAAAGACAAAGAAATTTCCATCACAAAAGAAAATGAGATATAGATTTTAAAAAGTTCAAACAAATTTATTAAATACATGTCATATTTGAACTCGAGGATATAATGTATGAACCAAAATATAATGAATCATATGATTTGCAACTAGAGGTAGTGTCCAGTTGGTTAGTCGTAATTACAAATAAAAGAAATTAAGAGAGAGAAAAATCAAATATATAATGGTGAAAACTACTATGTGATAATATTGATCATGAAAAAATAAAAATAATCTAGGTTAGTCTTGTCCTAAAGTTTGGAGTTATATTAACAACATGAATAGTGCCAACAAAAATAGAGACTAGTTAGCTATTACTTAGTAATTTATTTATTCATGCATTTTTTGTTTAGGTGACTAATTATTCGTGACTAATTATTTAGTCATGTATTTAGTCATGTATTTGGTCATTTTTAGTCATTTTTATTTGTCTAACCTTGTGATTTTATTAGATAACCAAATTAGTCATATATTTAGTCATTTATACTTGTGAAGTGCAAAAAATTAGTAGAACATGATCAGTTTTAGTCATGTGACTAAAAATTTTAGTCATGTAGTCACATATTTGCCAAAATGTACTAGTGTAATTAACAATAAGACAATCATAGTTGATGGACACAAATCTAATAATGATCACACAATGTTCAAAGAACCATTACCCAACTACGAGAAAGGTGGGTCTTTAAACTCCAAAGATGCTAAAGTTAATTACACCTGTTCTAATGACAATGTGATCAACATGATGTAAATTTGTGAGTAGTCCATCAATGATCAATTATTCAAGGAACTTCCTACACTTTATGATAATCCAATGTTTCAACAAGAGGAAGGAAATGATGAACCCAATGTCCTAGAATCATGTGATCAATCAATCAACATCATAATTATCAAAGACAGAAAAATTTGAATCCTCAAATGTGGTGACTAGAAGTCAATCAAAATTCACTCTCAAAGGTGTCTCATCAAAATAACCAGCAACGGTATTTAATCCTTCAACATCCAAAAAACTAGTATCATCAAAATCATCATCAAATTGCAGCTTGGTTGATCAACTGCAATATACTCCTGCAAAAATCTCTATCTTGGAATTGCTCAAGATCTCACAAGCACATTGATAAATTCTTGAAAATGCTCTACTTGAAATGAATGTTCCAAAGGATCTAGATATGGGATGGTTCCAAACTATGGTTAGCTACTTGACCTCACCACACTATCTATCTTTCTCAAAGGAAGATGATATCGCCAGTTTTTTTGTATTTCCCAATGAAAGAAATCTTTTTAAAAAAACATGAAAAAGATAAAATTTAGTTTCTTAACATATAGAAGAAACTTTCTAAATTTATTTAAAAATTTATTTTCTTTTTTGGAATTATTACATTCCTTTTATAATTAAAATCTTCTCATATTTAATAAAAGTACGAGAATATACTTCATTTTTTTCTTGGGAGATTCTATTACAATGTGCCCAAAACTGTTGCACTTATAGAATATAACATTGCAGTCTACTAAAAAGGAAAGAGTTAATAGTTCCAATTTGTAAACCAATGAGGAATTATATTATTATTCCAACCAAAATATCTTGCATGAGTCTTATAACTTATTTCTTTATGCTAAAATTAATTACATAAAAGGAAACAACTAAAGAAAAGGGTTGGAACCTAGCAGAGTGCACTTGTCTAGTCCTAGGAAAGGACTTTATAAAATTATCCTCATTAACGTTTGAAGGAGTGTGTGGTTTTTTTGGAACTTCATTTGTTTATTCTAGATTCTATTTCTTTTGATGGCCTCTTGAGGAAATCAACATAAAGTTTTGGTGTTTCTTCATTTGCATTCTTTAGTAGCTCAACAAATTTAGAATTTGAAGCTTCTTTTCAAAGCCCAATACTTTTCTTAATAAATAGTGAGATTTTATCGCTTATCATATCATTCAATATCTTAGTACTCTTTCAAACTTGAGGATCTTATTTACTTGGTTGTTGTTTTCTCTAATTCTTTTCTCAAGGAGACAACTTTGGATTCAAGCCTCTCACAATTTTCCTCATTTTCCTTTAATAGCATTCTCATTTATTTCTCAATTTATATTTCCTCTTTAATTTTAAATTAAAATTGATGGTCATTTCCTCTAGCTCATCAAGAATTTGTGACATTTTAACCTTAGATTCACAATCCTTGTGTAACTATAACTTTTTCTTCAAATTCTTCTTCTTAAGCCTATTTATTTCACTTAAAGTAAAAATGAGTTCCTCTTCCAAATCTACTTCATCTCTTTCATTATTATCTTCTCCTTATTTATCTCATTCTACATTTTCTTCAATTTCCAAGACATCATTTTTTGTTTCTATTTCCATGAAAAAAATTATTATCCATTGGAGCAACTTTGTTCGAAAGAGCTAATTTCTTCTTTGGAATGAATTTTTTTATTTTTCTTGTAAGATCTCTTTTGTATCTTAAATTTTTTATGTTTGTGAGATTTTCTATAATGTATTCCATCTATTTTTACACTCCACCTCCTCCTCTTCTTCTTCTTCACTAATTTCTACTATTGCATATGGACATTTGGTTGCAAAGTGTCCAATTTTTCCACAATCAAAGTATTTAAATGGTAACTTACATTTATATTTTTCGTATCCTTTAATATATTCCTCTTCATTTGATTAATCATAAAAACTATCACCTGGCTCAGGCTCCTTCTTGTTCATTTTCTTTTGGGCTTTGAAGGACCACACTTTCTTAGATGGTTTCTCCTTTTCTGTTCTTATTTTGCAACCGGTAAGAATCCCATACAACTTATCCATCTTGAGTGTATTATGATCTTTCATTTCTTTTACAATAGAGACTTTGGTATCAAACATCAAGCAAAGAGACCTTATTAATTTTTGGCAATTATTTACCCTCCATCTTTTCTCCATGGCCTCAAATAGTATTAAATATTTCATCTACATGAAGTTAGTAGACTATAATATTTTCATCATCCTTCATCTTTAAGATTTTAAAATTCCTTCTATGTGTTTAAAGCTTATCCTTATTTACCTTATTATCTCCTTCAAAATTCTTTTGAAAATTTTCCCACATTTCCTTCACTAACACATAGTGCATCACCTTGACAAATTCTAATTATTATAGTCCCAAAAATATTGCATTCATAGCTTTGGCATTATTTTTTCTATCCCTCTTTCTAGTGTTTTTTATAGGTGCAAATTTTAGAGCAATATATATACCTACCACTAATATCCATATATCGAATCCAAGAGTCATTAAGTAGGAAAGCATCCTTACTCTCCAAAAATCATATTTGGTAGCTTCAAACAAAGGAGCCTTGTTGGAGAAGAATATTTCTTGTTAGGATATTGTTCTCTTAATATCTTCCTTCTAGAAATTAGGCTACACTTTGAAGGACTTCACTCTTATACCAATTGATTAGAATAGTATTATTCTAAGGGAGGGTTGGAGGGGGCAGGGGCGTGAATCAATATAATATAACCCTTTACATTTTTAATTTAATAATCACAATAATATCAGCCACACAACTTCAAAAAATAAGAGAACTTAAGAACACAAGAAGAACATAATTTTCATGGAAATCCTATCAAGAGAAAATCATGGCAGAAATATTTTCTTCTATATAAAAATATTTCTTACAACTTAGTATGCACAAATCTTTTCTTATGCTTGTAGGCACCAACTCATTAGAGACACCAATCTCTTTTAAATTGAAACACACAAACCTTTTCAAGACTAATCCAAAATCACACTTATATTTACTCAAAAAGTAATGTAATGTTTGCTCCAAAAGTGACATCATGTTTTCTCCAAAAGTGACATCGTGTTTGCTCTAAATTCTACTCCAAATCAGTTATAAATCTTGTTATAGATTTGTGATAAGGACCACTCCAATATTTCCTTACACCATTTCTCAAATTTTGATATGAATTGTCAATAGGTCCTTGGTCTACTGGTGAAGTTGTTTGGTTTTGAATAAGCCCACAAGGGATCAAGTCTTGCTAAGTACAAAGGCTCTCACACCATAAGGGATAAGATCAAGATCATGTCATAGGTGGATTTTTGTGGAATGGATACCCCTTTGTCCTTGGCTCTTAGCTGAAGAGGTTCTTTGAACCTTCAACAAAAAAAACAAAAAAATATGATATGAATTGTCTCAATAGACTGATATATATTGCCTTTATATGCTGGTATGATTCACCTCCATAACTTCTCTAAGTTTACTATATAGTCTCCTCAAGTGGTCACCTATAAATTTTTACAAGATATGCTCATAAATATCTTGAAATCTGCTCACAAAACTTCTATTTGTCTGCTAATAAAGTCTAATGTATTTTTTTCTCTTAAATATATTGTGAATAGGAAAGATATTAATTGATTTATTTTGTTTTTGCACACCACCAATTTCCCTCATTTCATACCCCATCAAGTTTCTATTCACAAAAGAGAAATGTCTAAGCCAAGAGGATGGTCATATTTACAAATATTAATTTTATTTCATCATCCCAAGAGATGGGAGATCTCTTATGATGGATTGGCCCCTTCTTTAAAAATAGTATTTTTTATTTTAATAATTAATGACAAAGTGGGGTGGCTTCATATAGAGGTCATCCCATTAAGAAATTTATACCATTCAAGGCTAAAATATTGAGGAAGGTCAGCTAACATAAAAGAATATACATTTATTTATTAAATTTAATTTAACCTCTATTTTAAGCACCAATTTAACTCTATTGGATGATGTGTTGGAGTAGGTGATTGTTTAGGGTTTTCAATCATCACAAGGCCTACAAAATCCTAAGGTTTTTCTTGGTAGTCTTGATTTGATAGATCTTGGATTCTAGAGTTTTACAGAATGATAATATTTTGACAAATTTGGCTAAGGTGTTGGAATTTTGTAAAGGAAGAAAATATTCTTCTCAAACTTTGGGTTTTCTGAAATGGACCCTTAAGAAAGTTCCTTTTCAGAATTCTTCTAAAGGTGTCTACAAGAAGGATCAAGAGAAGATTATATTAGCTAGGGCATTGTTGGTGAATTTTGGTTAGTTAAACCCTTTGATGCTCACTTTTCCCAATCTCTTCAATGATTATCTCTCTTCGAATGTAAGGGGGTTGAATAGAATCCCTTCACTAAGGGATATTCAAGAATTGGTTGTATTTGATTCTATGTATACCTTTTGTATCCAAGACACTAAGCATTCAATTGATTGTATGCTTCAACGTGCTTCTAGTATCTATATTTTTGGATAGTGTTTTTGTATTGGTTCTCGAGGTTTTCCTAGAGGTTTTTCTCTTTTTTGGGACCTGTACCATCCTAAAAAATTATCACCCATAATTGGATGCTCAGTTAGGCCCCATTTTGGCAATTTTGAGATTTCATATTCGTTATGCTTGTTTTGGACACCTATTTCCCCTTAATCTATCATCTACCTTACCTTCCTGACTTCCCATTTAAATTCTGGTGATTTTTCTTCGCTACATAATTCCTAGGGCATTATTTTCCTAGGAAGAAAATGTCTAGGGTATTTTTTTTCCCTGATGATTTTGCCCATATTTGAACTAGAGCCCCATTGCAATGTTTCATTAGGAAATTAGATCCCTTGGTTAGCCTAGCTTGATTTTGAATCCTGAACTATCTGATGAAGTAAATAAAAACCCTAGATCTCTCCTCATTTTTATATCTAGAAGAAATAATTGAAGAACCATGACCAAGATTTGACAATCAAGGAATCAAGAAATCAAGTGAATTCAATATTTGAAGGAAAGTATCTAAGATCTATCATCTCGCCAAGCATCCAAGGCATTTTCAAGGAAATATTCTCCATTGTAGCAAGCTCCCATTATGGCCAAGCAGAGGAATTCTCAATTGAGCAATAATATCCATTGTTAATCCTCATGAATTCTTCCACCATAGAAAGTGTTCAATCAAGTATAACACCATTCAAGATCTAAGAGTGGTATTCATACATCGATGTATTTTTGAAGGAATCATTGACTCCTTTCTACATTCCAAGGTTAACAACTACAATTCGAGCATCTTCATGAATATGTGTGATCTCAATATCCATTCATGAAGGTATTAACAAATGTCTAATATTTACTTATCTTTATGCAATTTCATTTCATTTTCAAGGATGATTCCTAAATAGGGGTTTGACCAAGGAAACCCCCTTTTCACAACCTTTTTCCTATTTTTATGTGTAGGTACATGTGGTGTAACTATCGGAACATTTTTTAAAAGATCAAAATCTATAGGATTGACTGTCAGAGTTTTGGGCAGAATCCATGGGAACAAAACACCATAGGGTTCTTGGTCCTAGGAACAACACCCAAGGCATTTTTTAGATGGAAAATCTAACTCAGATTTTGATTACAGGTTAGTAATAATTTTGGGTTTCCATTTCAGGTTAGTGTAGCTTCCTGTTTGTTTTTCGTTAGTCAGTCTTTTTAAAAGTTCTTATATTTTTTTATTTAGTTATTTATCTTGCATCATTATACTATTTTCCTTAAATTAATCTCATCCTAATCATCATCATGAAGGATAATTGCACTCACTTAGCACTTAATTCCTACTTGATCCTATTCTGTCATCTTCCTTTTGATTGTGCAATAGGAAAAGATGGACAAATCCCTTATATACCTTGCTTTCCATTTTCTCACTATACATTTTTGTGAACCCAACGCATGATATTTCCATTATGATTTTTGTGTCAAATTCACTTTATGAATATTGGATCCTCACTTTTAATTTTATAGTTAGATGTACTATTCATTAGATTTTATGTGCAATTATGTTTTCTAGTTACTTTCATGTTGCATAAATTTAATAAATATTTATATATTTATTTCAAATTTCATACTTGCAATTATTAGATCTATATTTTATATTGCCTTTTATGCATAAGAATTATAACATTGATTCCTACTTATTTCATTCTAGTTATGAGAAGTCGTAAACTTATAGGTTACTTTAATCTTGGGTCCTCTTTATTTCCTGGGAATCTTGATGAGACACACATGCCTACCAATTATATTCCTACTATGATTGGAAATCCTTCTTCCCACTCTTCTCACAATGAAGATGATTCTTTAATATTTCCTCCTACCCAAGTGCAAAATCTTTCCCATGACTTTGAAAATTGTGAGCAATGGTTAAGTCAAGAGGACTCTAATTTGGAAGTCATTTCCTTAGTAGAAGGTTTAAGGAAGTTGATTCACAATGATGAGCATAGTATCAACTTTTTATGAACTATTTACCATCTTGTTGATATTAATGTTAAATATCTTAAGGATTGTTCTCAAGATATAGGTTTGACTCAACCTCTTGTTTGTGTCGATACTTCCCTTTCTATTCCTAATTCATTACCTAGTGTTTCTACTTTTTCTCCACCTCTCACGACTGCATTCATTTCAAATATCAATCCCATACATGTTAGTCTTGGAATCATTCCCAATCCAATTGTTCCTCCTCCTTCAAGTGTTTCATTTACTTAACAACCTTCATCCATGCCTATATATGACAATGTTCCATTTTCATATTCTAAGGTTCCTTCCATTTCCCATAATGGTCCCAACATTTTGCATATGTCCCATACCAATCTATCCATCAAATCCACTATCAATAATCTTTCTCAAAACATTTCATCCTTGCAACAAATTGCCCCTATGAACCAATCCAAATTAAATATTTCTACATGTGGCATTTCTAGTCCTTTGTCCTTGGATATCATTTGTTCTGTTATCCTTCAATACATATAAATAACTCACTTGGAGACCTACAATGGTAAAGGTGATCCCTTGACCCATGTTGAGACCTTTCAAACGTTGTGTAGTGGTTTTTCTCATGATCAGAGGTTCATGGCTAAACTATTGACTAGAATATTTCAAGATAATGCCTTGCAATGGTATTGTTATTTACCCCTTGTTCCATTGATTCTTTCCAAAAACTTTCTAATGCTTTCATTCAACAGTTTCAAAAAAATATTAGTCCTAATATTTCTTTGACTAATTTAATGCATTGTAAAAAAAGGTGTTAAAGAAAAGTGATTGATTTTATTGGTAGATTTAAGCATTTTCATGCTCAAATTTATTATATAGTTCTTGATGTTTATATTGAACATATTTCCATTGCTAATTTATAAAATGACATTAGAGATTAGATATTGCTTTTTGAATTCTCTTCTTTTACTCAATTATGAGTAGTTCTTTATAATTATCAGCTTCAAGTGAGTCAATTTGAGAGCACTATTATAATGGATCTAGTTGATAAGATTAATGCCACATCCCAACTATTTTAGAAGTTTCAAAAACCAAAAATCATCATCAAGATCAACAATTCATCAAAAAACATTGATGTGCAAGTGGTAGCATCATCCAAAGGTGTGGTTCCTTTGTCATATTATTTTAGACCTTTTCATAACTTTACACCTCTTTCAAAATATTTTTATAATGTGATGTTGAAGTTGAATAATTTTAATATCGTAACACTTACTCTCATCAAGCCAATTGATCCTTCCAAACAAACCAACAAGAAATCTGACCCCAAATATTTTTTCCAATATCATCATCAACCTGGTCCTAATATTGAAAAGTGTTTCCATTTGAAAACTATTTTTTAAGACCTCATTGACTCTAATGTTATATGTGTTGAGAGTGTTCATGATCACAGAAATAAATATGTAGTGCTTCACAACCAAAACTTGCAAATTTATACCAATACTTTACCTTCCCATTCAACCAATATCATTGGCTTCATTCCTTCTTCATCTACCAATGTTGTTGACTCTCCTACCATTGTGACTTATGACACTAAGAGTATTGAAGCCAGCAATGTTGTCAACCATTTTGATCAATTTGAACCTAAACCTAAACCCACACATGAACTTGACCTTTGCATTACATTTTATTATAGTGAGACTATTAGGGCACCTGATGGTCCTCTTTACATATTTGTGAAGATTAATGTTCTTCCTTCTCATGGATTTCTTATTGATCCTACTTGCATGGTGATTGTTATAACTAAAAATATATTTACACTAGACAACTCCATCAATATTTCTATGATATATTTGATGTTATGATAAAAACATTCAATAGTTTGACTTATCCTACCCATGGTTCTATCACTCTTCTTGTATAAATTGGTTAGAAAGCCTTACATGTCACCTTTTCTATCATCCCAACTTTTGATAAGTTTCAAGTTAGACTTGGTCTTCCTTGGCTCCCGTCCATGAAAGCTATAGTCTCTCCTATCCGTAAGTGTTCTAAATTTATTCATGATGGAGAAATAATGATTAACCATAGTCTCTATCAACCTTTAGCTACTCAAGGGAACTTTGAAATTGGCTTATTTTGGCCTTCCATGTCTCAACCATTCCAACCTTGCAAATATAACTATTTCATATCCTATCAATAATTCAAAATTAAAAATATTTATGAACTTGTAAATTCATCTCCTATAGATCCATCTCCTTTCTCTATACTTGGACTTCTTCCTACACCTTCCAAACCTTTCATTTATGCTTCAGTTCCATGTCCTATATCTTATAAAAGTTCTATAGTTTCTATCTCTCAATCTAGTGTGGTGTCCTTTTTTCTTCCTCCCAAAGAAACAAAGGGTCCTATGTTGATTGATCCCTAACCAAATCAAATTTAAAATAAAATAAAATGTAAACATTATGCTTGTGATCATCATTGTAAACATTGTGCTAGAGCCTATGAGCATGCTTCCCAAAAGCTTTCCTCCCCTAATATACCCACTAATTATTTGATTCCCTTTGATCATCCTATGCATATCCCAAGAGAGGAATTTAATTTTAAAGGGATGAAATTGAACAAACATGATGATTCTATTTGGATTAGAGATCCTAGTTTGATTAATTTTTATGAAGAAGATACCCTTGATGATGATTTCAATGTTTCTAATGAAAATGATGTTCATGCTAGTGATTATGATGATATGTGTGACCTTATTCACATTAATCAAGATTTACCAACTAGATTTGTAAAATAATTATCTCTTAATCCCAATGACTCATCCTTAGATTCTAGTACTTGTTTGGAACTGGCTATTATTCCATCTACCATATTCTATGTTTATCCTCTTGTATATTGAACAACTTCCCTAAATAATATAGACTAAGATGGGGAGTAGGTGATATGCTTGATTAGCTCCTCCTTTACTGTGTATTCTCTATGTTTTCCTATTTTAATGTGCTTCCCCTATGATGTGCTCCTTGTTATATGTTTTGTTTATATTTATTTAGATGAACCTTATTGCTCCATTGGCACAATCTGATGAAGGAATCAACCTTCTGTGACATTCTTCTATTTGTATCTCATTTATTCTATATGTTGTATACATCTTCTATCATGCATGTGTCACTATTCATAAATGTGTCTTTGTTTTGTTTGATTGGGGATGACATAAAATGTTAGCTACCATTCCTTTTTTTCTTCATAATGTTGGCCCAAAAAGATTCCTCTTTTTATCTCTTACGGGACCTTCCATTGTGCTTGTAGTTCTACTACCTTTGGGGGATGATGATAGTTTATTTTGATAGAATTATAATATACATGAGTTATCATATGATCATACTAACCCTAGAGTTAATAGATCCATTTTGTGTTCTCTTTTGTGAATTGTTTCATTTCCTTTCGTTTGTCCTTTCTTTGGGGCATCTCATAGTGGAAACATTTCTTGTGGGTGATGTATTCTCTATTAAACCCATTTCTCTTGTTAAAGATTTTTCAATCACTTTAACATGGGGGCATGCACTTTTCTCCTTCATTTTGTACACACATAATATAATTTATTATGTATAGATGGATAGGATCACAATTGTTTCCTTGTGTTCATATTTTTTATATCATTCCTTGTGCATTATCCAGTGGATCCTAAGAATGATCCTTCCTTCTTTTAATTTGATCCTTTGATTGACCATTTTCATTTGGTCCTTAGAATGACCACTTTTTTTGATCCCTTAATGGAGACACGCTTTAATTAAGGATTGGTCCCTTTTGTTTTGATGGGTTGATATTCTTGTTTGCTACCTATCTCCTCCTGATATGGCATCTACCCTAGCTTCCCATTCAAATTATGGTGCTTTTTCCTAGGTACATATCTCCAAGGGCATTATGTTCCTAGGAAAAAATTGCCTAGATAATTTTTGTTCCCTGGTAATTGGGCCTAAATTTGAGCTGAAGATTTGGTGCAGTGTTTCAGTGGGAAATTAGATCCCATGGTTATCCTGGATTAATTTTTAATCTTAGAATATGTGATGAGGTTATAAACATCCTATCTCTCCTTATTTTTATATCCACCACAAGTAATTGAAGAACCATAACAAATATTTAACAATCAAGCATTGATCAAGTGAATTTAAGATTTGAAGGCAAGCATCCAAGATCAATCATCTCTCCAAGCATCCAAGGAATTTTGAAGGTAATATTCTCCATTGTAGCAATATTCTCTCCCATTAGGGTCGATGGAAACCTGTCTTTGACCCTACGATTGGCTTATGTCAAATGACACCTATGTGTGTTATAATTCCAAGCCTCCCACTTTAATTCTAGGATGAGCATATTTTTTAGTGGATTGGTAGTACTTTTGGTGAGTACATTTCAAAGGAAAATGTCACTAGGGAAAAGTGTAGCATAGTTTTTGCCCGCATTTTTGTCAATGTTTCTATTAGTAAAACTATGCCAAACTTTATTACCCTATAATATAAGTTGGGTTATTGGATACAAGTAGTAGTTTATGGGAATGTCATGATCTTTTTCCAAAATTACAATAAATTGGTCCATGTGATCTCTAACTACAAGTCTCCAGAGAAAGAATAATAAAAATTGAAGAGATTCTCAATCTCCCCTTTCAGTGTCAATGCACCCCCTGTGGGCACGACCTCAAATAGTGATAGTGATGAATATCCTTTCACAAATTTCATTCTTAAGCTTCTAGAGACTCCTAAGAAGCCCAATTAGGGGTTGAATCTGGATGGGGCCTCTATGTTGGATATGGCTTCTAAAACTTTCTAGGGGAAGAATTTAGTTATTTCTTTTGTGTAGCTAGATTCTTTGGAGGAAAGAAAAATACTGCCTGTTAGACCCCAAATTGTGGCTTCCTCGGCCCCCCTCAATGGTGTTTCATCTCATCCAATACTTACCACTCATCCACAAGTGAAATCTTCTCATCACCTAGTACATCCACCAGCTCTATGGTGGTGGATGATGGATGGATGTTCTAAAAAAAAAAACAAGAATTAGAAAGTAGATGTTGACTCTAACATGAAAGTTGGTTGACCTTCATAGTATGTCACATGGAAAAGGGAATTCATAGGGAAAATCACCAATGGAAGGAAGAGGACCCTAGATTATGCAACCCAAACAAATAAATGAGGTTCCTCTCTTGGAACATGAGGGGGTTGAATGGCCCCCAGAAATAATTCTATCTTGAGAATTATATTTTGGAAAATGGTGTTGATATCATTCTCCTTCAAGAAGTTAAGATGATTGAATCCTCCTCTGGCACTCTTGTGAGGGTTTTATTGTTGAGTTCACAATATTGTGTTCTGGAAGCTTCTGGAGCCTTGGGTGATATTGTTACTATGTGGAACTCGCTAAAGATTTTTGGAGCTTTGACCTTTTCAAATTAGAATATTTTAGCTACTAGGTTTATCTATGATAGTATGATGTGGTTCATGGGTAATGTCTATGAACCTAATTCTCACAATGGCAGGAGAAAGGTTTGGAATAAAATTGCAAGCCTTCTTTAGTATTCTACCTAGCATTGTCTCATTGTTGGTGACTTCAATTCTCACTATTTCCATCAAATAAATTGGGTGGTCTAGAAGACTACATAGATAGTATGGTTGATTTATATATAAATTCATTAATGAAACTAGTTTGGTTGACATTGACCAATTATGGAAAAAATTTACCTGGTCTAACCATAGGAAGGTGTGGAATTCATGCAAGTGTCAAAACTCAATCGCTTCCTCTCCTCACCCAATTGGAATATAGGATTCAATTCCTTTATTATTGTCATTCCCCATACAGTGTCTAATCATAACCCACTCTCATTGGATTGGAAAAATAGGATGGAGAAGGGTTCTAGTCCCTTTTTCAATGAAATCATGTGGAGTACCCACCTTGAATTCCATTTGTGTGTCAAGGAATAGTGGGACTCACCTTCTATCATAATTCCTATGTTCAGTGTATCTCAAAAAGTTAGAACCATTAGAAGGAATGTGTAGGGATAGAACAGACTCACATTTGGTAATGTCTTTGAGAAGAAAAAGGAATTTTACATGAATCTAGCTTCCATATAGAAGGAAATGTCTAGGGGTGATCTTTCACTAGACACACATGTTGTTGAAGAGACCCTAAGGGCTAACTAGAAAAATATCCTCAATAGGGACAAAAATATTCTAGAAACAAAGATCAAAAATCTAGTGGCTTAAATAAGGGTACTTAAATTTGGTCTTCTTTCACCATTTGTCTTGCACCCATAATAAAACAAACACTATCCATAGAATTAGAGATGAACATAATGAGGAGGTTATAGAAGACAAGAAGATGAGTGTTCTAGCCTCCAATTTATTTTTTAAATCCTTCAAGGATGATGGTTTCACTTCAAATGGTGCTCTTGAGGCTTATATGTTGGACCACCTCCTGAAAAATCTATCTCTCTAATTGATTATAAGCTTCTCATGGCCCCAATATTGGATGAGGAAGTGTGGATAGATACTTTTTTTATGGGGGATTGTAAGGCCCCGAGTCCTTATGGTTTATCCCTTAAGTTTTCTTTTAGGATTTTTGGGATATTATTTTCCCTGATGTTATCACAACTAGAAGATATTTGTTTAGAACATGAAGACTCCTTACGAAACTAAATTGGTCATAATTCATTGCCTTTATCCCTAAAATCCAAGAGCCGCTCTCTCTTACTAATTTTTGGTCAATAAACCTATGTAATATTATCTACAAAATCTTTTCTAAATTCCTCATCAATAGAATCAAACCTTTTCTTGACACTCTTATCAACTATAACCATAATGGATTTGTCTTTGGGAGATAAATTCTTAATGCATCCATTACTACCCACAAAGTCTTTCACTCCATGGATAAATGCAGGCTCCCAAGGATGGCTCTTAAGTTGGGAATATCCAAAGCTTATGACAAGGTCAAACAAGGTTTCCTCTTCAAAGTAATTGAAATATTTGGCTTTGACATGAAGGTGATTACATTGATCAAGGAATGTGTGACTATTGTTCACTACTTTTTCCTTATGAATGGAGACCCAAGAGGTTCCTTCGGCACATCTAAAGGGCTAAGAAATGGTGTCACCCTCTCCCCATGCCTCTTCATCTTGTAGGTTGAGGTTTTGGGGAGGAACTTTATTCATATGCTAAGTGAGGAAAAAATATTTTGGGTGATTCCTACTTCCACCCTATTCCCAATGGTTTTACAGCAATTTCTTGATGATAGAATCCTCTTTGGTATTTCTTAGTGTTGCAAGCTAGAATCTAGAAACACCTCCTCACCCAATATTCTTTGGTGTTGTGGAAAAGTATCAACTATGTTAAAATAAAATTCTATTTTTTCAATACTCATCATTCTCTTCAAAAAAAGTTCAAGAACATTCTTAGATGTTAGTATAATGATCTCTCAAATACTTACATAGGGTTTCCACTCACAGTTAAGGAGGCTTCTAACTCGTTTTGGAATACAATTGTGGAAAGAATGAAATGTAAGTTGGTTCAATGGAAGTGTAAACTTCTAAGAAGTCTAGATTAGTTGCAAATCCTCAAACTATCTTTGCAAGGAATTCCTATATACTAGACATAATATCTAATCCTTGGGCTGATAAATTGGAGAGAATTCAAAGGAATTTCTTGTAGTCTGGGATGGAAGAAAAGAATCGGATGGCTTTGGTTAAGTGGGACTCCATTTTCCACCCAAAATTTATGGTTGGTTTAGTTTTAAATAAAATTCATCACCTCAACATGAGTCTCCTTACTAAAATTGATTGGAACCTGAGCATACATAAATCCAAATTGTGTGACATTATATATGCCAAATATTCCAATTTGGAAAAAAATTCCTACTCCTTAAACACACATAGACTCCCTACAACATCCAAAATATGGAATAGTACTTTCAATGGTAGGTCCCTGTTCTCTGAGGCTTGAAATGGAGTATTGGTGGTGATCTGATGATCCATTTCTAGTGTGACACTTTGATGGAAAAAACACCCCTCTCCCTGCTCCCCGCCTTGCATGACATTTTTGTGTTGGCTAAAAGGTTTTGCGAGAGAAAGTTTGAGAACTACATGGATCACTTGAGAACCTAGAAAAATATCCAACTTTTTTTTCATGGTCTTTATCAGTTGATGCCTTTGGCACTAGATTTACAAAAGAGACTCAAGGAGGAGAGAATCTCAATTCTCTCAAGGGAAGATAACTTTGTCTAGAAAAATAATTTTAGTGGAGAATTCACACTGAAATCTACCTGTGACCAAAGAAAATCTAACCTATTCAAAACAAGCGTAGACATTCAAACATTAGCCTAACATCATATTCCTAGCATATAGTAAAAGCAATTTGTAAAGACACTCAGATAGAGCTTAAACGGGAGCACCCTGTCGCTGTTTGATTTGCTCTTGATTCAGGGATGTGGGAGTGCTCTTGAAACACATGGAGCATGTCCATAATGAAAATTAGGAAGGATTAAGATAAAATAGGGACCATGACAACCCCATAGTGGCACAGAATTAGGTATAGAACACCTGATTGTCCCCTGGAGCCTCAACGAGCCTAATGAAGCTAAAATGTTGATTAAGCTACAAATGCTTATGTTAAGGTTGATTTTAAACCAAATGAAGTGTGAGATGATGAAAATTCTATGAAAAATAATGAAATAAACTAGGTTAATCCATTAATGCTAAGCTAAGATAAGTTAGAAACATGAAAAACATGAAGAAATCTAACAAATCGGATTTAAGCTAAGATGATCTAGATAGAAATGAGCATGATAACAATACATGAATGATATGAACTAAGCTAATACTTTTCTCTTGGAAGGAGGAGTATTTATAGGATTCGATCCAAGGGCTTGGGTTAGGAAGGAGGGTTAGAGTTAGGGGTTTGGTTACAGGTTGAGTCAAAGAGATAAGGATTGACTTTCATGGGTTGAATGGACCAAGGTTGAGTTAGGCTCAAAGTTCAAAGTTAGGATAAGGGTTTAGGGTTTTCTAGAAGATTCTAGAGGTTATAGGGTTTTCTAGAAGATATCTAGGATTTAGGGATTTAAATAAATGTTTCATTTATTTAAAGGATTTTGGTCAATTTATTAAATAATTAATAAATATTGGGGGGAATGATGTTTAAATTGGATTTAAACATTTTTGGAAGGGATTTATTAATTAAATGTTTTTAATTAGGATAGGAGGAATTAACGACATAATAATTAATTAATTAAATAAATAACTAATTAACAAATGATGATGTCATCATGGGTTTTTGGAAAATAAAAATACTTTTATTTACCAATGAATTTTTAGGTGTCTACAATACCTATCTTATGTTCATTGATGAGGGGGAATAGGATGAACTATGGAAAATGGTTTGGAACTCCCAATTAATCCTTAAGATCAATCTATTCTAGTGGAGGGTGATGCATGAAAAGATCCTTACTAGGGCTCATCTAATCAAGAATTGGTTTTTGTTTCCCAATTGTTGTGTCCTCTACAAACTAAATAAGGATTCGGTTAACCATATCTTCATGCATCTCTCCTTTGTGTGTGAGATATGGCAAAGAGCTCTACAAATTATCCAAACTAAGTGGGTGATGCATAGAGATGCCAAAATATTTCTTTCAACTGGCAAGGGATATTTTTTAACCCTATTATCAGATTATTGTGGTAGTAAATCTCTCCTTGTTTGTGTTGGGAAATCTAGAAGGAAAGGGATAATAGGATATTTCGTGAGAAGGAATGTCAGTCGGAGGTGGTTTTGGAATTTTCCACAAGATGTTGTTAGAGAATTTAAGTGTCACCAGAGGGCCCAATCCATCCATTCCTCCCTCTTTCAACAATTGTCAAGTTTCTAGGAATTGGGGTTTGCAGGATCTCATTGGGAACTATGACCCATCTAAAAAAATCAAAAGGAAAAATACAAAATGAAATCCCCACCATCCTAGTTGGTCCAAACTAATTTTTTATGGCATAGAAAAATAATATCAAGGTCTAGACATTTCGGGTGGAGTGAATAGAGACCATTCATGGATAATGATGGTGGCTTTTAGTGGTGCATTGCCTAGATATACAAACAATAAAGCAGAGGGAATAGGCCTTTTGTGGGAACTTAAGATTGAACTCTCTATTGGTACCAAAAAAATTTCAATTAAGAGAAATTCCATGCTCATCGTAAATGTTGTTAAAGGATTCTCAAAGGAAAAAAAAGGTTTTCAGAAGGCATTTTGGATAATATTCACAAACTCTTACAAGGATTTGATTCCTTTAATGTCAATCATATCTACGTAGAGGGAAATACTATGGTGGATTCTCTGGCTACAAATGGCTACATTCTCAAGGGGGTGAGATGTTGTAAAAATGCTTCATCCTACCTAGTTGATGTATAGACTCCCTTGAATAGAGAGTGTTCAAATATAAAGAAGATGATGTGTAACACCCTACTTGGGAAGTGGTGCTTCCTTCTCGTTACTTTAGGGATTTGGATTCAATGTTCCCCTTACCTTTTAAGTCTCAAGAAAGGGCTTGGAATGGGCCCAACTATTTTGAATTTGAACATAAAATGGATGACATGGAAGGATCGTTTTACCTTTGGGAATGCATTATCCAACAAAACATTTTTTTACTACACTTAATGCAGGTGTTTTCCTAGATGGCTCCCATGTAATCATCTTGATTACATTAGCCCTGAGGAGTAGCACATCATAATGACATGGCATTATGAGATTATCATGATTGGTGCAATTTTTATTTATCATTACCCCTTGTGTAATAAAAGGTACACTACTTATGTCTTATTGGAAAAACCTCCACTTATGAGATGGTACAGCTCGCGTGGGTCTATTTTTGGGGGGTCCTATAATAATTTTACCCAACCAAACAAATAAATAGGAACCCTTCTTTCCTTTTAATCATTTAGTGGTAATAGCAACTTTCTTCTTTCATATTAAGAGTTTCAGTTCTCATTTTAGTGTTGATTTCCTTGAGTATTCTATCACTGTTATGGGGGTGATAGAAACTGCATCAATCCAAGGGAATCATAGAAGGTCAAGAATGACCCCATAGTTTGATACATCTACAAGGAGGGTGGGTTCATTGATTTTTTTGAATGCATTAACGGGTTTGATGAGGGAATCTTTGTACAATTTTTTAACTCTTAGGATAACATAAGGGTTTATGTGGGGAGTGTTTCCTTTGAAATTGACAAAGAGGTCATCACTCAGGTGACTAGGCCTTCTACTGGGGGTAGGAAATGAAAGAAGACTAGTTATGTTATCGACAATGACAGTCTTAACAAGCTCTTTAAGGGAAACAAGGCTCCAGTAAAGAGGTAGGGTGGATAACATAGAATGAAGCTCATGTTATCTCTACTTGAGCATTAAAGATTGTCATTAGTATCAAAGAGTATTCAGTCGGTTACCTATGCTATCTAGTCGGTAAAAGGAAGTACTACAAGCTATACATGCTAGCTGGTTAACTACATAAGCTTTTACACCAAGTTATCTCAAGGCAGTACTGAGAACAAAAGATAAAAGTTCTAACTAAGCACCAAAAAAGTTTTATCAAGTGTCAGTATAACTACCGAGTAGTATTGACAGTGTTTACCAAGCAATCCAAAAAATAGCATAGTAATCAATTTTGGCACATCCATCTATGTAGATGATTACAATAGAATTATAAAACATTTTACCAAGATCGAGGATCATTTATTATGGATGTAATCACTAATTGTGATGATGATCTCTATGTAATTTCTAGATCTAGGTTATTTTTATACACCGTAGATCTTAGGGTTTTTCCTAAGATATTGTAACCTAATTTTGTTAAGCGGCAATAGTAGTATGCTATATATTTTTATTTTTTCATTTTGAAATAAAGGTATGATAAGGAAGGTATGTTTGGTATGAACAAGTGAGGGAGATCTTGAAGAAAGAAGCCAACTTCAAGACGTCAATTATCAGATAGAGAAAAGTAGGATATAGAGACATTCAGATTAGGAAGAATCAGAAAAGGCTACTGAGCAGTTCAGAGATAAGATTTTCACATATCAAGGTGATATTTATTCAGTAATTTATAGATATGTTTCAGAAAAGTCTAAGTTGTCATTTGCAGATACATCTTGTTATTCTCTGATAATTGTAACAAAGTTAGCAAAAATCTCTTAACAGAGTAGACCTAACAGTCTTTTGTAAATCTCTTAACTGAGTACATACTCAAGTAGTGTTGTTAAGATCCTATAACTAGGTAGATCTATCTGATCTAATTGTTACTCCTAACAGGGTAAGATCATCAAAAGGGATCACAACTTTTAGCCCTAATAGGAAAACTTTATTATCTGCAATAGTGAAGTATTTGTGGGTGTCATCCCCACTGTAGTTTTTACCTTCTAACAAGGGTTTCTATGTAACCAAAATACTTGTGTTATGTGACTGAATTGTTATTTGATTTCATGTAATTTACATTTTCAAGTTAATTGAATGAATAGATTCAGTTGGGTAGATTAGTATACTACTGTTTGCAGATTGAGTTTCAAGTTAAAAAATTTTGTAGGCATTGATTCACCCCTCCCCTCTCAGTTGCCTATCTCTCCATTCCAACAATTGGTATCAGAGCTCAGATCTCTTATTGGATGGTTTAATCACTAAAGAGTAAAGATCCAACCATGGAGAGATATAATTTGGATAAGACAATAGAGAATCAAAAGATTCAGATCCAGATATTCATAGAGCAGTACAAACAAGCTAAAGATGCATTGAAGAAGTTACTGGTTATGAGACTAGTTACCATGAAGAAAAGTTTGATGACTTATTTGATAACATTGGATCTAGTTTAGGAAGTATTTCTAATGGTTCTGAAAGTGAAATCTCTGATTTGTTTGAAAAGAATCTTCACTTGACTAAACAAGTGAAAGCCCTATAGATTGGTCAAGAATCATAGATGGTGAGAATGATTGATGTAATGAACAATTCTAGACAAGCTAAACAAGAAAGGAATCTAGTTGTTGAAGACCAAAGACAAATGACTAAACAACTTCAAGTAAAAGAAACTGAAATACAAAGACTTACCAAGCATCACTTTAAAATATCCAATCAAATGATGATTGTAAATTAGGAGATCAACAGAGTAAATGGTGAGTTGTCAAGTAAACTTGAAGATATTGGAATACCTAAGGAAGAAAATGAAAAATTGAGGAATGAAGTAAAGATGCAGCAACAACACAATGAAATGATAAAGAAAGTTAAAGATAGTTCTAAGAAGATTGATGATTTTCTAATTAATCAAAGAAGGTTTGGAAGAAGAGCTGGAATAGGCTACACCAGACAAGGAGAATCATCCAAATAAGCTGAACAAGTGAACAATAATCAAAATTAGAAACATAAGATACTGACATGCTATCACTATGGAAAACCAGGACATACTTCAAATGTTTGCAGGAGTAAAGTACAAGGTAAACCTCAAGTCACTCCTAAGTTTAATGGTTATTGTTATTATTGTGGTAAATTTGGACATCAAGCATATGAATGCAAAGCTAACATGAATAAGAATCCTAACAATTCTACCATGGAGAAACTATGTTAGACTTGCAAAAAGCATGGACACAATTCACAAGAGTGTAAGGCAAATATGAAGCAAGTCTGGACACCAAAGAAAGGGAACAAACCTTATCAATTGAAGAGACAAAATAATGCATACACTTGGGATTACAACACATGGGTTAATTGCACAGTATGTGGAAGGTATGGACATATTGCAGTGAATTGTATGAGGAAGAGATGGGCTGGAAAATCTTGAAGCTGGACAAGAATTGGTATGGCATGCTTACTTTGTCATAAAGTCAGTAGCAAGGATTGCAGAGACCAAGCACCTAAAGAAGGACATATATTTGAGAGTGGCCACACTATTGCAGATATCATGAGGATTAGAAATACTATGTGGAGAAAGGCATCAAATGAGAATGTTGAGTCAAGCAATGCGGTCGGTGAAACCTCATCCATTGGATTGGGTAACATCGGTACCTCCACCTAAGGTGAAATAGGTATGTATAGAACTTATATTCCAAATTGAGCTTATCTTACATACAATTCCTTATATTTGATGTACACATACCAAATCTACATGAAATAAGATGCATTATGGTTTATAAAATCTTAAGCTAACAAAGTCATATAGTTGGTATAAGCTAGACCAAGTAGAGAGTTACTCATCGGTGACTATTATGCAAGGTTAACCGAGTATCGGTATCAACCGAGTGGAAATTTCTATGTTAACCAAGCTATTGATGTTTTGTGCTAATCATCGAGTTAACAGTTGGCATCGTACTGGAAGTAGGTCAAGCATTAATGATAAGTATTTTAAGAGGGAATTCAAAAAAGGCTATAAATATATGGAAGAGTTAGTTCATTATTCACAAAGCAATTTCGGAGAGCGATAATATTCACAGAGTGAATTCGAGCAGAGAATTTTTAGAAGCATTCAAGTCAATTTTAGATCAAACCAAGGGCATTCTACATCGTTTCCTAGTAAGTACAACATCTACCAAGCACATTAAATGTATTTTTTTGAAACCCTAAATTTGATTATAATGGCATTTGTGTCCAAGGAAAATGAATCTAAGATTGTAGAGGAGGAAGTGAACCTAATTGTTTTAGAGCTAGCTATGATGAACCCAAGTACAAACTTCATCTAAAATTTGCATCCAAAATTGATTCAATGGGAGCTTTCTCAAGCATTCCACCTAGGTTTTTGTTAGTTGAAGACATCAGATCTAACATCCACTACAAAATAGGAGAAATTGGAGACTTTGAGATAATTGTAGCTTATTAGAAGCTTTGCAGTGATGATGGCAAACTAAAACTAGAATACAAATAGGTCAAGAAGATTGGTCTTACAAATGCCCTCAATTTGTCGAAGATGTTTTAAAATGATGGATTTGGGTTGTACTCAGTTGGTATCATGATGGGATATTTTGGTTGGATCAACCGGTCAAAGTAACAAAGAATACGATTCATAGGGTTACTAGATACCCCACAACCGACAAGTCCAAGGCTTTTCGTAGTGCTTCAAGGGTTGATATTGAGAATAATACATGTGCAACATGGGATGGCCAAGCACTAAAAATTTCTTCAATTGAGGACCCTAAGGCTAAGTTTGCAGCACATGTCATCAGCTATAAGATCTATCAGTCGAGCAGACTGAATAGTGTACCATGTGGAGCTGTTGACATCGTGTTTAAGAAGGTAAAGAAGAATTTTTAGTTAGACCTTGTCGAGCTTCTTCGGAAGAAGATTGAAGAAAATATGAAGACTATCTGGTCAACAAAGTTGAATACTTGTAAGTTCGGATCACTTCTAGTGTGCACATTTTTCTTTTTACAGTGATTTTTCCCTTCTGTCAATAATGTAGAGTGGTCTACCGACAAACCAGTCATTGTGCAAATTTATGATATGATGAATGACTTGGGAAACAATGTGAACAAAGTTCTTGATGATTATTTTGAGGAATTTAAGATCAGAATGAATTCTCAGAGTATAATTCATAGTAAATTGGTTGAAAAATATGAGATGGATATTGTTTTTCTTGTGGACACCAACCACACAATGATAAAGACTATGGAGCCTAGGATTAAATGGATAGCCCCATGGCTTATGAGATGAATATTGATTTTTCTTCAAAATCAGTCAAGGCATTGTTGGCTACACCTAAAGATAAAAATGTAGAGAGGTTTGGAACATTTGAGGAAGCCAAGTCAAGAATAAAAATAGGTCTGGTCATCACAAAGATAACTAAGAAATCAAGGAAGATGATGAAAACTTTAATTGAGAAGTTTGGAGATGATTCTGGATCATCTGATGGTACACCAGTTGAATTTTCAACTAAAGGCCAATTAATGTTAACTAATAAACCACATGACAGTGAAGAAACTGAGTCTGATAAAGTGACAGATTCTACACCGGTTTCACCTTCACCAACTCTGAAGAAGAGGCAGTTAAAGGTGCAATCAAGGGTCCGAACAAGGTCAGAAACTGCAGCTTCACCACCATTGAAAAAGGGAGTTGTGAAGTTTTCAAAACCAAAGGCAGCATCACCTTATACAAAAACATATACAAAGAGAGGAACAAAAGCTACTACTGAAGCACTGAGGAAAAGAAGAAAACTGATAAGAGGTAAGGAAGATTTAGAAGATGAAAAAAATGATAACAATCAATTCAAAGTGGTCAGCAATAAAGATAGATCAATTGATGAAGTTTCTGAGGATATCATTGAAAATGGTGAACTCACTGATCCTGAACTCAGTCAGTTTGATCACATGTCAACCGAGGATCAGAACACAATAGAAGAGGCAATCATCTAGATGATGATTAAATTTAAGAGAGTTCCACTTGAATTTTCCATGAAATTGTCTAAGGCATTAGAGGAAAGAATAAATCAAAAATGGTCCTATGCTTGAGACACCAAGAAGAAAATGAGGGAACAATCCCTAGTTCTGGAAATTCCAAATTTGTCTATCACTGAGATTTAGGACTACATGACAACATACTATAGGATATTCAGAGTAAAAATTTGGGCACAGCAGATACTAGATGAGAATCTAGCAGATATAGATGAGTCAAGTCAACTCATCTGGACCTCAATAGTTGCAGCCCGAGAGCAAGCTGAAAAGATGGCATTTCTCAACTTGTCTAAGAAGAGATAGAAATCAAAAGGTAAAGGCATACATATTGAAGATGCAGACTTGGCATTGAAGCAAGAAAAAGTAGATATATCATATACTGAGGTACCTAATACCACATTTTCCACTGAAGACTTAAACATTTCACAGGATGCACCAAATTAGGTTCATATCCAAATTATAGATAACAATGCGTTAGATGTACTCATTGAGGACATCACAAATGGTGATATTGATGACATAGATGATGATGAGGATATTAACATTGTTGGAGGCATAACACAAGAAGAAGGTATTTTTACCAAGCCTGTAATCACATCATTACTGAGTGAACTTCCTATCTTGATGGAAATAGTTGAAATTGTAACTAAGGAGAAACCCGAAGGCTCAAACCCTGAGAAACTAATGGATACATCAAGAGAACAAGGCACTGGAACACCGGCAGAAGAAAATAATTTTGAAGGTAAAGAGGTAACAAAGGAGGATACAAAGGGCCAAGATGACCCAAATGCAACCGAGGCTACCCCACCCGACACAACATCAGAAGCTTCATCTCAGTCAACCAACACACTGGTTACAAAGGAGCGGAAAAAGGAGGAAAAAGTGTCAACCGGGAAAGACACACAAAATGTTGAGGAGAAAGCAATAGTACAGCTTGTAGAGAGCTCACCTTAAGAGCCAGAGAAGAAGAAGAAGAAGAAGAAACAAGAAAAAGTATCAGTCACACTAGATGAAATCATTCTTATACTTGATTGTGACCCAAGGAACCTAAGCCTCAAAGAACTCAGAAAATATGGGGAGTTGTGTACAAGGAAAGCAGCACAAGAAAAGTTGAGAATGGAATGCAAGAGTAAGGAGATATTGGAAAATGTAAGAGACATCTTACAACAGGTCGTACCAAAGGTATAGATTAATGAGGACACACCTATAATGGACCAACTTGCTACCCTTGTAGAAGAAATCAATGCCCCTAACACTGAAGCTGAGAAAAGAATTGAAGAAAGGGCGGAGTCAAAGATTCGGGACAAACTTATACAGAAAATCAGCCAAGAAGTGGCAATAAACAAGGTGAAATTATCTAAGGTAATAACCAACATACAATCTATTACTCAGTTAATTAGTCAAATATTGATTAAGCTTTGCATTGTGGAGACCTTCACTATTGAGATCAATAAGAAAATTAAACAGCTAGATACTGAAATCCAAGCCAGTGCACAAGCAGCCTTAATTGAGCCAGATGATTTTTCTAAGCATAACTGAAGGTTCAAGAACTTAGGCAGTTAAGAGTAGATTTGAGGAAGCAGGAAGAAAGGATAAGTGACCAGGTCACCGAGCTACAAAGTGAGTTGCTTCCTTATTTGAAATTTTTTTAGAAACACATTGTCAAAGTGCAAACACTTGTTGCAACACCAGAGATTTCTGCGTTCGAGAACATCTTTGACATGCATGCACAAGTCGGTCTTGAGCACATTGCTTTAACCAACTTGAAAGAGGAATGGGCAAACCTCTTGGATTCTTTGAAGAAAACCCACAAGCATATTTTTGATAAACTATAAGTACACACTTTTGTATTTGGCATTAATATAAAAAAGGGGGAAAACTAATGTATATACCAAACTATGTGAATATATGCTAAGTGTACTACATACTACTGGGAGCATGCACCGAGGGGGAGAAATTTTGAAATTTTGTTAAGTTATGGTTTTTATGTATATAAGGCGAAGTTAGAATAATTTTTGAGACATCGGGTCTTTATATATTTAAGGTTTTTATACTAATGCCAAAGGGGGAGATTGTTTTGATTACGTAAAAGTACATTTTGAAAGGACCTGAAACCTTTTACATCAGAGTTACATGATAAGCATTAAAGATCCAACAAAACTATGCAACAGCACCAAAAAAAGACACACAACCAAGTCCTTAAACAGAAATAAAAATAAAGAAACAAACAGAGGACAGCAAAAGGACAGCAGGACAGCAACCTACAAACTAAATACATTTCAGAAGGTCTTCCACCTAATCAGCCAGCATCTGCATATTACCTGAGGACACTTTGAGTTATTCAATGTCATTATTCTTATTATCCTCTAGCTTCCTGAACCTAGATCTAGTCCTCCTACTGGGACTGTGATCCTCTTTGACCTTGGTGATCACCTGCTCCCCTTTTCCCTGGTCCATTTTGTCCACCAGAATCTTAACATGCTCTATCAAAGCCTTAAGGATAGCAATGCTCTATTCTACTATCTTTCCAACCATTTTCTCCATCTTTTCCACTATGTTTTCCATAATCTGAATTATTTTTTCCATTCCCTCTCCTTTATCAATTTTCTCTTCCATAGCATTAATTTTGTCATTAAAGATAGTGAGCCCCTCAGCCCTACCGAATGTCTCCATGAGCTCATGAATGTTTTGGTTCATTGTTTTCTCCTCCAAATTCATCTTCTTAAGGATCCCAGTCTCTTTTTGAAGCTGATGAATATGGGTCTTCATTGCTGTAATGTCACTTTTCATATTACTTCCGGTTAACCAGGAAAGCAAGACAGCCCAGATTCTAAAAATTCTTATTCACTCCCTTTGTTTCCTCCTTGTAACTCTCCACCTTATCCTTCCCAGTGTTAGTCATGTCCTTCTCCTGCCCATCCTTCTCAATATTTATCACATCCTGAGCCACATCATGTAGAATATTCTCCTCGACCAGAACATTTTGGTCCTCCCCCATACTCTCCTCCACAATGGGGTCATTCTCCATCTGCTCATCCTGTTTATCATGACTATTATTCTGAGAAGAAGAACCCTCATCAGAGGAGATGAAAAACCTCTTAGCAATTATCCTATTCCCTTTCTTGGCTCTGGTACGCTTCCCAATGGTCTCCATTTTTTTTACCCTTCTCCTTGATACTATCCTCCCTACTCTCCTCTTCCTCCCTATCCATATCCATGACCGAGTCCTCCACCTTAATTTTCTTCTTTTTTTCTTTTGGGAGCCACCTCCTAGTACTCCTCAGAGTCCCCATATTCATTCTCAATTTCCTCCATGAAGGGTTCCTCTGACTCCTTACCATCTGTGTCATAGTCTTCAAGAGCCTTCCTATTCAATCGAGGCCTCTCCACCTTCTTTGATTTCAAAACCTCATAAATGAGGACCATTAACCCATCATGACAAACATGGTCACCTTTCAGATCCCTCTACCAACTAAGGATACAGGCATTTAAAGAACTCAACAAATAAAAGGGGAAATTGATTTTAACCCCATGCCTAAAATGGTTCAGTAAAATCAAATGATGATTGTAAATTTTGGTATAACATCCATCAAGAGTAATGTAGCTAATAATCACAAAGAGAACCAGTCTCCATGGCCTAGAAATACTCTTAGGATTAAATTAGGATTTATCCATCTTTACCATACCCTTCCTCTACTACTCCGTTAGTGCGAAAGCCTCCAAAGCTTTATCCGAGATCTTCCTATCCCTATAGAAGTTAATACCTTCAATCTTAAGACCCATTGCCTCTACAATTATCTCCTCTGTCACTTCCATGCTCTGCATTCCCACCACAACTTTCCCCTTTTTCCAAGTTTTAATGAAATTCTTGGTCATAGCAACTTTCCCTCCATGAAGCTTCTCCAAATACACCGCCAATCCCCCGTCTTTAACAATCTTCCACACCTCTTGGTTCTGGTTCCATTCATGACAGTTTCTCGATTCACATCTTTTCTTTCTACCTCCCATAGCTCTGCAAAAGTTAGGAAAAACCTTCTCAAATTTTTTAATAGAGCTCTGCATATTAGGCTTAGAGAAGTAGTTCAATCCTCTAACCCTGCAAATGACCCATAAATCATGCCAAATGGAAGCAATTATCATCTTGTAATCCCCCCACTGTCCTTCATCGTATTCACTCCAAATTCCGCATTCATTACTCATTAATCTACACTTCATTTAGAACATGTTGCCTGCTATTAACCCGGTCCTTATCAATTAATGATATCCCTTCAAAAGGGAGGACAAAGCCATCATCCCACTCGATATCCACCTGGCTTTGGCAAGACACATTCGCAGCCCAGACAGATGTCAAGTTGGCCTCCCTAAAGTTATGAGTTATAATACACTTATCAAAAGAATCAATAATTTTTTTAGCCTTACTAATAACATTGGCTATTGTCCATGAAGGGGTCAAAGTATTATTCAGGAAATTAATAGTTTTTAGGGAATCCCCTTCAACCCAAACCTTCCTATAGTTTTTCCTCTTGGCTAACATCATACCATAAAGAGCAGCATTCACCTCAGCAACATGGTTGGTATTGAAACCTATACGAATGGCCTTAGCCCCTTTACAGTTCCCATATTCATCATGAATAACTATCCCACAGCCAGCTATTCTCGGGTTGCCCTTAGAGGCACCGTCAAAGTTGACTTTCATCCATCCATTAGGGAGACAGTCCCACCTGGCCTCATTTCTCAGATTTATCTTGGTATCCTGAACCATCCTCCCTTCAAGCTTCCAATTTTTGTAGACTTTAACCTCCCAATCATCTTTCGGTTCCTGATACTTTTTAATCATCCCAATATTCTCCAAAAGAATTTTCTTAATCTTGTGGAAGACAACAGCCCATCTAGACTCCTTATTTCTAAAAATCCTCTCATTCCTCTCTTTCCAAACCCCCCAACACATATAGGGAAGAAATATTTTATTATTAGTAGCTAGCTTCCAAGATGTGAAAAGCTCCTGAATATCCTATGGAAAAACCCAGTCCATATTCATCAAATCAAGAAAATTCTCCAATATTTTCCTAGAAAAGGAACAATGGATAACCATATGATTAATGTTCTCCTCATTACTCTTGTAGAGATAGCATCTATTGGTTAAAAAAGACCGCTTTTCCTTAGATTATCCATAGTTAAAATTTTATCCTGCAATAAGATCCAAAAAAAAACATTAATTTTAGGTGTTAACCCCTTGTACCAAGCCTTGGCCCAACAAGGTTTAGGGCTATCTTCAAAATTCTACCTATGCAAAGAAGAGACCAAGAAAGAACCATTAGCATTATATTTCCAAATAAGAGTATCCTCTTCATCAACAAGCAAGACATCATTCAGAATAGTATCCAGGCTTCTAAGAGAAGGATCCACCCTTTTCAAATCAGTCCACTTATCCCCCTCCCAGTAGTCAACCACATAATTTCCCAAAATCTATTTGCAATGCATCATATTTTCTTTCCAATTTGGAGCTTCCTTGAGAGGATGATCAATAATCCAAACATCATCCCAAAAAAGTATTGTTATCTCTACTTGAGCATTAAATATGTCATTAGTATCAAAGATTATTCAATCGGTTACCTATGCTATCTAGTCGGTAAAAGGAAGTACTACAAGCTATACATGCTAGTCGGTTAACTACATAAGCCTTTACACTAAGTTATCTCAAGGCAGTACCGAGAACAAAAGATAACAGTTCTAACTAAGCACCAAAGTAGTTTTACCAAGCGCTAGTATAACTACCGAGTAGTATTGACAGTGTTTACCGAGCAATCCAAAAAATTGCATAGTAATCAGTTTTGGCACATCTATCTATGTAGATGATTACAACATAATTATAAAATGTTTTACCAAGATTGAGGATCATTTATTATGGATGTAATCATTAATTATGATGATGATCTCTATGTAATTGCTAGATCTAGGTTATTTTTGTACATCGTAGATCTTAGGGTTTTTCCTAAGCTATTATAACCTAATTTTGTTAAGCGGCAATAGCAGTATGCTATATATTTTTATTTTATGTCATTTTGAAATAAATGTATGATAAGGATGGTATGTTTGGTATGAACAAGCGAGGGAGATCTTGAAGCAAGAAGCCAACTTCAAGACGTCAGTTATCAGACAAAGAAAAGTAGAATACAGAGACATTCAGATTAGGGAGAATCAAATAAGACTACCGAGCAGTTCAGAGATAAGATTTTCACATATCAAGGTGATATTTATTTAGTATTTCATAGATCTCTTTCAGAAAAGTCTAAGTTTTCATTTGTAGATACATCATGTTATTCTCTAATCATTGTAATAGAGTTAGCAAAAATCTCTTAACAAAGTAGACCTAACAGTCTTTTATAAATCTCTTAACCGAGTACACACTCAAGTAGTATTGTTAAAATTTTATAACTAGGTAGATCTAGCTAATCTAATTGTTACTCCTAACAAGGTAAGATCATCATAAGTGATCACAACGTGCAGCCCTAACAGGAAAAATTTATTATCTGCAGTAGTGAAGTATTTATGGGTGTCATCCCCACTGCAGTTTTTACCTTCTAACAAGGGTTTCTGCATAACCAAAATACTTGTGTTATGTGATTGAATTGTTATTTGATTTCATGCAATTTGCATTTTCAAGTTAATTGAATGAATAGATTCAGTTGGGTAGATTAGTATACTACTGTTTGCAAATTGAGTTTCAAGTTGAAATTTTTTGTGGGCACTGATTCACCCCTCCCCTCTCAGTACCCTATCTCTCCATTCCAACAACTCCCCTCCCCTTGGGATGAGGTATGTTATTGGATCATGAGGTAATTTACTTTGGAAAGGTATTTTAAATTTTACTATTATTACCATATTTCAGTTCTTAATCACTTCAGGGTTTACGAAATTATCTCTTTTCTATTTTTCTTGTTGAATTCTCTTGAAAATTTTGTGTTTGAGATCAAGGAATGCATTCATCATAGTAAAAAAATAAATTACCTACACCAGGGCCTCATCTTTAGGCTCTAAATATTTCTCTCTACCCCCTGCCCTCCTAAATTTATCATTGTCTATGAGGCCCCTCTCTCATAATCCCCCAACCTTCTATCATTGTAGACATTCCCATCCAGACCAATAAAAAAGGCATTAAGAATCCAAGGGCTAGTAGAATGAGTACCCCTAAAATTCAGAATTCTAATATTGTCACCCCTAATATTTCCCCTAATGGTAAAGATTCTCTACTCTCAACTTCCAAGAGGAAAGGCAAAAATTGTCCCCCTACCAAAAAAATTGAATTCTTTGTTCAAGAGGTTAGTAGAGATGTTGATGAGGAAGTGGAAGAGGAGAATATCACCCCACGTAGATCTATAAATAGATTGGAAAAATAGGTCTATTGAAAAAGGAAAAAATATGCTTGTGGATGGAATAGGGGAACCAAGATGTTGATGAGGGAAATGAGAAACCCAATAAAAAGGTGGATGATGTTACAAGCACTAATAATAGTGGTAGCTCAAATCATTCCACCTCTGACAAATCAACCCATACTGACAATTTAAAGGAGGAACCTCCTGAGATTTGTATTGACTAGCTACCTCCTGAAGAGAAACCCATCTCATTTAACATGGCTTCAACCATCACTTTGACACACCTAAAAGAGCTGAATATTCTTAAGAATAGAGTGAGTGAGGTCTAAAGGAAGTTGGCTTGCATATCTAGACTCGGTCTTTGGGTTACGCACAACTTGGAAACCTCTATTTGTCTCATGGAGAGGAATATTTTGGGTGAAGATGAGCAAGAGGAAGGTAACTATAAGGACTTGTTCAAAACCCTTACTGACAACTAGTCCAATGTGTTACATCAATTAGGTTGTGATATCATATACTCTCATTAGGTTTAATGGGGCTTGGGACCTTGGCCCCTCTAGAAATGTGTTTTTGTTTCTAATTTTAGCTCAATTAGCTCTTTGAACTCTTCATGTTTATGCTATGGCTTTGGTTGTACTAGTATGTTTCTAGGTATTTTTTGCATTTCCTCTCCTATCTCTTATGGTACTTGGTATGTTGTGTTATCTTTCATGTGTATAGATTGTTGATCTATGGCCTATGTTTATATATTAATAGCTCTGTTATAGGTTGGTTTTGATGTTTATTTGTTGCTAGTGTGTTGGGACTGTACGCCCTCAGGCTATTGTATTGTAAGGAGTCAACACCCTAGTTTTTATTGTTGATTAATATCAAAAACATTGTAAATCCTTACATTATTTTTTCTCCTGATATTATATTCATTTTTTCTACAATTAAATTGATTTACCAATAGTGGTGAAAAATCTCATATAAAGATGAAGTTACTTCTAGTGTTTATACTTTAGGAAAAGGATAAAATATATAGGCATCCTCTTTGGAATATTCCTTTTTGGGTTGTTGGGACACATGGTATATTTTGCAAGAGCATCTATGACAGTATTACCCCATTTAGTTATTTTTGGTACCTTCCTTGTGCATATTCAATCTTGGGTGTACCATTTTGCAAACATCTATTTCATGTTTTCTAATCTCCTATGTAGTGAGAAAATATATTTGGTATTGTAGGTTGTATTTTGAGGTACAATGATGTTGCCAAAGTTACTTCATAATCCCATATAAGTATGAAGACTTTTCAAAAGCATAGTGCTAGAACTATATTGTAAAATCTTTGTTGATAATACACTAGGTCATATTTTGAATATTTATTTTAAGAAAATGAATGTGCATCTAAATTTGTATTTTCTAAGGTGTTTATTTTCACTATCTCCTCTACTTAGATTGGTGTAGGGATTGACTTCCACATAATTGGATTCCTTTCAATTGGCATTAGATTTTTCCTTTTCCTCATTCAATTATTGATTTGAAAGATTTTGTATTGATCTTTATTTTAGTAAGAGATTTTGTAGAAGTGATCAAATTCCTTTCGATTGGTATTAGAGTTTTTCTTTTCCTCATTCAATTATTGAGTTGAAATTTTTTTTGCATTGATCTTTATTTTAGTAAGAGCTTTTGCAGAAGTAATTTCATGACCTTGAGGGAAAGATGGCAAGTACATTGAAAAGATTGCGATGAAAAATTTTAATGACAAAGAGTATCATAACCTTTACAACACATGCATCCAAAAATGTGTGGTTTATAGACTCGAGTGCATTTTTTCACTTGACTTAAGTGGGAAGGGGGTTGGTCCAAAAAGTATTAAGAATATGATTGTGAAAAAGTATATCTAGGTGACAATTCTCATTTGAAGAATGTTGGAAACAAAGAATCAAGATTAGATTCCCAAATGGTATAGTGAATGGGATTGATGGTGTGATACATATCTTGGGTTTGACATGAAACCTTCTTTCAATGAATAAGTTGAATGATGTAGGTGTAAAGGTTGTTTTCTCAAGTGGAGGATGCATGATTATTAGAGGAGATATGGATTCAACTAGGGGTGTTTGGAAATTATCACTTTGTACAATGTGGATGCATGTAGTGTTCAGTGTAATAGTTCTTCTAAAATAAACCTTATATTCTTCATCCTCGCCATCAAATCAAAAAATAATAAATTTGTTGCATTTGCATCCTATGGAAATGCATTTTGGGTACCTAAGGGTACTCATTCCTAGGAAATGAAGCTTCAAAAAGAAAGATAATGTTATGTCACCAGAGGCTCAACCACATTGGTGAGAATGGTCTTTGAGCTTTAAAAAAATAAATTCTTTGTAGAAGGGATGATTGTTGTTGATAGTTGTGGCCTTTTCGAAAAGATCAATATGCTGAGATGAATAATAAATAAAACGTTTCATAATTATTGTATTAAACTCTAAAGAAACATTCTTATATTGTTCTAGAGGGATGACTTAATATTGGCAATAGGGACGTCTTGCATATTAAATATTATATTTGTTATGAAGAGGGATGACTTGCATATTTATATGTTGAAATTGAAATGAGGACCGACCTGCTTAATTAAGGTCTTCGGCTTAATAAATAATAATTATTAAATGTTGACTTGCATATGCAAGTCGGCTACCTTACCATGTTGGAGAGTCACACCTCTTGAATGCATATAAAGGTGGAGTTATGGTGTGAATATGGAAAGCATCAAAAACATAAAATGACTGCCTAAATTCGCACCATAACAGCAAATAAGAAGATCCATTCTAATCTGATCCATAGCAGTAACATTTCATACTAAAGTTATAGTCATTTCAAGAGGAAGAATAGCAGACCAAAAGCACAATATATAGTGAACTTAAAGGACAATACAAAGCAGAATTGGAGGATGAAATATAGCATAATTGGAGGAAAAATTGAAGCAAACATAGAGGTTGAATTATAGCAAGAGATTGGAAGGCATCATTAAGGAGACTTTACAACAAACTTCAAAATTGGGTATTATCTATTCTTCTATTTATCTATATTTTGGAATAGGGTCTAAATCTTAGTTCTAAAAGATCATATATAGATTGTTATTTCCTTTCAAGGTCTGAAATATTAACATGGTATCAGAGCCTTGGTGAGTGAAAGATCTACTTTCAGATTAAGGAAATCAATCTGACACTTTTAAAACTAATAAATTTAATATGTCAAGTGGAGTTAGACTAGAAGATAGACTCAAAGGAGCCACAAACTTCTTATCTTGGAAAATTAGAATACTACTTGCCTTCAGAGAACTAGAACTAGATTCAATTATAGAAAATCCACCTAAAACTGAAATGAATGAAGATGAAACATGTTAATGGAAAAAGAGTAATAAAAAAGCTATGAGAATTCTAATTGATAGCATAAAATACCACATCATACCCACAATCTCCTGTCTAGATTCAGCCGATCTAATGTTCTCTATATTATCAGGAATGATTGAAATTAATAATACAAGTAGAATTATGACTCTTAAAAATAAAATTTCATGAATCAAGATGAGTCAAGGAGAATCTATCACATCATTCTTTATGAGAATTAATGAGTTAAGAAATCCATTAGCAACTATTGGGCACACCTACGATGAAAAGGAACTATCGATAATAGCACTTAATGGATTACTTATTTCATGTGACTCCTTTACTCAAGGAATCAGTGCATGTCCTAAAATGCCTAAATTTGATAAATTAAAGATGGTTTGTCTTCAAGAAGAGTTGAGACTAATATCTAGAAGATCAAATTTTAAATAAGACCTTCAACTTTTATACTGCCAATCAAGAAAGAAAGACGACTTCAAAAGAAAATCTCAAGACAAGGGAGAAAGAAACTTTAGGAATAAAAGAAAGAGAGATTATCAAATCAAGAAAGAAGGGAACTCTCACAATAATGGATGGAGAGGGGGAGACTATAAAAACAACAAATTTCAAAAGAAAGATCTATCTAAGGTACAATGCTATAGATGTGACAAATTTGGTCACAAGGCAGAAAATTGTCTTAAACGAAACAATCTTCAAGCCTCTATTCCTAAAGTAAAAGAAACAGAATCTGAATGCCTTGTCCTTTAGTCTTCACCTTGAGAGGGAGTTCAAATATGGGCCTTCATGAACATAAAATTCATGTTATAAACTCTTTCTAATTCTTTGTTATATTTTAACATCACTTGTTGTAAATACATAAAATATTACCTTACATTGAGAATATGATTCTTCGTTATGTTAAATTATGATGTGAGTATTTTTTTATACTAACATATTTTGTAGGCTATCAGAGCATTGAGGCTCTTTCATATTTGAGCATTGAGGCTCTTGATAGTTGAGTGTTGAGGCCCTTGATATTTGAGTGTTGAGGCCCTTGATATTTGAATGTTGAGGCTCTTGCATATTTGAGCATTGAGGCTCTTGATATTTGAGCGTTGAGGCTCTTGCATATTTGAGCGTTGAGGCTCTTGATATTTGAGTGTTGAGGCTCTTACATATTTGAGCACTGAGCCTCTTGAACGTTGAGGCTCTTGTATATTTGAGCATTGAGGCTCTTATATATTTGAGTGTTGAGGCTCCTACATATCTGAGCATTGAGACTCTTGGATATTAGAGTGATTTAGGCTCTTGGATAGAATCACCAATGAACTTTTGGATGTGACTTCCGAGAGCTTGTGGATGGGATCTCATTAGGAGGAGATTTACACTTTGAGGTTAGTGTTTTATTTGAATTTACATCTTGTGAAGATGCTTCCATTATTGTTTTATCTTATAAATTAAGACCTATTGATTAAATTTTTTATGATGCTTCTTATGTTTACAAAGATCTATTGTTACATAGATTAAAGATCTATTGATGATACCTCTTATGATTATTACATAGATTTGAGATCTATTGTTTTATTTTCTAATTACATAGATTTGAGATCTATTATTGAGACAATGTTATACATAAATTTGAGATCTATATGTGATTATTATTTCTTACCTCTCATTACATGTGAACGACATTTGAATAACCTTGCATCTTGTAGTAGATGATATTACAAAGGTTGGGACATCTTGAGGATTGTTAATCACATTGATTACATCAGGCATGAATACATTGTGAATATATATTATGTTTTCTTTGATGATTCCATATTCATTGAGATTACTTAGATTTCTATTGAGGATAATAATTCATATGTCAGAATGAAATCTAGTGTGATAAAGATCTTGTGATTACATTATGAGATTTATTTGATCTTCCCTCGAGACCAAGAGGGAGTGTTGATATTTGTGGCCTTTATGGAAAGATCAATATGTTGAGATGAATAATAAATAATACATCTCATAATTATTGTGTTAAACTCTAAAGAAACATTCTTATATTGTTCTAGAGGGATGACTTAATATTGGCAAGAGGGACGTCTTTCATATTAAATATTATATTTTTTATGAAGAGGGCCGACTTTCATATTTATATGTTGAAATTGAAATGAGGACTGGCCTACTTAATTGGTCTTCAGTTGAATAAACAATAATTATTAAATGTCAACTTGCTACATTTCCATGTTGGAGAGTCACACCTCTTGAATGCATATAAAGGTGGAGTTATGGTGTGAATATGGCAAGCATCAAAAAAATAACATGTCTGCCTAAATTTGCACCATAACAGCAGATAAGAAGATCCATTCTAATCTAATCTATAGCAATAGCATTTCATACTAAAGTTACAGTCTTTCCTAGAGGAAGAATAGTAGACCAAAAGCACAATATATAGTGAACTTAAAGGACAATACAAAGAACATTTGGAGGACGGAATATAGTAGAATTGGAGGAAAAATTGAAGAAAACATAGAGGTTAAATTATAGTAGCAAATTGGAAGGCATCATCAAGGAGACTCAACAACAGACTTCAAAACTGGGTATTATCTATTCTTCTATTTATCTATATTTTGGAAAAGGGCCTAAATCTTAATTATAAAAGATCGTCTATATAGATTGTTATTTCCTTTCAAAGTCTAAAATATTAATAATTGTAACCTCAAGCTTGAACTATAAAAATATTGCATTATGGAAAATAAGATCTTGTTCAGTTTTATTCTAGTTCTTACAAATATTATGGGGTTTTGGACCATGTTCATTCTAGTGTTTGGCCATGTCAATGTTCCTTTGTTATCAAATTTTTTATAATTTATTTTGTCATTGATGAATATTTTTAGGAGTAAATGAAAAGTCTTTGGTCATTTTAAGGATTCTAAGGCCTTGATTGAAATTGGACTAGTAGAAAGATTGAATATGTTTGGAAAATTTTGACAAGTTTTCTTAATAGCGTGAGATTAAAAGAGGTAAGATAACTCCATACACCCATAATGAAATGTAGTTATAGAGAGGATAAGCTGAATATCGATGGAGAGGGATAGGAATATGCTTAGTGGTGTTGGTCATGAACAAAATTGTTGGGTTGAAGTCATAGCCATTATATATTTCTGATCAATATATCTCCTACATTAGCACTTGTTAAAAAGGCACCCATCTAGGCATGGTCTAATAAAAATCTTTGATGAGACATCTTGAGAGTATTTGGTTATGAGGAATATGCACACATGTTGAGTGAGAAAAGGTCTAAGTTGGAGAAAAAGGTAATCAAATCCACTATGGTGTTAGTTTGGAAGCATACTATATTTGAGATCCGTTGGCGAAGAATGTTCCCTACAGAAACATAATAATAATAATTTTTTGAGATATAGAACCTCCCTCTATTGAATTTTAGCCAGAGAAAGTATAGAAAGAAAAGGAGGTGGTCAAAGTTCTAACTAATCTGATAAAACATGAATTGTGTACTCTTATTGGACCTAATGATGAGGATAGGCCCAAAATATTTTAAAAAAATTAGAGAACCTCAACCTCAACCATTGATGAGGTCTACAAGAGATAGGTGGAAAACATAAAGGGTTTAGTTGTACATTGTTGAATTTTACTTGTATTTTTCCTTTGATTACCAACACTGATGAGCTTAGGAATATTAGAGAGGCTATGGGCATGAGTTATGCAAATTCTTGAATGAAATCCATGGATGAAGAGATGGTTGCTTTAAAGAAAAATAACATATAATAACTTCTCTTATAGGATATAAACCAATTGGTTGTAAATGGGTGTTCATGAAAAAGTTAAATACTACTAGAAATGTTGAAAGAATAAATAATGGTTTCATAAGCGGATAGTTTTGATCATGATGAAATATTCTCTCCTATAGCAAAGCTAACATCTATGTGTTTCTTATGGATCACTTGAAACAACGAATTAGAAATTGAATAGATGGATCTGAAAACAACATTCCTTCATGGTGATCTAGAGGAAGAAATTTACATGTCACAACTAAATAATTTCATGGTGGAAAGTCAAGAAAAAGTAGTGTAAGTTGAATAAATCTTTGTATGGTCTGCAAAAGCCTCCTAAGACATGATGCCAAAAGTTTGATACCTATGTGTTGAGTTTGGGATTTTACAAGTCTAAATTTGACAGTTGGGTATATTAAAATAGTAATGGTCACATTCTCCTTATTACATTCTATGTTGATGATATGTTATCATTTGGGAACTGATTTTTTTTTAATCATCAACTTAAACTCTTAGTGGCAAGCAAAATTTGAGATGAACAATCTAAGTAAAACTACGTACATTATGGTAATAGATATCATAAAAGATAGAGCCAAAAAAGGATTTGTTAAGTCGAAGAAAATATATCAACTTAGTGTTGGAGAGATTCAACAAGACAACTTGTAGATGCTTGATATTTATTTTCCAAGGAACAAATTTAATTACAGAGGATTGTCTAAAATTTCCTACTAAGATGGAGATTATGATGAAAGTACCATATGCGGGTGCTCTTGGTAGTTTAATGTATGTAATTATATATACAAGGCTAAATATTGTCCAAGTAATGAGAGTGCTAAATATTGTCCAAGCAATGAGAGTCCTAAGTTGATTCATGGCTAATCCTAGATGCGTGCATTGGGCTATGGTGGAGAGATTTTTACACCATAGATGTTTCTTATTTGAAATCGACCACTTGACTTTGTGAATCAACAAGGCAATATCAGTGTTTGACCACTACAAGATGATTGAAATAATAGTATTTGTTTGTTTTTGGCCAAGTTATTTTTTATTTTATTTTTTATCTTTTGGTTTACTCACTTTCGCACATTTTTTTTTAAGTGATGAAAATTATTTATATCTTGGTCTTCATTAATGAAGGACACGTAGAAGTTTTAATAGGTTCCAAAAGGCTTTCTTGTAATAAATAATAAATAAATATAATTATTATATAAAATAAATACATAAATATATAGTTCTATAATGTTATGTTGTATCAACAATACATTAAGAATATAACATATTTTTTATGTTAAAATAAAATTATTAAACATAAAATTATAGTAAATAAAATTTTAAGAGATACATGTTTATAATATTTACACGGTATTATATCAATAGATCTTATTTCATACAAAATAAATTGATTTACAATATTCATTTTCATATCTAATAATAAAATTTTATATAGCCAATATATTTGATATTAATTATACTTTTTCATATTTATATTTTATTTATATTTAACCTCATTAATTAAAAAATTAGGTTTATTTTTATTAAGTTATTTATTGATTTCATAAGCTTACTCTCTATTAAACTTATTGTTATTTATTATTAATTTCATTAATTAAAATTAATTTTAATAACATTTTATATTTTTGTTTATTTTGTTTTATACTAGTTTATTTTTTATAAATATTTGATTTTATTTAAATTCTAAATTTACTTTTAATACATTTTTTGTATATATTAAATTTATACTCACTTTAATTTTTTATACATATTTTATTTTAAAAGTAGTAAAGCATTAAAAAATATAGTGAGTGTATGCTCATTAGGTAAAATTGTAAGATATATATGTGTATAATATTTACATCATATTAAAATATATTAATTTATTATCTTCATTTTAATTTCTAAAATAACAACATTTTTTTTCTATTAACCATCATATATATATTAATTTTAGTAAAATTGAAAGTTTACAAGAGTAACCATCTTACAAAAAATACATTTCCCCTTACATACGGAGGGAATCATTCATCATGTATCTATCATTCAATCAAAACATATCAAAATAAAGTTTATGCTAAGCAATTCTATCTGGGGAACCAAGTTGTCCATGGTAGTTCATGGTCGGCCCATTTGAGTCTCGGATCATTGTGCAAGATGACGTTGTAAGGGTTAGAGAAGTATGCCACCCATGGAAGTCTAGGTCGGGAGTCATAGGCCTGCTCATTCTGTTCATGTGGACTTTGGTTATGTGGTTCATGTTCTGGGTCTGTCTATGCACTGATGTTGTCCACATGTTTCCCCATTGTCTATGTCCCATGGCTTGGTTCTAACTCTAACTATGTCTCATCTCCTATGGTGATTCCCTTGGCAGTCTTATCTTCTACAGTGCTTTCCTTCTCCTTCTCTACTCCTAATCTTGTCTGCTTCTCATTCCTCTTCCTCTATTCTTTAATTTGTTGTAGCATCTGCCCTAATGTGACCTCAAATTATTGGTCACTGGCAACATTGGAGGATACTTTCCATGGGACTTTCTCCCTATCTAGAATGGCCTTGACATCCCTGAAGACCTTCAGAGCTTGCTACTCCTTGACTTGTAGGATCAAAGTGACCTGCGAGGCAACATTAAAGAATGTGAGTCTCCGTAGAGACTCGGTGAGAAATCTACTCCTACTATTGAAGATATCATTATTCCTATGTTTCCAAATATGCCAAAGAATGTGAAAGGAAAGAGAGGCCCAGAATATGTTACATCTTTTATCCAGTCCCAACAATGATCTAGAAAGGATATCTAATACATGAAAGTCAATGTTAAGTTCCAGCCCAAAGATGCTCCAAATAGCTTTGGCAAAGTGATAGTCAAAGAAAAGATGAAGGGTAGTCTCAGGTTCATAGTAGAATGAGCAAGAGTTATATTCACCTGAGGGATTCTTAATAGGCAACCTATGCAGAAGAAAACACCACATGAAGTAGAGAATTTTAGGTTCAACATGAGTGTACCATAAAATGCCAAGGTATTTACTCCAAGTGGTGGGTTCAAGGTTCGGGTTCCATTTTCTATTTAGGTGTTCATAGATGACACTAGTGTCTGCAAGTAACTTATAGACTTCCTTGGTTTTGATGTTCCAAATAGGGGCTTTGTCACTCCATCTTATGAGGTCTAGTTTGTCAAAGTCAACCGAAGTGTCTCTAGGTAGGTTGAGCACAAAGCATGCATCTCTCAGAGTAGTGTATGTTCTCCATTGGGTTGTAGGTAAGCCAAACTTGGAAATGAGGTCAACCCAAGGTATCAGTTTCTCATCCTTAATGATATCAGAGAAGTAGCTAATACCTAGTAAGTTACATTTTTTAGCAAAGCATCCCTACAGCAGGGCTAGGGGCTTATCACCTTTAGTTAGGCTCCACCAGATTGACCTCTCACCACAGATGTTCTGGTCTTGATCCATCATTTTATTACCTGTCACATATTCTCTGACCTCCTCCCACCCTTTCCAAATAGATAGAAACACCTCTGATCCTGTCACAACCACCTTGAACTGTTGGAAATCTATTGGGAAAAGTGATGCTGAGAGGGGGGTGAATCAGATATCACCTATTAATCCATTTTACATTATAGAAAAACTTCAATAGCTTTATCACAAACTTCATCAATGTAATGAAACTAATAGACTAAACATGATTCATGAAAGTACTCATAACACAGTAATTTTGGTTACCCAGAAACTTCAAAGGTAAAACTGGGGTGGGGATGACACCCACAAATCTTCACTACTGCAGTATAAAGTTTGTCTGTTAGGGCTACAAATTTGATCACAAAATATGATCTACCCTATGAGGGGTCTGCCCTGTTAAGAGCTAATATACTTGTACAATCTACCTTGCAAAAGGATTTAAAACTTACAACTAAGTAAGCACTCGGTTAAGAGATTACATAAGGTCTGTTAAAACCAATTTGTTAAGGGATTTACCCTGATACACTTATTAGAATGTCTCAGTACCTGATCCTTCGGTCTGTACTGTATGTTGATTATAGATCTTCTCCTTCCATTATTGATTTAATCTTATCTATCAAGTTTATCTTTGTTTTGTCCCTCACTACTTTACTCTGTTACACTTAGTTACTGAACTCTATCAGAATACTTCACTGGTCTGAAGATATTCCCTCTTTTCTTTCTCATCCACACACACATATTAGGGTTTAGATCTTCTCTTATATAGACAACTGAGTTCATCCAAGGTTTGAGATCTACAATCTAGATTAACTCATTTTGTCGCTTAATCTTTCCCTAATTCTAATTGGCTCCAAGTGTTGCATAGGGATTAATGATTACAAAGTAGAAGCATAATCACCTTCGTGATTTCCTCAATAGACGGTAAACAAAATATGAATGTCAGCCAAAACATTTTACCTCGGTGATTGTGCCTTAACAAACACATGTCAATTTTGGCTTCCTCAGCAATCGATATCTCTTGCACTCGACATTCACGGTTCCTTATACACTTGCACTTGGCATTGCCTTCTTTACATAACTCGGCAAAATCTTACTCGGCTAATACAAAAGTACTCAATGACCATAGGTTTACTCAGTAGTGACTACTTCTCGGTAAATATACATTATATGACTTGGCCTATACAAGATGACTCGGTCACAGTGATGACCAACCAACATTTCCTAGATAATGACTAAGTGTAAGACACTAATAGACAACAAAACTATTGAGATCTACAATCTCCCCCTTTGACATTATCGGCAAAAACACTTTGTCATGACATTTACAATACATTTACATAGAGTACTTAGTATTAATAGATTACTTCCCCTAAGATATATACATATACAGAATTAAGTATATCATACCATTCTGCTTCAGCTTCTGCCCTTTGATTCTGGTACCTCCCTATGTGCCATGATATGTCATTTACTTGTTTCCCCCTTGTTTTTGGCACTTGTGATTTTTTCATTAGTAGGGAGCGTGCAATATTTTTTCAAAAATGGTTTGTGAAGCATCATAACCATATGCAATGTAGAATCCCAACCAGATGTTACAACTTTTAGGACCTCTAATTGCACTTCTAGCTCAGCAGCTAGATTGACTAGGCTCTCGGCAGTAGAAAGATGAGGATCTTTCTGTATTAGTTCCTTAGCCTTGGCTAACTCTCTTTGAATGACCTCCAAGTGAGGTGTCAGCATTGTTTTCATAGAGAGTAGACGAGCCCTTATCTTACCATCATTAGCCATTAACTTGGCTATCCTCCCTTGACAATGTAGAAGCTTGGCATAATGTTTGGAATTGGAACTAGCATCCAAACGCAATGATTGACCGGTAGACTTTATTTCTTGTTGTAGTTTATCTACCAGTACTTAGATATCCTTGGTAAATTCTTCTACATTGCACAGTTTTGTGTACAAAGATTGTGCATTGAGTACAACTCCTTCTGATTCGGATATTTAAGTAGAAAGTGCTACATGCTTCACTATTATCTCGACAAAGACCTTAGTGAGTACCTTTGTCTCAAATTTTCTTTCTGACCACTACAACAACTTATCGTTTAGTTCTCTCTCTTCATTTGTCACTTTCTTGACTATGTGGACAAGTTGTTCCAGTATGGGATTAGATTCATTAACATCAATCATGTCAAAAGCATCGATAAATATACCTTTTATCTCATGCAAAACTTTCTTTTGCCGATGTTCCCTTATCAATTCTTCTTGCCTGCTTTTCCTTTTCAATAAATCTTGCAATATCTATATCTATTCATAGGATAGGTTATCTATATCCCATTTCGAAATCACAATAACTTTATCGATCGTCACCTCAGGTGTAGAAATTTTTCCTTTCTTTTTATGTGCCTTCTTCTTCGGTGTACTCCCACTCGGCATCTGTACAAGAGCTTTTATTGCCTCTTTCTCCTTAGGCTCTTGGATGTCAATATATTTTCCCTTCTCTTCTTTTTCCTTATCCTCTACATGAGGATTTACAATCACTAGTGCAGACTGATCTACTTTTTCCTTTTGTGACTCCTCGGCAGATGTAGACGGAAGTGTTGTTGTTGACTGATCCTATTCCTCGGTAGTGCTAATACCAGCTAGCATGTCAATTGTACCAACTAGAGGATTAGCAGGGGTGATGTTAACAGTTGATGTAGCATCAATTTTTGAATAATCCACGACTTGTACTAGCATAGGGTTGCTGCCCGAAAAAGATGTAGCTTGTGCTTCCTCGGCTTGTATGTCTTCCTCGGTCAATACTTGATTTTTCACTAGGGTATCCTCGGTGATGTCAACAATAGTTACCTCAGGTAACTCCTGACATTTTTCCTCCTTAGGATCTTCCTTCTCCTGAATTTGTGGATCATTTGCATCTTCTTTATTATCTAACTCAGCACCCTTATTTGTGCTCACTTCCTATTGTGCACTTTTATCAATTATCAAACCAAAGACAATCTTTGAAGTCCTTAGACTTTCTTGAACAACATCCTCAACCTTGTGTTGAAGGATAGAGTAAACTCTTTGCTTAGGATCAAATTTGTTCCTTTATTATTCTATAACTTCCTGAATACTAGAAGGGGGTAGGTCTGATGCAACTTGAACTAATGTACTCTCCCTTATCTGCTTCTTGGTCATTAGGGAAAATTTCCATTTATGTGCAACTCTCTCATATAACTCATTAGGGATCAACTTCCCCATTTGTATTGGTAGCATCTTGAAAGTGCAGAGCATTTCAAGTATAGCTTCTTCAATTTTCTCCTTATCTCCTATACTCATGCTCTCAAATCTTATTTGTTTAAAACCTTCAAGTCCAGCAGAGTTCTTGATAGTGTGGCATATTTCATCCACACTTGGTGTTTTACTCTGTACTTGTAATTTCTTCTTCTTTACCTCCTCATCACTCTTTGTTTCCTCGTCATCTTTCTCCAAAATAAGTTTCCTCCTAGGCTTCTTCCTTGACTGGCTTGGCACTGCCTTAGGCTGAACAACTTTCCTTTTTCCTGATACAAGAGTTTTCTTTTGTGGCTCAACAGCTACAGTTGTAGAGACTACCCTTGCTCTTGGCCTAAGAACAGGTGATGAAATAGCCTTAGGTTTTTGTACTATCTTTCTCATAGGCTCGGCAATTACTGCCTTCTTGCCTTTCTTCTCCACTACCTTCTCCTCTTCTTCACTTTCACTAGATTCACTTTATTTGTCTTCTCCTAGTCCTTGTGTCAGTTCAAGAGGTGCATCTACCTCTCTCTCTCTCCTATCATTTTCACTAGATTCTTTACTATCTTCTTCGTCTTTCTCTCCATGGTAGCAGACTTCAATCCCATGGTTATTTTAGACTTAGCCTCCTCATATGTTCCAAAGTAGGGAGCCTTTTGATCAATTTCCTCGGCTAACAAGGCTGTGATTGTTGTTGTGGTCTCATTAATATTAACCCCGTAAGGTAATGGCATTAGCCATGATACCCTCGGTAAAATAGCTTGAGCATATGTAAAGTCAGTATCTACTAAGAAACAGATATCCTAATTGTACTTCTCAACTAAAGACACAGGAATCCTACTTCTCTTCCTCATTTTATTCTTGAATTCAACAAAGTAGTTTTCCATTACTCCCTCAAAATTCTCTCTTATCTAACTTACAAAGTCATTAATTTGAACTATGATTGGCCTGTTATTATCCCAAATTACTCCTCCAATAGTAGGAAAACACTTCTGAATGTAAAAGAATAGACAGACGAGTAGGGAACCGAACTTACACATAGAATTCTTTGCTTTTCGGATAGAAGTAAGGTTCTCGGCAAGTTGAGTCAGTTGGAGCTCAGCGAGGTCATAGGTATGGCCCTTCTTGACGATTTTCCAAGCCTGGTCCACTGCCATACATGGGGCGTTGTCCAACTGACTTAACTGATAAAATTTTTGAGCAATTACTCTCACTGCAAACTCAATCTATGGATCAGTATTAGTGGAGATTGTCATTCTGCACTTATTCCAGACTGCGTGAGTGTTCGCCTGAATCTCCTCCTTGCTTAAACATTTCATTGTTCTCTTACCAAATATTTTTGGGTATCTAGTTGCCCAATGAATCATGTCTTTTGTTATCTAAACTGGTCCATCCTCTAGCAATAATTGCATGTCATGTACTCTACTTAGTACAATTTTAATCCAGTCCACTTTAAAATTTTGCAAAAAATCTAGGGCATGAACTAACCCTTGTTCGGCAACCTTCTAGTGTTCCGGCTTCAACACCCCATTGCTACATAATTCATCATATGCTTCCCTAATTTCATAATCTTCAATCTCTCCAATTTTGCACATGTAACACAACCTAATGTCGTTTACCATTAAAACATTTTCTGGTATCGATGACAGAGCACCAGTAAGATCTCCCTTGATCGTGCTCTCCGAAATGACCTGAAATTTATGCGGCTTACACACTTCATTCCTTACCAATTGGACATTGAAAACCTCCTTTCCTTGTTTCTTCATTGCAGCAGATGAAGATTATGCCATTTCTCTCAACTAAAAATTCTCGAAAAAGATTTTACTCGGTATGGTACCTTTTCTCAAGTGTTCAATAGATGATTTGCCGATGGCACGCTGAGAAGAATTTGAAATCACCCTTAAGCTCTAAACAAATAGGTTACATGCTCTTGAATCGATCAAAGAAATTCTCAAATCGCTTGGTGAAATGAAATAAACGGTAACATCATGCTTATAGACTTCAAACGGTCAAATTAGGGCTTCATAAATGTTCCATACACATTCTAGGTGGAATACAGATGTCTCGACACTCTTATGTTTAGCTCGGCTAACACAAGCTCAATCGACACAACCATTTAGATACAGCTCGGTGTACATCACATCTCGACTATCACATGTGCTTGGCAAATATTGATAACTCGGTCACTTTTGACTCAAACACTGATGCTCAGCATAAAAAATGAATTGTTCTACTTTGCTTAAATATGTCCTAATGCATCTCTATCTATGCAGATATGGACTTTTTCTCAATATATGTTAGGAACTGATATAAAATAAAACTTTGTAAGACTCAGTTCCAAACATACCTACTTTTCTTAGTTCGAAGTAGTGTGATGACCTGATCCATTGGATTGGGTGAGACCTCAGGTGCACTGGCTTCACTAGTGCTTCCTTCTTTCTTCTTCCATGTTTTTTTCATCTAAATTCTCATTTTCTCAATGATATCTTCATTCTTGCTTGGATCATTGCTCGATATGAGTGATCTACAGTCTTTCTTTAGATGACCTATCTTGTTACATTTTTAGTATACCATACTTCCATTCATCCAACTTTTAGATTTCCCTCTGAAATGAGTCTTCAAAAAATTTGCTCCAATGTGCCCATATTTTCCACCGTAATGACAACTGCACCAAGTGTTATAATCCCTGTTGTATGAGTTACTCTTCATAGGTGACTTGGTTTGTTTATTTGATGACCATTTAGGTTTAGATCTGCATTCAAATGCTCTATGTCCATACTTCTGACAGTTGAAACAGTGTCCATGAAATTTTGGTGAGTTAGGTGGATTGATGACCTTAGACCTGCATTCTTGTGCCTAATGTCCAAATTTCTTACAATTGAAACATTGTCCATTAAATTTAGGTTTAGAATCAGACTTACCATGTTTTCTTCTGCAAACATTAGTTGTATGTCTTGGCTTTCCACAATGATGGCATGTAGGCTTGTTGTTCTTTGGTTTATCATTCCTTTGCTCTCCACTTTTTGATGATTCTCCTTCCTTAGTGGATGACAATTGCTCATTTAGTCCAAGTCCAAATATATCACTAGATCTTCTAGGTGACCTTAACAGTTCTTCAAAGTATCTTGCAGCTTCATTAGGTTTGTTCATCCTTTCATTTGTTTCCTTTTCAGATCTCAGTTCATTTCTTAGTTGATTATTTTTTGATCTTAGATTGGTGATTTCCACATCTTTCCTACCCAATTCTTGATTAACCAATAGCAGTTGATTTACCATGTCTAGTTGATTATTGGTCAACCTTTGCATGTCACTTGTCCTTTCATCAAGTCTCATTGATATTTGTCTTTTTTCTTCTTTTGTCATTGTCTTGTCATCTTTATCTTTCTTTTTCTGTTCAACTACTTCACAGAGTCTGACAAATTGAATTTCTTGCTCTCTCTTCAGATTTCTTATGTCCTCATTTAGTATGTTATTTTTTTTTAGTAGCTCTTTTATGGCTTTTTCACTTTCTGCAAAGTTCCCATTATCAAATAGTCCGGTAGTATGTTCTTCTTGATATTGTGATTCATTTTCCTGAATAGCAATTTCTCTTCTTCTGCTTAAGGATTTTTTTAGTTCTCCTATGGCTGCTTCAAGTTGTTGTAATGCAAGCTAAACATCAATCTTCTGATTTTCTATAATTTTTCCCAACTTATAAACTTCCATCTCAAGATCTTTTCTTCAAGTGGTTAGACTTTATGTAAGAAACCCTAGTGCTCTGATACCAATTGTTGGAAATCTATCAGGAAATGTAATGCTGAGAGGGGGGGTGAATTAGATATCACCTATTAATCCATTTTACATTATAGAAAAACTTCCATAGCATTATCACAAACTTCATCAATGTAATGAAACTAATAGACTAAACATCATTCATGAAAGTACTCATAACACAGTAATTTTGGTTACCCAGAAACCCTTGAAAGGCAAAACTGGGGTGGGGATGACACCCACAAATCTTCACTGCTGCAGTATAAATTTTGCCTGTTAGGGCTACAAATTTGATCACAAAATATGATCTACCCTATGAGGGGTCTGCCCTGTTAAGAGCTAAAAGACTTGTACAATCTACCTTACAAAAGGATTTAAAACTTACAACTAAGTAAGCACTCGGTTAAGAGATTGCATAAGGTCTGTTAAAACCACTATGTTAAGAGATTTACCCTGATACACTTGTTAGAATGTCTAAGTACCTGATCCTTCGATCTGCACTGTATGTTGATTACAAATCTTCTCCTTCCAGTATTGATTTGATCTTATCTATCAAGTTTATCTCTGTTATGTCCCTCACTGCTTTACTATGTTACACTCGGTCACTGAACTCTATCAGAATACTTCACTGGTCTGAAGATATTCCCTCTTTTCTTTCGCATCCACACACACATATTAGGGTTCAAATCTTCTCTTATATAGACAACTAAGTTCATCCAAGGTTTGAGATCTACGATCCAAATTAACTCATTTTTCCACTTAACCTTTCCCTAATTTTGATTGGCTCCAAGTGTTGCATAGGGATTAATGATTACAAAGTAGAAGCGTAATCACCTCCATGATTTCCTCAACAGAGGGTAAACAAAATATGAATGTCAGCCAAAACATTTTACCTTGGTGATTGTGCCTTAACAAACACATATGTCAATTTTGGCTTGCTCGGCAATCGATATCTCTTGCACTCGGCATTCACGGTTCCTTATACGCTGGCACTCGGCATTGCCTTCTTTACATAACTTGGCAAAATTTTACTCAACTAATACAAAAGTACTCGGTGACCATAGGTTTACTCGGCAATGACTACTTCTCGGTAAATATACATTATATGACTCAGCCTATACAAGATGACTCGGTCGCAGTGATGGCCGTCCAACATTGCCTAGATAATGACTAAGTGTAAGACACTAATAGACAACAAAACTATAGAGATCTACATGAACTTCCCAGACATGAGGTCAATGCTCGGTAGGCCTTTCCAGTGCTTAGCTCGGGTCGGGGCACCTTTGCTAATGTTGTGTCTGACTAGAATCTTCCATGGTTCATTGCCGTGTGTAGCTTTGGCTATCCACTTGACAGCTAGTGAGATACCTTGCCATCTTAGATCCTTCAGCCCTAGGCCCCCTTGCAAGGTAGTTCTTGTACACCACTCCCATCTGACAGCATGAGCTTTTTTATTTCCTTTACCATCTGACCACAAGTAATCTATGATGGCTTTGTGAAGGAAGTTGATCTGAGATTGGCTGAAGAGCCATACAGAGGATTAGTAGATAGGATAGGCAGACAGAATCTTCTGGCATACTTGGATTCTCCTTGCCAAAGAGAGGAACCTGTTTTTCCACTTATTCAATTTCCCTACTATTTTGTCTTTGACCCAACCCCACATGTTCTTGAGGTCTAGTTTCACAGAGAAGGGGATGCCACGGTATCGAACTTGGTGTTGGGGCCCTCCCCAGGAAAATCCAAATTGTTGGCACCAAGCTGGAGGTGTTTCATCCCATCCCAACAAGGTTGATTTAGGGATGGACACTTTACTACCTGAGGCTGAATAGAAGAGGTCAAGCTTAATCATGAGGTGTTTGAAGTTGTGTTCACCCATCTCAATCATCAGGGAGGTATCATCTACAAACTATACATTAATCAGTTCCTCATCATTTGGAAGTCTGACTCCCCTGACCTTTGGGGAGATGGAGTTGTCTCTCAGAATGTAGAAAAGGGAATTTGTTGCTATAACAAACAGGGTTGGGCCCAGTGGGCAGCCTCATCTTATGGATCTTGTTAGAGGGAGAGGTTCAGACCTTACCCCATTCACTTATACTACTGCAGTAGCTCCCTTCATTAGTGTGAGCACCATATGGTTGAAGCTCTTATGGAATCCTGGGGCTTCTAGCATTGTGGTGATAAATTGCCATGCAATCCTATCGTATGCCTTCTCATAGTCAATTAGGAGCATACTGATCTGTTGTCCAGAGCTATTAGCCCACTCCATAGTTTCCCAACATGTAATAAGATTCTCCAAAATGTATCTTCCCTTCACAAATCCTGTTTGGGTGGAACTAATAACTTTGGGAAGAATATCTACCAGCCTCCTTGCCAGGACTTTGGCCAAGACTTTGTAAGATACGTTTAGGAGGGTAATGGGTCGCCAATTCTTAATGAGATTTTTATCTCCCTCCTTGGGTATAAGTTTAATGCAACCAGTGTTGATCTCAGATCCCAGGGAGCCAATTTCGAAAGCCTCCTCATATACCTAAAGAAGGTCATGTCCAATCCACTCTATGTTGTCCTTGTAGAATTCAATGGGCAGCCCATCCAGCCCAAGGGCCTTATCATTGCTCATATGCTCAATGGCCTCATTAATCTCCTCCACTGAGATCGGCCTACTCAAGGAGGTTGTGTCTTCCTCCAAGAGTTGGGGGGGGATGATGCTCTTGATCTTGTTTCTATTCTCCCCCATTGTTGAACCATCCTCTTCTGAAGAAAAAATCTTGGTATAGTAATCCACAAAAGCTTGAAGGATGTCTTCCTAAGAGGTTAGGGCGTTATCCTCCAAACATATGCACTCAATTCTTTTCTTATCCTCCTTAGTTTTGAGGAGTTGGAAAAAGAATTTTGAGCCCCTGTCTCCTTCACTAATCCAGTTGGCTCGAGCTCTAATCTTAGTACCACTAATCTTGTGTTGCTAAACTTTTCTTAATGAGTCCCTAGCCCAAACTTGGTTGAGCCTGGCATCTTCATCTACTGGGCTCAATTGGCATCTGAGCTCTATTTGACTCAGTTTAGCCTGCAGCTCTACATCTAGTCTCCTTGAGTCTTTAGCCCTTTTCTTCCCCACAACTTGGAACATACTTCTCCAACTGTTGGTACATTGGTTCCATCTATTTAAAGCACTTTGTTGTTTGTTCACTACTTGATTGAACCACCTAATGCTAAGGAGAGTAGCCTTTACTTATGTGTTTCTTAATATTGTTGTGTTAAGGGCAAAGGAGGGCCCTCCTTTTCTGAGAATAGGGGAGCTCCCTATTTGAAAAATGGAGCTCACTATAGGGTGGTGATCTGATAGGGAGTATGGGACCACCCTTATGCAGTCTCCATTACTCTCCTTGAAACTGAAAAAGTCCCTATTGGCATACACTCTATCTAATCTGCAGTAGATCCTCTTGTTTTCTTTCTGGTAGTTACACCACATATGCCAGATTCCATGGAACTATCTTCTTTGTCCTACTAGTGGGTCAAAAATTTTGAGTTTACTAGTCATCTTAGTCCAGAAGTACTTCTCATTTCCTTTCCACTCCATTCTAGACCCTCCTCCTTTATCCTATGGAGACTCCACCATGTTGAAGTCCCCGGCCACTATCCAAGGGATGTCCATGTTGCACATCCACTCCCATAACTTAATCCTGTCATAATGGTCATTTGGTGTGTAGACCGAGCAGATTCCAAATTCCAAATTGTTATGCAGAAGACTGACCCAAACAACTTTGTCGCACGGAGAACACCCCCAATCTGTGACTTTACCAGCCCATCTGGGATGAATGAGAATGGCACTCCCTCCCTTACCTTTCTTATGATTGGTAAAGAAGCATCTGGCATGATGCCAGATGCACTTTAGGGCAGTATCCAAGGAAAACCCTATTGCTTTGAGTTCTTGGAGCAGAAGGAAGTCTATTCCTTTTTGCATTTTGATGAACCTCTTGACAACATACTTCCTGTTTGGGGACTCTAGTCCCCTCACATTCCATGATGCTAGTTTAAAGTCCATGAGATGATTAGGTGTCTTCATCCATGGGAGCTTGGAAGCTCTTGAAGCAATTAGGAAGATTCCTCTTTTGTATTTTCAATGGCTTAATACTGGAGACATGATTGGGGGGTCTGCCTCTCTTCCTTTTAAGCTTGGGTGTTCCTTCTCCTTCCTTAAATTCTCCCTTCCTTGACTAGTCCACCACTGGCATCTTGGCTTGGGGTTTCCTGATCTTCTTCTTGGCCTTGAAGGTATATTCAAAGGGTCCAACCTCTACAAAAGGCACTAAGGCCAGTTCCAACCCTTTGATCTCCCCTTCCTCCCGTTCTTCAACCTCTCCGTAGACTATGCTAGGGCCTTCTCTATCTACCTCAAGGTAACTCTTAACAGGCAAGGGAGAGTCTTCTATCTCAAGGAGTCTGTGATTCGAAGGGGCAAGGATAACTGTGATAGACACACTGTTAAGTCTATCCTCCTTGTCATAGGCATCCCTGATGGCTTCCAGGACACCTACTTCACCTATATTAGAGGGATTCCCAAGGTTCTGGTCTGAACATTCTGGAACGGAGACTTCCTTCTCCATAGCTGGAGGAGCAAGAGCTCTCCTCTTGTGGGCCGAATTTTTCTTAATTTTATTGAGAACAATTTGTTGGGCATCAAACTTATGTGTTTTGGTGCAAGATTCTCTTGTATAAATCCAAAATCTAAGTTTTCTACATGTGCAAGTTCAATTATCTCCTCTAATCTCGAATTAGAAGGAGGAGCTCGACAATTCTTATCATTGAAGGTCTTTCTGAGTGCATCTAAAGATGTTGCAAGAGCCTCGGATGAGACCGAGATGTTGACTTCAAGGTTTTTTGTATTCCCAAGGCGGGGAACAAGTGAGTCAGTTTTATCTCTGACTGGCTTAGCGGCATCTTTTTTAACAGCATTGGTTTTCGGGGGGGATTCTTTTATTCAACAGTTGGCACTCGTGCCTCATGTGGCCTTCCCTTCTGTAGAGGAAGCAAGAATTAAGACCTCCTAGGAAGGAGATTGGGCAATATTAGTTGTGTCCATCTAGGTCAAAAATGATTTCTCCCGGGAGGTCAATCCCCGGGTTGATCGTGATAAGAACCCTAGCGCCAATGTGTGGGAGAAGTACATCAGTTTTGTCCACTCTGAGGACCGTGCCGAAGGGTTCTAGGGCTTGAGGTATGATATTCCACATGAACGGAGGGATGTTACCCAAGGTAATCCAGCGGGGGCTCGAGAGTGCTAAGACTTCATTATGGGCTGCGTCGAGCGTCCACGGCAGTGCCCTAAAATTGGCAATGCCTATCTTCCAGAATTGTCTAGATACGATCTCTTTCTGGGAAATAGGGCTTTTCAGGAAAATCAGAAGCAATCCTTTCTGGATCATTTGAAGGAAGGAGAAATGAATTCCAAGTTTTTTGCCCCACGCATTGTGAAGCCAGTCATTGAGAAAGGTTCTCGACGGGAGTTTATGAATGTCTTGGGTTGCTAGAAAAATGGCTGTGTTTCTAAGAGACTTTCTATTTCTCAATAGCAATTGACATAAAAGAATTAGGTTTAATGATACAAACAGTAGTAGGATTAGCGTTCTCACCTCCATTGATGCTTCCTCCTCCTGCTCAGGTCGTTTGTCCTCCATCGACCACGAATCTGGCCTCCTGTGGTATAACCGTCTCCTCGTTCAGAGCTTGTTTAAACGTCTTTCCTCGACCGTTTGTTCGTTTGCCCGGAGAATGAGTTGCCATAGGGGGAATTTAGGGTATAGATACGGGGGGCTGCATTGAATGCTTGTCAGGCCTCGTGCGCCAGCAACCTCCAAGTTGCAGAGCGATCAATCATGAATTAATTGTAAAATAACAACATTTCAAATTTTATTTAATCATTTATAAACATAATAAATTTATTCTATACAAAGTTTAGTATTATTTATTATTAATTTTATTCATTTTAATTTAATTTTTTTATTGAAATTTAGATTTTTATACTTTTGACTTCAATTTTTTTTATTCTAAGTTTACTTTTATTATATATTTTATTTTTATTTATTAGTAGATATTTATTTATCTTTAAATTCTAATAAACTAATAAATCAATACTAGTTTATTTATTCATTGATCTAATAAGCTTATGTTATACTAAATTTTCTATTATTTATTATTTATTTTATTAATTTTAAATTTTAATTTGTATTTACATTAGGATTTTATAGATTTTGACATTATACTTTTTTTGTTTATTGTATTTAAATTTTTAATTTCAAACTAAATATAAAACTATTTTAAGTATTTATGTATATTATCTCTCCTTATTGCAAAAAGTTGTTAATTGACTTTATATACTATCAAATGTACACTTTTCCTTGACTAACAACACACACTTTTAGGGGCAAACCCATTGCACACCAAACTGCAATTGCTAGTTTAAATAATTGTAGAGTACATTCCATTAGAATTAAGGTGTCATCTATCTTGTAAATATTATATCATATTGCATGGATCTAACATTGAAGTGGGGATTCTTCTTAAGCGGTTAGGGTGTATTGGAAAAATATTTTGTAATATTTTTTATCACTATTATTAATCAGAATACATTCATAAGGGCTAATGGGTTCCACAAACAGTGGTTAGGTGGGTTGTGGACACAATTATTTAATATTCTTTCCCATATATGGGCACCTAGAATGGTATAACTAATGACATGAAAAATCCAATCCCTAAATGTATGTTGCTCGGAAGAGGAAAAACGTCTCTTGATAATCAGTCATTTATTGCATTTAAAATAATGTTTATCTTTCAAATTTGGGTGCCCAAGTTGAAGGGAAAGTATTTGAACAAAATCTGATGTCCTTCATATTTTATGGAAGAAATTCAGAGTTGGGATGTCTGCAATGAATAGCCTTAAATGGATGCCTTGTTTTGTAATTTGGGAGTTCATGTCATTCCATATAAACGTGTGAGTGTGTGCCTAGATATATACCAAAAATTCAAAAAGGACCATATAGTTTTTGCATGTGTTCTAATTCTTTGAGACCCATATTTAAAAAAGAAAGCTAAGAACCTATTTTTCTTTTGTGATTCCTCCATTAACGCCAACAGATCATTTCTAATGATTCCCCCATTCATTGATAGGAAATTTTAAAAATTGTACTGGAAAGCCACTCAACCCTAATATATTGTCCTCTCGGTGGGCAAACTGATATTTTGTCCTCCCGGTAGGCAAAACTGCTCTCTTTGATTTCTCCTAAAGCATAGGTTATAATGATTTTCCTTTTTGTTATTAAATCAGCTTTTGGGATATGTGCCAAATGATTTTTTGTGCGTATGATATGTCATCCTAATTGTCAATCACTTCATCTTTACAGGTTTCTTAGCCACACTGTTAATATGCCTTCTCTTTATAGCTGTTTTTGTGACACTCCCATAACCTGCTATCAAGATTTCTGTGGAATCTTGTCTCCAGAAAATATTCTGTTGAAGATCAGTAAGTCTGCTCCACTAAACTCTAGATCCCTAATATTGCTAATTGTACCCGCCATCTCAACTATGAGTTTTACTGCAGCTAGTTCCTCTGAGTTTTCTGGAGATTCTTGAATATATTCTCCAATACTGTCCAATCCTGAACCTTCAGATTTTATTTGATGATTCTAAGAATGCCATCAAATTCATACATCTCATATACCTTATTTTTTTCTGCAGCTTCATCATTTCTAAATTAGTTGATGGATTTTTGGATGCGGCAGTAAAACTTTTTAAAATATAAATAATACTTTACTTGTATAGGATAAATTGTGATTTCCAGTTCAAACTAGCCACTGGTTGAGATTATTAGATGACCTATTTGTTATTGGCAGTACGAGGAATCTGTCCAACTTTCTACAATGCATGTTGGCCTTGAGATAATTCCATGACTGTAAGGTAGTCGCCAGCAGACATTGAAGACAGTCACAGAGATGGGAGCATCATTTTAAAATAGGACATGAAAGTATATGAATAAAAAAGTACAGCTATATTACATTTAAAATATAGTGGCATACACAAGATGTGGTTGTTAAAACTTAAATCTATTACACGCATTCTTCTCTGAACCAGTTTTTGTGAACCACTACCTCTGTGAGTATCACCTAGATGCAATGAGTGCCAAGTGTTCCATTCATTCTCATGAGAGATGGGTTCTTGTGAACCACTACCCATGAAACATGAATCATAGAGTTTGACTCAAACTACACAGTTGAATCCTGATACAAATATCACAATTTGACTTGCTGTTGAAAATATCTCCTACTTTTCAGTTTTTGTCATGTTATAATCTTTTCCTAATACCAATGTTATGGTCATACTGACCAACCTCCTGATTCAGTAACTGTGTGATAGGAAAATATTTGTTTATTTTAAAAAAGAATCAGTTGATATCCAGAATAAACATTAATTTCATGCATTGCAACTTAATCATATGTAACATTTTAGAGACTTAAATACCAACAAACATCATTATTTTCCATCATATGCACAGTGCATGGTTATAAATCTATGCTTCCCATAACAGGAGCTAGATAGGGCTATAATCACTTCTAGCACGACTCTTATTCATTTATTTTCTTGTTGCATGAGACTCGATAACAATATCATATGCTGTCTCCATTTGTCTGATAGATAAAACTACGAGTGGAAACAAAAACAGAAGGTTATAGCTTTGGTCACTTACCAGAGAATTCAGACATTCTAATCATAATCAAATTGGGAAGGAGACCAAATCTGATTTATCATATATTGGCACCCCCAATGAATATGCATTATAGTCATAACACAAATAAATAATAAAATTGTAATGCCGTGGAAAACCCCAGCTGCTTATAATTACAAGCAAAGAACATGCAATTAAGTGGGGACACTAATCAAACCCTCTATGGTAAGGTGAACATTTGAAGGCCTCATGAATTAAGAACATCTCGTATCTGTTCCACCAACTGTGATCTCAGTGATGGCTGAACCTGTCAAAATTACCATTATATTAGCATTTTTCATGAACAATAAATTATCATTAGCATTTGTTTAAGGGATCCTTTCATAGCTAGAAACTGAAAGATATATCTTTTAAAGAAAGTAACCAGGCAATTTACCTTGCGTAGAAGGGCAGCCAGTCCTTCAGGCAATGCTTGCAAATCTGCTACAGAAGTTTCCATTTCTAGTAGTTTCCTACACAATTTCTCAGATCTTAATTTTTGTAGATGTAACTCAAACTTGCTGTGATCATCTTTCCAAGCCAGAAAAGCAGCATCATCTTTCCATGCATCTTCTCCACAATCCTTAACCATTGAGGCCAAAAACCACTCCTTTATTAGACACAAAGCTGACTTATGTGTCAAGGTTTCCCCAGCAGCATCTCTTACATTCCTAACCAAAACCGATTCTGCCACTCTTCTGTTTAATCTCTTGTAGAAAAACAAGCGTGACTCTTCCCATTGAACTACTTTTTCTATGACCCCTTTTGCAGCCATTCTGAAGGATGTGTCATGCAACTCAGCAAATCTGATAGCTATCTGCTTATAAATAGGAAGCAACTGTTTCTCACGAGCTTTAATTTTCTGTTGTATGTCTACAATAGCCCCAATGTTACGATCATTAGCTTTTTGTGACTCCATTTTAAGTGAAATCAGTTGCTTATCAAGCCTGTGCATGCATTCAAGCAGGTCCTTTGTACGGAATTTAATTTCAATCATTCCCTCTGGTTCTAGTACACCACCTTTTGCGGTTCTTTCTGCATACATTTCAACTTCATCAGAATTGATCTTGCTATCTACAACCACCCATGCCCCTCCTCTTAGTTCCCCTGTTTTCGGAATGTAAACAAATACAGGTTGCTTGTATGTGCGGAGATTTTCAACAATGGTTGATCCTGCCTGGAGAATTCCTTCAAAAAGATCCCTTTGGCCACCAGAGAACCCTCTCCAGTTTGCCAAGATGAAAAGAGGCAGCTCTTCCTTGTTAAAATCTTGTAAGGCTTGAGCTGTCTTACTTGCTGAATCTGGGAACCAAACCTGCCCAGCTTGAGGAACTACTCTCTCAGCAGAATCGAGTTGTCCAGGGTCTGCAGGAATCACCTGCATTACTGTTTGAGTCTCAACAGCAATGATACCAACAGGGATGCCCCCAAGTTTTGCTCGCCCAGTTACCACTGTTTGTGCCCACCCTTCTAATGTTTCTATAAAACTATCTTTATCAAAGATGCCGCCAAGCCATCTACCATTGACTTCTATACCACGAACTGCTGCACGAGGATCACATGAATTCTCTGGACAGTATTCAACTGGTCTTTCGGGCGGATCTAATGACTTTACAATAGGGAGAGGGCCTCCCACATATGGAGGAACATAGCTGAGCCACTTCAAGATTGCTGAGACTCCTTCTAAATCATCAGATACAGTGAGATGAACAACACCATTAGTTGCCATGATTTTTGGGCCTCCTAATTGCATTTGGGAACTGTAAACTTCCCGTCCAAGAAGTTTATTTAAAGCCGAATATCCAGTAAGAATTATAGGCTGATCAAGGCGTTGAATGCAGCGCATTCCTAGCCTTGCGAGATATGCACCAATACCAACTGTTCTACCTGTTACATATGTCAGTGTAAAAGTCTCCTGATATGCTCTTGAATATGCACCAGCAATTGCTCCACTGCCTGATAGATTCTCCACACCCAGTCCATCCTCCTTACCAATAATGTCATCTATAACCCATCTGCTTTCACCTGATTTGAGATGTATTTCATGCGCTATTACAGATGAACCAATTACCTTAAAGTCTTCAGGACTGAGGTAAAGATATTGAAATCCACGATCTGGAGACAGTTCATCATGCCATCCAACTTGAAAGCGAGCTCTTACTTCTTCTGCCACTCCAATCCTTGCACCAGAGTTGGCAGCCAAATAAATCAGAGGCAATTTCTTTTTACAAGCAAGATCAGTCACGGAAGCAAAAAATGCATCTTCTCTTGGGCCAAATGAACCTACATTATGTGTAACATCATTTGACACCACTAAAATAGTCCGCCCATTGGGGAACTCAGGAGTTCTCATCTCCATACACCAGGCTACCATCCCTACGTCATTATTTGCAACAGTGCGCTCTGCAGTGACCAAAGGAGTGTCCCAGGTCCCCTGCTTCTCAGAAAATATAAGCTCTTGAGATTTAAATATGGCCTTATCCTCATTTTCATCTTCATTTTGCAAACCCACTGTCCAGAGGCGCTTCAAAGATGTCTCAAATACCTACAGTCAAAGGCTTTCACTCTAAGAAACATTTATTTAACAATGTCAAGACAATTACCAGAAAAAAGAGAAAATGGATTTATAAAACATGTATAATAATTTCTGATGTTAAAAATTACCCAGAAATTCCAATTAAATGTTATTAACCAGAAATATAAACTGACAGAAGTGTGCAGGCATACTCACAAGTAATGCTAGGACTTAGAAATACTGTTGGAAGTTGAAACAAAATTAGATTATATTAACACAGATTATTTCCTCTCAGAAGGAGATAAAGGCTAAGGTTTCTTGTTATTCTCAAAGGACGTGCAATCTAAATCCAGAAGCAATATAATTTTATAGTAAATGAAGTCATGAAGCAGTTAGCACTAGGTCAATATCAGACATTTACCAATGAAAATTATAAAAAGCAGACATAAAACAGTGGACTTTTTGTTTCCAATTGTTGTTACTGCTATCTGCTAAAAGCAATGTAGACATTTACCAATAAAAATCATTAAATAGCAGAAATAACAACACACAAACTACTAACCAATGGAAAATCATAACAATATGTTGTGTTATTTCTCCTTGCAATAAGACGCTTGCGCTCAACTGGGCCCAGAGATTGATGTCGTGCTGCCACAGGAATTCCATGTAGAGGCCCAGTTACAGACAATGGGCAATGGTAAACAATTTCATACTTGTTTGTATCCTCCACCTCTCGATATGTCTGACATGAGAAAGAAACTCTTCAGAATAAGCACTTTATGGACCACAAAATGGAATCAAAATTCATATCAAATAACAAACAATGGTGTATGAACCACTTAATTACTTCGAACAACTGATGCATGAATTCGAAGGCTCTATGAATTCCATGCCAAGTAAACATAATCTACAATCCTCTTGTGTGATGATAATCTAGTAATTGACCATGGAAAGTAATATGATGGTCCATATCCTAGACCTTCATAATCCTATTGTGGATTTAGGCATACGATACAGCCAATAATCACCATTGCTACCTTTATTACAAGTTTTACTGGGGTAACTAATGGAGAGAATCATACATGTACAGTGCAGGTCTGACCAGTAGGATTTGTAACTACAATCCGCCATGCTCCATTTGCCACTCCCAATGAATCTAGTCGAAGCCTGATCTCCCAGTCTCCAACAGCTAGACGGTGCATTCGCACACCAAGTAAATCATGTATTCCATAAGCCAAATCTTGTAACAATTTGACTACTGTTACATCTTCCTTGCCAGTGGTTATGTCTATTTTCCTGCTGTCAATATTTATTGCTTGTAAGAATTTCAGATATTTGCACGGATATAGGAAAAAGAAAAACAATTGACTGTCATGCATGCATCCTTCCACTATTAGATCCTAGCGTTAAGTACTAGAATAAGATGAAAATGATGGATTACATGGAATCAGGAATGAGATCACTTGATTCTTGCGGACGTAATATGCAAAGAAATATGTGCACATGATCAGATTTGACATTTGCATTGTGTGCGTATAGCTCTAACTCTTCCAAAGCACCCAACAGAGATTTCACAACACTAGTGGCTGTTAATGACATAGTTGAGGCTTCTTTTATATCATCATTCAGCACTTGCAATTTGGCTGCATTGTCAATGAATTTAGGCTGCCTCACAAGGGTACGGAGAAACATTCTACGAATAGCTGGCTTGTCTACAACAGTGTACATGTGCCATTGTCGATCCCGAGAAGTTGCATACTGCTTTTCCTGGTATCCTTTAAGCTTGTCCTGAAAAACAATTTTTCGTTCAAAAATGCATGAGTTGAGTGTAAAATAAGAAAGAATCCATCAATTCAATACAAATTCTAGCTGAGAATTTCATTATGCATAATTAGACATGAGTAAGACGCACCAGTTCAAGAAAATTCGACAGAGGTGGCTCGACATGACGAAGCAAAGGTTCTTCTTCATAACACTGATTTTCAGAAGACCAATGAAAGCAATGGCGCATGGGTGGACGACCTTCATCCCTCTGTATCATGCAGCTTATTACACCAACACCAGCAACTCGAAGGCTTGATCCTAGCTTTTCATCTTTCAATGCTTTAGCCAGTTTTTTTATTCTTTCCTGTGCTTGATCTTCATCACCACTGCAGTACAATGAATAGAAAATTTTATGATATGACAAATAACAACTTAAATCCAGATGCAAAATATTCTTGGATTTTCATTGGAAATATACCAAGTCTGATGTTTTCCATCCAGTTACTAGTTATTGACTAAGCATCTAAATCTGTAGACATCACTTTTCATCTTTGACTCAAAACACATTGAAGTAAGTAACTAGGCTATATATTAATTCTCTCCTATTTTATTTTCCCAATCATCCCAAGGAATCCCTGCATGTAAAACAAAGAATATTACATGAAGACATTTGGGCACTATTTACAAATGATCACATGTACTAACATTAGTTTTACAATTACATGAGCCAAAGCACTTCGAGAAAAAATGAAGATAAATTTCTGGTAGCAGACAGTTAGACTAAAATAGTAAAATTCATCAAAAAAATAAAGTGAGGAGCTTTACCTGTCCTGAAGTGAACTCATTTGATTGTTGATGCCCAATAAAGCCAAATGAAGCATGTTTCCAAAATCAGTGGGAGTGGCAGCTCCATTCTGCACCACACCATCAGTAGGAACGGATACTGCAGGAGTTGTTTCCTTCAGTGCAGCACTTACTGCTGTTGAAAGGTCATTTAGAAATTTCAAGATTACCATGGCGCCCCATCTCTTTTCTCCACAATTTGGAGCTTTTATATCAGATAGACTAGTTGGTAGCTTGCTTCTTCTCAGAGAAGTTTCGTCTGAGAAATGCCATGATGCAATAAGGCCTGATCGGTGCCACTGCATCCTGACACTTCCCTTAACTAGGTAGGGCTGTAGATGGAAAAGAATGGGACTAAGACAGATTAACCAAGATGCTAGAAACACAAATTAAAATAATTATTGATAAGATGCAGGAATTGACTTATCCAAGAGACATAGAATGTATTGTTCTTTTTTACCTGGTACAGCCGTCGGACATATGTCTCAACAACACGTCTTTGAAGTGTATGATCACTGTGATCAAACAAAGCAACAAGTGCATCTTCAACAGCTAAAGGTGCACTCACAAGATCCTCTATCCTCTCATCTATAGCACTTTTCCTTCCAGGAGTGTATATGCGTTCTCCTTCTTCAGTAAACATTTCCAGCTCCGAAAGACTTCGAGCAATGTTAGTGCGAAGTTCACTCAATTTGGTTTGCTCCAACAATTGTCCTGCTTTCAATGCTATCTGCATCAAGCTCATCATTGGGATTTAATCAGTTTGTGATGTAACCAGCGTGTAGAAAGAGATTTTCCTGATCCTTTGTGAAAATGCTCAGAGAAAGCCATGATCTACTATTTTGAGGAATATTGCAATCTGATTTACAGGAAAGCAAAGCATGTACAATAAAATATCTTGTGTTAAATGTAACTGCTTGTTTACACTTTTCCTGAATTTATAAGATTAACAATGAGGGATGTGAATAGTGAATTGTGTGTGTTGAGGTAAATAACATTATTGGTTTGAAGAAATTCTGTATGCTAGATGGAAGGTGGATTGTAATTTAAACTAACAGTAACAATTAGATTCCTCATCAAGCAAATCCATTATCAAGCCAGAGGTTCTGACAAGCAACACAAAAAGAGAACAAAAATTTTACTATAAACTCTTCAAATTCAGGAATGCATTTCTACTTGATTAACACTGGCATGTAATTGTAGGAAAAAGGGTAATGTTGTATTTCTGTGCAAAGGATGAAAAATACTATGACATAGTTTGAAGATTCTAAAAGCAAGCATGCCAAAAATGCTTTTAAGCAGAATTAAAAATCCAAAATAGATAGAGAATATGAGTAAATTCCATTAGTGCATGGACTTTTCTTTCAGACACCATAAGAATTAATGATAACAAGCTGTATTTTTATGAAGTAAAAGACAACATACCTACAAATTCACCAAATAATTTAGAAAACTAGAGTTAACAATACCTACATTCCTGAGGATTTGCAATCAGCGACAAAATAATCAATAAAAAGAACTTGGCATTTCAACACCTTATTCTAAATCGTATGCATTTTGACCAAACTGTTGCTTCTTAACCTTTATGTATATGTTTCAGCCTCTATCCCAGACAATATCCAACGCACTTACGGAAAACTCAACTAAATTTTAACCAACATGGATGACCTTCACTCCTTATCTTTACTACAGAATCTAAAATAGTAAAATTTAAATTAAGGAAAATTGCAAATAACACTTTCAAGTTGAAGGCCACACCTCAGAGTAGCTGATATGGTTGAGAGCAGAAAACCGAACCAACTGCTCCCGGTATGCAGCAGGATTAGGATAGACTAGAGCTTCTGTTAGCAATAGTATCAATTTGTTCTTCCTTTTGACTCCCTGCAGTTGGAAACCAAATTATTTATTTCAAATCTCCAACCATTCCAGCTTAGATATTTAGTTATGCTTGAGATGGCTTTTTGAAAATATTCATGACTTGAACCAATAGCAATTCAATTATTTCTGAAAATGTTAAATAATCCCAAATCTCGTAAAAAGAATACATGATTAAAAAGGAAAACCGACAAGCACATATCCAACTAATTGCTTAAATATGATTTTATGATTATCTGTTCGATAAAAATACCTGATGAGAAAGGACCATATCCACCACCTTCAGGAGATCCTTTTTATGCTTTAGTCTCAGACCTTCAATCACATCAGCCTGATACAAGCAAAACCTCCTAGATTTAGACTAAAACTTAAAAGAGTCATGTGCTTCTGTCTTTTCACTTGAATAATTCAATAGTAAGAAACTCCCAAATTTCATTAGAAAAGCCAATGCATTCAGTAACCAGCATATAACTAAAATCCTAAAAGCCTTCCTTGATAGAGTAAATTTTTAATTCATTACTCCATTCCTAAGCTCATCAATTACATGAGAAACCAAGAAAGATAAAAGCTATTCTTTAGTATTGTATTAAACTGCATGCCATGTCAACCATGGGGTTAGCTGTTTTCTTCAATTTTTATATGAAGAAGTCATGGTATCTATTTAACTAACTCGCACAACCTGCATATTTTGACTGAAAAGCTCTTCAACACGTAGATACTCCTCAAAGAGTGACTGGACAGTGATGCGAGCATGACTCTCACGCCCTCCCTCATAAGACTTTGCAAGACTCAACAGAGGTTCAACAAGTCTTTCTTGTGAAACCTTGTCTTTTTCTGGGCAAGAAGAAAGGAACACCTGCATGTGGAAAGTTCTTAATCATTTACTACCATTTATTATCACAAAATATTACATATTTCAATTGCTACCTGCCACATTGTGGTTGATCTACTGACATAAGAGGGACAAATAACACAGATTTATAATATTACCCACCTCAAAGGCTGCCCGTAAAACCTTTGCTGGAAAATCTGCCTTTCTTATGGAATTTGCAAAAGATGTTTCATACTCCTTATATATTGCATCCAGCTGAGAAAGCGTATGAAGATTACAAATATATATTAATGAATTTCCATGAAGCATATATAGATGCATGGTTTCCTAAATGGTTCAGTCTAAATATGTTACTACGAAATAATAAACCTGAGATTTTAGATCTTTTGGTAGCCGAGTTGCAAGCACAGCCATGCACTCTTGCCACTGGAGTAAAGGAAGTTGAGGATCGTCCAAACAATTTAGCAAAGTCTGCACAACCTGGCATGCAAAAGATAAAACATTAAACTTCTCTAATTTCCAGGTTTTAATTTCATCAATTGAACTACAAAAATTTCACTCTCGAAAAGAAAGATCACTGACATAATTAAAAATCAACAATGTCCCCCTTATTACAATATTTATCATAACCATAGAATCTTCCCATTGATGAGAAATTCATTCATTTACAGTAACGCAATGAAATTAAAGTTATCTACACCCTGAATAATTATACAATCATTAGAATTTTTTTTCTTCCATTTCCATCTTGATATAGCAGACAATGCCTGCTGTTTTCATTGAGGAAACACAGCATTGCATGCTGAGGCCATCTTCCTAACTGTCATGCATGACAATAACCATGCTTTGGCAATCCAAGTACGTTTCATCTTATAGGTAAGATAGCCATCAACTTTCAAGTGATTCACTCATTAAAATATAAAACAACTAATACTTTTGTGAAGTCTAGATGAAAAGCAGGGAATAAATATTAAATATGCATGCCAATGCAAATTATAACTGATAAGAACAAAACAATTGGAATCAATTATAAACAAGATTTTCAATTATGTTGCTCAAATTGGTTCCATGCACTTTGAGCCTGATTTTGACACCAATGAAAACAAGTGGCAAGTTTAACATCTAGTTGGAAATGTTATTTACATTCCAGTGTCTGATTAATACAAAAATAGAGTATTTTGTTATTACAGACTGTATGGTATATGCATAGATGGAATACTCATGAAAAAACTGACAAGTTGAAAAAGCTTGCCAGTTATTCACAGAATAACTCAGCCCTGAGTTTTTGAGAAAAACTTATCTGTGATCCACAGATGACTTGCCGATTTCTCAGAAAAAAATCTCACAATTTAGCGAAAATACTCCGCTACACTTGTTTTATACCATGCAGCCAGAAAATTTTCATGTTTTTCATCATTTTGGATTTGTTTTGTTTTACCAGTTGTAGACAAGTCTACAGAGGTTTGGGTGCTCATTCCAGCTTGTAATAGTGGATTTTCAGCAGCATGTTTTGTTTTTGTTTGTTGTTTTGTTTTCAAAGCACTTTTAAAATGATGCTTGGGTTTTATATTTTGATTTTTTTTTAATTTTATTTGATGTTAGGTTTTAGAGTAATTAGTTTTATTTAGTTCTTTTTTGCCAGGCATTTACTGCTGCGAGGGTTTTGTTTGATTTTATCTGCATTTTCAACTTGCTAGGGTTGATTTCCATTTTCCCAGAAAGAAAATGGCATCCACAAGTAAGGAACCTGGAAACAAACCCAGGGACAGCAGGTATATAGTAGAGTAATTACAAAACACAACTTCAGCAAAAAACCATCACTGTTGAAATCCCTAATATCTATTTCTGCACATTGAGTAATTCAATTATGTTTGTAACTGACTTGTTGCAACAGCTGAAGACTGTTGCACAACAATTGAAAACTCGTTATGCAACAAGTAAGAATTGTTGAGAACCATCTAGAAAAATGTTACAAAACAACTAAAATAGATGTTCTCAGTTCTGCAACTGCAAACTTCTTATGCAGCAGTAGAAAATCTTCTTACACAGCAACTGCAGACTTGTTGCATATCAACTAAAAACTTGTTACACAGAAACTAGCAGGTTGTCATAAAGCAACAAAAAGTTGTTGCACAGAAACAAAAAACCTTCTTACACAACTAAAATTCTTCCTTGTCACCATCTACTTCAAAACTGGCAGGATTTAATTATTGCTAAATCCTTCCCGTGAAGCAAGGGATTGATCAAGTCATCATGATCAATCACATACTTAGCAAGGATGATCATTTATTTATAAATACGATATCCATATAGTAGTAAAGTATTGAGTAGGAATCAAGGGAGTTCAAAAATGTCTAGGCCATTTGCAAAATGTTTGCCACCCTAAAAATTTGGGGTGTTCCTTGTTCTGGTGGCATTAATAATCATCATTAAATAGTCCTCAAAATAAACATCTTTAATCTTGTATATGAAACTATACCTTAAAGCCTAAAGGTGAAGTTGGTATATATTGAACTCATTTTTTGGTCTATGATGCTATGTTGCTGAATCCATGAATTATGCAGCTAGATCTGGGTCTGATCCAAACTAGATCCAAGATCCAGTTTAGTGTGGCACGGGATTCCATTAAGTGGTGGCAGATAGTCTGTGGGTTTGTCTTATTAGACAAATCTAGAAGAACCTGAACAGAAACTGGGCGAACACCAATGAATCTGCACAAATCTACAGAGATAAAACAGCATTTTTTTTAATTCTTTTTAGGCTGCAAATAATTTTTATATAACCTTCATATTTTTCCTTTGGGTTAAAAAATTATCCATATTCAATGCCTCATCATTTGGCATGAGAAGAGGGGTGGGCACACAAATTAATAATTTCATATTATCCTTGGAAAAGAGATTGGTATTTACTATTTTTATAAATATGAAATGATTGCAGACTATGGTTTATCATTTTGTAATTTTTAGTTATATTGATGTTTTTGGGGGCTACATTAAAAGGTTCAAAATTAAATATTTATTGTTTATCATTTCATATTTGTAGTGATTACAGATTTCATATTTTTTTGAGCTAATTTTATAACAGTAAAATGTTCAAATGATATTTTGTTTTGGTAATTGATATAATTATTTCAAATTAAAAACATAGATATTTATTAAATTATTTATATTACTATTTAAAGTTTATAAATATTTTGCATATGAAATATGTACATTGTTCCTAATATTCCTACCATATATATGTGTGTATGTATGTATGTAATACACATACACTTACACTTTTATTTTACGGATAAACTCAACCCCCAACCCCACAAAGTTTTGCTGAAACTGCAAACCCAAACCAGGATCTGAACCAGAACCAACAACATAGGTACAATGTGTATTGTACTTTAATTTTGATCTATTTATGAAGAAAACAGTAATATATTCCTTGAATTCAGTAGTATACATATTTTTGGAAAACAAATTACAAATAATGTGTTTCTAAATGTTCGGAAAAGTTGCCAAGTGTTTCCCACATTGCCAAGTCTCAAGTGATTCAAAATTTTGGGTCAGCCGAGTTATTGTCAAGTCCAAGTTTTAATTTTTTTCAACCATGACCATATGTACACTGTATACAGTATAAGTGAATCAGTCATGAGAGTAGCATTATTGTTTTTGAAGTAAGCCAAAGAGGTTGTGGCTAAAGAAAGTGAAGCATGTGCCTGAAATGTTCCTCTGTGTGAAGGTGAGAAAACAAGGAAAAATTTAAATAACAATTTTATTTATTGTTAGTCCAGTATCTAGAAAGGATGTGATTAAAATAGTTTCACTCACTTTGTTTTTGTAGAGTCCAAGTTTTAATTTTTTTCAACCATGACCATATGTACACTGTATACGGTATAAGTGAATCAGTCATGAGAGTAGCATTATTGTTTTCGAAGTAAGCCAAAGAGGTTGTGGCTAAAGAAAGTGAAGCATGTGCCTGAAATGTTCCTCTATGTGAAGGTGAGCAAACAAGGAAAATTTTAAATAACAATTTTATTTATTGTTAATCCGGTATCTAGAAAGGATGTGATTAAAGTATTTTCACTCACTTCGTCGATGTCATGCTCATAACCTGCTAGAACCATCCGTGCAGCAGTTGTGCTAGCAGCAAATCGCTGATGAACTTTTCCAGCCACGGCAGTTGGAGGACCAAGAATAGGAAAGCTTCCATGAAATGGTTCTGCTTTCCTAACGGCAGAGGGATCATCTAGGTCAAGGCCCGCAATTAAATCACCAGCCTGTTGTAAAAAGTAGCATAAAAGTCAGTTTAGTAGTTCTACCATATTATAAGTAATACTTTGCAAGCTGACATATTTTCAGGATCAAGCATTAACATTAACTTTTAAGCAATGATATATCGAAAATTGTAGTGAAATTTTACAATGTAGGATCTATCCTGCGGCTCTTACTCATGGTAAAAGAACACATTTCTGAGAACCAGTGATTATTTCTATAAATGCATTGGAGAATTTGGATATTCAAAACAGGGGTCTATGCAACAGAAGGAATAAAAGCTTTGATTAGAAAAATTGTGACCCTGTTTAGGAGAAAGATGTTTAAAGTAATTATTTAAGATTGAGAACTGCCATATGCTGCAAATATTTGTCACCTTCCAAAATGCATCACCTTTTGCAGTCTCATTGTAGTGCACCCAAAAGATATGGCATATACCTTGTTTCTATACTTCAGAGGAAATCTGAAATTGAAGGAAAAACAATGGGCGCAAATACATTCCAGTACTACCCATTCCATACAATTTCTGCATTTTATTTTTTTTTATGAAAATTAGGGGCCTTTAGCGACACAACCAGAAGAGTCAGTGGTTTCCAAATTGAGATTTTTGTGAACTTGTAGACTGATTTCAATCTTCTATATCTCTCAACCAACATTAACTGGATATTACTATACAATATAACACAGTTAAAGATTCTTTTGAGAATATGGTCACATGGCATCTTAGTGCCCATGAAAGTTGACCTTGCCCAAGGCCTTGTTTTTTAATTAAAAAATCACAGATAAAAGCATTCCTCAAGGACCAAAAAGGATTTCAAGTTTTTTCTGCAAGTTGTGAAAAGATAGAACCCTGTAAATCTGGACATGGCAGTAATGATAAATGTGCAAGTTGATACACGCAAAAAGTATGAAATGAGATAAGGAAAATTATGCATTTCAAAGGTGTCTATTTTGTCCTGGCCCAACATTATTAAATTGCAAACCTGATAATACAGAGACATCAATTCTTTGCAGTTGTAGACTCCAAAGCAACAAAGGTAAAAGATATCAACTAAGATAGAAAATCTGCTAATCAAACAGGCATAGTGGAAACAAATTCATAAAAATACTATAAGAAGGTGTAAATATGGGTCATCTTTCTTTAGTTTAAATACATGGCATTTGACAATCAAAAAGCTGTTTGAATGATTATACCTGCATTGGCTGGCCCTCAGACATCTTAAAGTGTATCGTGCCAGCAGCTGGTGAGAGTAAAGGCATACACATTTTCATCACTTCCACTTCTGCGTATGGAGCATCAGTATCTACATGAGAACCATCTGGAACCAAGAACCTCATTAGCTTGCATGGTGTCTCAGCAACTAATTTAGATGGGTCATGGTCATTCTGTAAAACATGCCAGTTTACAAAGCAATAAGAATCATTTAAATGGTGCAAAAAGAAGTAGAAGTACACACAATTAATTAACACTAATATAACTTGTTAAGCACTTAAAACAAAGGCATGGCTATTTTATGCTCTGATGTTGTAATAAACATAGGCAGAAATTGTAGTCAGATCATGCTTAAAAAAGGCCTCTCCCAATCCAAAAACTAACAAACTTTTTCAAAGTATGCAAACATTCAGAGTAAACATCATGCAAAACTCTATTTCTTATCTACTGTACATCTAATAAATGGTAAACTATTAATACACCATTAATAGCTCCAGACATATATAAAAGTATTAAGTTGTCCTGAATAGTCTGGAATTAAATGAAAAAGCAGCAGCTAACTCTACAATATAATTTGAAAGACTATGCTCAAAGTTGGTATCCAAGCCATACTCAGATGTCTTCTTTCTCTGTTAATGGCTTTCCAATGTCCATAAAAGTTCTGTGCATTTCCAAAAGGATGCGGACAACAACTGAGGACAATAGCACCCATTCTAAGGCAACAGATGATTTACTTAATTTCACATTTTTACAAGATGTTCAACTTCATCATATATATACTGCTACTACATCCAGGATGCCTTTAAATAATAAAAGAAGCTTTTGAAAAGTATGTTCTTGAAAAAGAAGCAGCTATTTTTGAATCACCAATCTCGTACAATTTTATCTTATACTTAATTAAGAAAAACATCCTCCTGTACTATGAGGTCAAGTAAAACAATAAATATGGGACTACTTTATCAATATACACAATGCTTTTGAAAAGATGGCTCTGCTCCTGACGTCTTCCACGGCTAGGGTTTCTTCCCAACCATAATCACATGGCAATGTAGACACCTAAAAATGACCTATTGCTCGTATGCAACGATTTTTCTAACATTCCTCTTAAACTAATGATGGTTTAGCCATAACTTGTGAAATTTATCTTACGTTTAATTTATTGTTGCAAATACATTCTAAATTCAAATTCACAATTTCCCTCTAATTCCATAATTAAGTAATTTTAATCAATTATTTAATTATTAAATGTCTAATTAATCTTCATCACTTATTCTCCTATAAAACAATTAAATAATTATTATTATTTAATTATTCCCTATGTTTTTAAAATTAATACTTCCACTTTGTTATTACATTTATGTAATAATTGCATTTAATTCATCAAATCCTCCTAATTATTAAATAAATGCTAATTTATTTAATTTACTAATTATTCTTCTCATGAATAAATAAGTTTATTTATTTATTTATAATTCCCCCATGTGCAAATAAATGAATTTATTTATTTATTTGGATTTATTCTTCTAGTTCTAACTAATACTAAGTTTCAGTCTACTAATCAATCACATTTTCTAACTCATCAATCACCTTTTTCCGACTAATCTATTCACTTATCAATTCAATCTATTCCATCTAATCAGTCTTCTGATCAATCTATTATGTTGATAGACCAATCTATCCAGTCAACTCTTTAATCAATTCACTTCACTTCCCAATCAATTCACTTAACAGATCAATCAATTATGTTGACAAGGCAATCAAATGAGTTTACTCTTCAATCAATCTGAGTTCACTCTTCAATCTCAGAGAATCAATCCAATCAATTAAGGAATCCTAATTGAAACCCCAAAATTCTTATAAATAGAGAGCTAATTCTCATATTTTGTAGCCACATGAATTATAGACTTTCAAATTCTTATGTTGTCACACTTGAGCTTGAAATTGAGAGCCCATGTCGCCTCAAGGAGAAAAACAAAGGACTTAAATGGTTTGCATTTGCATTTGATATCATTGATTTCATTTAGTATTGTTTATGCATTCATGTTTCCTTGCTTTCTCTTTAGATATTAGGGAATACTAACTGCTATTACCAGATCTTTGTGGTTAGATTTGTGTTGATATTGCAGGTCCAGATCCAATTATTACCCCTGATTACACCCAACTGCAATCACATGGCAATGCACAAACCATTCTACAGGATTCTTTGTCCTCGGGTGGCGACAAAAAACTCTAATGGTGTCAGGGGGTTGTTTCCACTCAGCCAAACTGTGAGCATAAACCCAGAAATGTGCGAATGGTGTGGTTGGGAACTCTTATGTTGAACGAAAGGATGATTCACTGTTGATACAGATGAAGAGTGGGGGTTTCAACGGGTTTGAGAAAGGTGAGGCTTCCTCTGCCTTGATAACGAATCGGGCCCTTTTGTTGCTGCTCAGGGCTTGTCAACGATCCATCCTGAGATTCGTGGAGGGGAAAATATTGTGTGCAGCAGGAAATCAAGGGTTTGAAGGGAAGCAATGCAACGGCGACAGGATTATACGCAACAGCTGTTAAGAAGGCTTGCAATAGGGGAGGCAAAGCGACCAGTATAAAATGGATAGAACCCCTTGCAGACAAGCTCACTATCAAGATAGACGAAGAGACTAAAGAAGAAATAGCAGAGAATGAAAAGTTTTTTATGGAGTCAAGTTTGATTGGTAGGTTTAAGGGTTTTTGGCCAAGTTTGGGAGATCTTCGTAAATGGATCTTAGATCATTGGAGCCATTTTCTGGGAGCTAATATTCAAATTTATCCAGGAATATGGGGTTTTTTGTACTCAGGTTTGACAGTGTGCAGGATAGACAGAAAGTTTTGTCCACACAATGGAGTTGGGAGTATTTGCTTTCAACCCGACAACTGAATCTTTCAAAAAGATTCCTGTATGGGTAAGATTACCAAACTTACCATTCCAATTTTGGTTTAAGTAAGTCATGTTTTGAAGCTATAGGCAATACCCTAGGTAGATTTTCGGAGGTGGACAAGGGTTCATTGGGTTACTTTCACACTACCTTTGCTCGCCTTCTTGTCAAAATGGACACGACAAAAGCTCCTCCAGCAAAATTATCTTTGAGTATTGCTAGTGGAATGTGGGTGCAACCCGTAGACTATGAAGGCATCCCATTTAGATGTAGAAGATGCTTCCAAACCAAACATGTAGCTGCTAACTATTCAAGGAAGAGGGTACATAAAAAGGCCTCCTGGTGGAAGAAGTCTTCCCCTGCATTTTATTCGATTGCAATAAGGGGTGAAGAATCAGAAGATGAAAAAGATGATTTGGAACAAAGGTTAGAGAGCAATGTGATGAGGGTTCTAGAGACTGCCAAGAATCTGGTCCCAGACAAAAGGTATACAAAACTCACAATGTGATGCTGATAAGACATTGTCAAGGAAAAAGACAAATAATTCCTCATTTACAGATGTGAGCACAATAGGGCAAAAGGTTCATCACCAGACAAGGAACCATGTCTCAAGTTTGGAGGAGAGAAGTGGGACTATTCTTGAGCCCTCAAGTCATTCTAAGTCTTTGAGAACTAGTGCCATGGTTGGTTGTGGTCTTGAAAGTACTAGCATGGATTTGAGGGGGAGCCATGACAGCAAAGATGGTGAGTCCTTCACTTCACCGAGGTGGACTAAGGAGGCTGCTAAACTAGAAGGTTGGCAAATAGTTAAAAAGAAGAGGGAAAAGAAATCTAGGAAAGTAGGGGACTTTGATATGACCCTCCACTCTCATTTGAAGAGTGGATCTACTTGTAATGCTTGATGTGAAGGCCTGTTAAAGGGTCTCACCTTGTGTTGGTTTCTTGGGGAGGTGGATCCCTGTTGTTTGGGCCAGGTCAAAACCCTAATTTTAATAAAAAATTCTTTATCACCGATCAAAAAAATATACACAATGCTTGAAAGCATAAATTCAATAAACCTGAGAAAAAATTTCAAAAAAGTATAATGAGATAAATTGACAAATAGATGAAGAGTAGAATAGATTATCAATGTGCACATACTGCTAGACAGCATAGCTTAGAAGAAATGAAGCATTTCACACATATCTAGAATCAGTTATAATCCCACCACAATACTTAAATAACCACTAATGAGGGTGCAGGAGTTGCCAATATGAAGTATGAATTCAACTATTGCACTCCAAAAGTCAGTGCAAGCTGATTCCAAGTAAATGGCAATCTGGATGTACATTTCCGTTATATCAAAATCACCAGCATGCACGGCAGAGATGTGAAAATGAAAACAAAATATTACGCTTCACTTCAAATTTCAAAAGTTAGCGGGTATGAATAGAAAGGGATTAACATTTGGAATGGTCCAGAAAAATATGGAAATGTAAAATTCTATGCATTATAAAAATGTACAAAACATGGAAAAAAAGTTTATAATCAACTACAGAAATATCCATGAGTATTTCATTAAATTATATCAAACATGCTTAATTTCATGAGTTCCAGTTTCTTTTCTTTTTTATTCATTTTGATTACTTCATTAAGATTTAATTTCAAGTTTCTTTTTTCTATTTCTTAAAATTGTAAGCACAAGATCAATTTTTTGAACTTGAAAAAAAAATTATTTGCTCTAAAGCCAATTTAAGCCAAAGAGGTCCAACCAGATTAAGAACTCCAAAATATACCAAACCTCATCCAAGTTTGGCTGGACCCAATAAGATTGATGAAGCAATGGATTTGGCAAGCATGCACGAATTTAGCTTTGAGTTTACAGTCTAGTGAATAATTCAAGATCTTGAAGTGCTAAATAAAATGAAGTTATTTGTAAGAGTATTAAAGTACATCAATTGTGTAAATCCTTTTCAAAACTGCAATTGAAATACGAGGAACAAATGATAAAAGATATTTATGAACACCTGTAGCAGGCAAGTTCGACCATCAATCAGAAGGCGAGTGCCAGCTGCCTCTTCTTCTGCATATATTACATGACTATTCACGTCCAGCTGCCACAAATAAGTTATCCATTTAGTTAGTTATGGCTTTGAAGAATAATATTAAATTTTAAAAATCAGCTTTAACTTCATGGCTGCACTTTGAACCCAGAAATATAAACTCTTTTTAAGAAATTTAATAGGAATTGCACTCTGAACACAGACTTTGATGCTAAATAAAGAAATGACAAGAAGTTTATGATGAGCAAACAATGAAATTCTTTAGAAAACCTGGAATAAACAGGGCCGATAAGTTATCGCAAGAATTGGCATACTCAAATGAGATTATTATTAACAAAAATAATATCTAAATACATATTAAAGAACAAGTAATCAAACTTTCAATATTAAACAAGGGATCATTGTAATAAGCAAAAAATCATACTCAATGCCCAATACATGTTACAGATAAATTATTAAATTATAAAACAAAATCAAACCAAGAATTGTTTAACATTCAGAAATTTGTATTTTAACTTATAATGTAGAAAGCATGAACACAAAGCAAAGGAGATAAAGAATGATTGCCTGCATCAGTAGCCCTCCATCACGTAGAGTGTGTATTTCAGCTTCAACTTCCGACTCGTTAAGCTTTAGTCTATAGCTTCCTGGTCCTCCCCTTATCATTTCAACCTACACAAAGAGCATGACACATCAACAACTTCAAGAATAAAGTAATTTCTTCACAGCCTCCAAGTATATCCCTTAGAATCTCAAAACTGATTAGCACAAATAACATATATAACTGTCAATACATACCGTATATTTGCTCCCTTCAATGTTGAGAGAAACTAAGGAATTTACCAAAGAGATATTCTACAAGTCAAATAGAGGCCATTAATAAACTAAAAGACTGCTATAATGAAAACTCAACTTAGCTGCAAAAAAAATTTCCAATTAGTTCAATTTGCTCATACTTCAGTTTAAAAACATTGAACATTCATCTTACCTTGGGAGGAATTTGTCCTTTCTCAAGGTAACCAATATATTCAGAAACCCTTGCTGCACTCATTGTTGATGCTTTCTGAAATAAAACAAACCTGTTAGTCCAACTAAGCAAAATAGCAGATTTCACTCCTCAAGCCTTTCCAGGTGTTATAAATGAGATTTAAAAGCTTACATAGAGGGCTCCTCCAACAACGGAAATGTACCAAGGTGGTCTTTCTCCTCTAACACGCATTGCAATCCGACTGTCAAGCCAACCAGTATGGATCTTGTTTTCCCTGTACTCAGAGGCCTACAAAGAGAAAAGTTTGTCATTTGCAGGGCAATGAATCCCCTAATTTACATTTTCCAGTACCAGAAAATATACTAAATGTTGTCAATATTTCAAAAATTAAAAACTAACATACATGAAGAAGATCTATTGTGTAATCCACATTAGTACGAATCTCTCCTCGGATATGAATTTCTTTCAGTCCAAGTACCATGTTGGCTATTGCCAAAGCTCGAGATTCCCCAAAAGCAAACACATGACCTGAAAACCACATCAACTATTTTATTCAATTAAAAAACAATATAGTCTAAGCAGAAGCATCAGTGAATTTTCTGAAAAGAGATCTGTATATACCAAACTGAGAGTCAGAAAACTCGTGAATTCCCCCACCCGACTGCAACAGGAACAAAAAAGGTAAATTATAAATACATTCAAGTGGAATACATATATAAATTTTAAACACTTTAGGAGTTAGGTACATGATTTTTTGTAAAAGCAACCATCAAAACAACTGTGAAATATGAAACTCAACACCTAGATATATAAAAGTGCTACACACGGGCTCTGATGTAGTAGCTAGTGATAGTCTTGAGAAAGATTTATCGATATATTTGCCCTAAAGGTGAGGGACTTTCCTAAAGAAAAAAAACAACTTAGCAGAAAAGACCAATTGAAGTAGATGGATTTTTATGGAGTCAGACAGTTTGTAAAAGACTTCGACATAAATTTTAGCAAGGACTCGTAAATCTATCCCATATGGAAATATTTTATCATTGAAATCCACAAAGCAAGATCATCATTCATGTCATAAAGGATGAGGCACAAGAGCAACATCAAAATCTTTTCTTGATATAGTATGTATAACAAGCATTCCATACCTTAACAGAAAAATATGCCCATACATTTGGCTTGCTTTTAAAGCTGAGTTCCTGAAATGTTTTACAGTAAATATTAGTCATGAAACAACAATCCAGTCATTCATATCCTAAACAGTTGCTTCTTAATATACTTCCACCCTAGTATTTATCTGTAACTTTGAGCAACATTACCTGCACTTTTCCACCAGTAGGCTTAAACCCATCATCAGGATCTTCGCTAGTCACGCGGACTGCTACACAATGTCCTTTTGGTCTGACAGATTCTGCTAGATCAAAGTCAAAGGAAGTAGCAATGGCTGATGTCTTTCGCCAAGCATCATAACCTCCTCCTGCTTCCTTTCCATAAAATCTTCTTATTTCTGAGGAACACCCAGAATGTCATTATATTTTAAGTGCTAGTCAAAGACACAATGTCAAAGGAGAGAAATAAATGTACAGTCCGAAACAGCAAACAAACCTGGAATTTGCCAAAGAGGAATACCCATGCCAATAGCAACTTGGGCTGCAGGTAAATTCACTTCAGCTATCCATTCTGTAACAGGATGTTCAACCTATAAAGACAATAGAAAAGTTAAAATACCAATCGTTCTATTTGCCTCATGACAACCATAACACTTGATAATTTCAACCCATATCCAACTAAATAATTAGATCCATGCTCATCATATTTATTGGCATTCTTAAATTCAATTCTTATTACCTGTAAACGAGGATTGAGTTCTAAGAAATAATACTCCCCAGAATCCATGCTATAAAGATACTCAACAGTGGCAGCCCCAACATAGTTTACACACTTCGCAAGTCTCCGTGCACCTTGTTCTAACTGCTTCACTGTCTCTGCTGAAGCAACAGTAATTGGACCCTCTTCAATAATCTGCAATCATACATACTGGCATTATCAAGACAAATTTCGGATACCAAGTATTTGTAGATAATGATAGAAATGTTTAAAGTGCAGAAAAGTCATTGGCTTCTAGTAGTATCAGCTCTCTCATACTCTCCTCTCCATATGTGTGTGTGTGGGAACAAGCCATCAGTATCTGTTTCTGCATGAGCACATGCGCAACCATAGAGAAATATACACATATATGATATAATCATATGTGTGTAAATGTGTGTGTGTGTGTGTGTAGAGAGAGAGAGAGAGGTATGTACATCTATGTGTAAATGTTGATGGAAACATATCCATGTTTGTGTATCACTGTGGAAGAGTTCTTTGCTTTGTGAAAGTTATGTACTATGTGCAACAAAGTACTTGCAGTGCCTAACAAGAAGACTGGACAAAATAATATGTTTGCATCATTTTCCACCTAATTCATTTCATGTGGATACTCTGCAATCATACATACTGGCATCATCAAGACAAATTTCGGATACCAAGTATTTGTAGATAATGGTAGAAATGTTTATAGTTGAAGTGCAGAAAAGTCATTGGCTTCTAGTGGTGTCAGCTTTCTCATACACTCCTCTCCATATGTGTGTGTGGGAACAAGCCATCAGTATATGTTTGTGAATGAGCACGTGTGCAACCATAGAGGAATATACACATATATGATATATGTGTGTAATTGTGTGTGTGTGTGTCTAGAGAGAGAGAGAGAGAGAGAGAGACATATGTACATCTATGTGTAAATGCTGATGGAAACATATCCATGTTTTTGTATCACTGTGGACGAGTTTTTTGCTTTGTGAAAGTTATGTATTTTGTTTGCAACAGAGTACTTGTTCTGCCTAGCAAGAAGACTGGACAGACTAATATGTTTGCATCATTTTCCACCTTATTCATTTCATGTGAATACGGAATAGAGAAGTCTCAATAAACAAACAGGAAAGAGGAATGAATCCTAGCCTTTTGGTGCCTTCTTTGAATGCTGCAGTCACGACTGTGTATTGCTGCCACATTTCCATGTTGGTCACAAAGTAGTTGCACTTCTAGATGTCGGCTCTGTAAAGGAAAAGATATATATGATATCATCAGTAATGGAAAGGACCAACTTCAGAAGAAAAGGAAAATAAGTAACTGTACCACAAATAATATAAATCTCCAGATCAATTTTCCACTTTATTAAAATCTATTATAGATATTTCTATGTGCAGCTGCTAAATATATCATCCAAGTACGTGAAATCATTGACGGACAATAACAATACCTGAGATGCAACCTTCATGATAAATATAGGAGAACCTGGTACCTCACCCTGGACTTGTTTGAACAGGGCTTTGACCTCATCGTCATTATGAACCTACATGTGGAACACGGACATTAGGATCTAATGTATATGCTGTCCGGTCAGATCTAGCTAAAAGGTGCTTTTGTATAAAGGAAGATCTGCAACTAAAACATAGGAAGCAATTAACAGTAAAAAAAACATTACAAAAGTGTAAGGAGCCATGTTACCCCAAGTTTCCCAGACGCGGAGGTGGGGAATCGGGGAAATGAGTTTTTGGGACAGATTTTTTTTGGCCTTTTTAGGTGACGGAGGGGATGGCAGAGGGGATGGGTATACAAAAAATAAGGAAAATTTAAAATATATTGGGAAATTCTAAATATTCATATGAAAACATGGTTAAAGCATGCTTATGTACATTATAGAACCTTAACATATAAGGTTTGTGTTAAATAATTTAAATTGAGAGTTCACATGAGAGTCGAAATCAAACAAATTATCAAAATGCAAACATTTTTAATATGGGAAAGCCAGGGGACATGTTTACAGGATGTCCCCATTTCCAGGACAGGTCAAATAAGCCCAGGGATGCGTCCCCGGGTAACACTAGTAAGGATTTAACATAAATAAACTTCTAACGGCAAGAAAAATTAACAACTAATAGGAAGCAATGTTCTGGTATATTCAATAGTCTAGCATGACCTTAAGTATTATCCTGATGCAACCTGAGAAACAAAATTTGAAAATACACAGGCAATTTATCACTCTCAAAAAAATTCACAGAAGGTATCAATCTCAAAATCTCATTCTTGACATGCTAATGGGATGGCCAGTCACAAAAGAAAACAATGATAGAGGCCAATATTTTGACTCACGAGAACGAGATGAGATCCTTTCTTATGGAACTCGGAGAGTTGACTATAACAGAATACACACTACGAATTGATTGGTGGCATGTGTTAGCTATATTTACATTTCAACTCAATAACTGTGATCTGAGTCCAACACGGATGTACTTAATATTCATTTCAATATTCTTTGCCATTAACATACAAATAAAATGATGAACATCTTGATTGAAAGGGCATTTGGTAGATGACAACTTAAAGACCTGATATAAACTTTTCAGTTTTGGGAGATACAAGGCTATAGATAACGGAAAGGCGTCCCTATGATTCTTAAAGAAGCATGGTCACAATTCTACTTTATGATTGGGCAGATTGAGAGTACAGAATTACAGATTTTAGCATCAAGGACCTGCTCCTCAAAGAGCTTAAGGGATTATTACTTTAATATATGTAGAAGGCAAGCCTATATTGTACAAAGAAACACTGGATGGGGGCAATCCTTTTTAATGTTATTCTGTTGTTTTCAACAGCAAGCTGTATACTGTTTCAATGTGTTATAGCCATGGGGGATGTAATGACTAATATTCTTATTTATATTAATACAAAAAACCCAATGATGAATCCACTTTACACAGAGCTCACAGGACTACTTTTCTCTGGGATCCCCTTTGCTGGTTATTGATCTGCCTTATAAGGAAGCCAAAAGTGTCGTCACCACAGAATTTTTCAAAAATCCACCATGCTGCCTTACATCTTGAGTTCCATACAATGTGGAAAAAATTTTACCTAATTATAATTGTTCTACCTGATACCTTTAACGTAATTAACATAAACTGTTTTTTCCAAAAACTGGCATTGAGAAAAAAACTTCAGAACTCTTGTTTCAAATTTGTTGAATATGTAAGAAAATACTGAAATGTAAAACCACTAAGAAAATATTGACAACAGTGGCATATGATTGAAGTGAAAACGAAGGGCTTGGAATAAGAGTTTGTAGTGACCCACAAACATACGTAAGAGTTCCTAGCAGCACTGTGAAGAAACTACTCAACATTAGCCTCTTCATGAGAAGATAATATTCAGTTCTGCCTACAAACCTTTCGAATTCCTTTACCACCACCGCCCCAAGACGCTTTTATCATAGCAGGATAGCCAACTGCCTGGCAACTTGTAACTGCTTCTTCTGTTGTATAGACACAAGCTGTCTTGTACAGATCTTCAGGTATAGAGTCTAAACAACTCTCAGGAGGAATCTTTACCTGCATACACATAAATAAATGCACCCACACTGTTAGATAAGGAAAATGACTGTATGCAAACATGCCCAAAACTAGTCATTGAAATTTGAGTCGACACTGAGTAGTCCAAAAAAAAATTAAAAACACCAACTCACATTAGAGCCACTCCATGGAAGGGTTGGCACACCAGCTGCTTGGGCAATCAACGAAGATCCAATTTTATCTCCAAGGGCTGCCATGGGTCCAGAAGGGGGTCCAAGAAATATTATACCCCTGCTCATTAATGCATCAGGAAGTTCTGGATTTTCTGATGCATGGCCCCAACCTGGCCAAACTGCTGAAACACTTGTGATTTCCGCTATCTGTGGAAAATAGAGATTAAAGATAAACGATGGTTAATATCAGCAAAATTCTAGATAAACAAATGCAATATAGGGAACAAATTGACACATCTGATACCACAATAGATTGAAAAACAAAAGAGCAAAGAATCACCTCTTAGGCCATAGTAATTTAAAAAATCTACCACAGGACAGTGTCAAAATCAAAAGTAACAAAAGAGTTGGGAATAAGGAAGTGAAGCTACCAGTCCACTCAAACAAAGAATGCAGCTGTAGAAATTCATGTTCTGAAATATGCTCCAAATACAAACTTTGGAAACTGTAACTTCATTTGAAACTAAAACATAATGCAACACAAACCTCTGTAATGAGCTGAACATTTGCATAGTTGTTATTATTGGTGCCTCCGGGCACTTCAACAAACTGATCAGCAATTCGAATATGCTCTGCATTGATCCTCATGTCCTCAGGCGTGGCCATTGCCACCAGTAGAATTGCTTTTTCAGTGCCAAATGTTTCATAAGCCCATGATCTAACACTACGCATAAATTTGACAGCTGCCATGCCATTGTTGGCAATCAGAATACTGTGGATTGGTTTATTTCCACCAAGTGCAAAGCAGAATTGATCTATTTGAGACAAAACTGCAGCAGATCTTACTGCAGTTTTTCCATTAGGAATTCCGTTGGCACGAATTCCTTCCCCCATGTTATTCTGTTTTTTGCCTTACACCCTGCAAAAAAAAAAAAATCATTCTGATCACTGAATTGCACTTTATATAACAAAGGGAATGACATATAGCACCATAACAATCATTTCAAATGTATATAAATTAATTAGATCTCTCATTAAAAATCCAAAAACTGACATGTCAGGCTCAAAGAATCCATTACAATACACAATACAAACCAAAAAAATTAAGCTTGAAAACTCAAAACAAAGAGAAGAATAAACCACTACCCATTTGATAAAAATATCGATTGAAATAACCAATGAGAGTTTTCAAAAGAATACTTTTCTATTGTATTTCCAAATCTTTTAAACCACCTTAGAGTGGCACCAAGCTCCAAAACAACCACATGAGAGATATTAGAAGGTGAAGAAAGCAAGAAAACACCTGTAGAAGATATTTTTATAGTTAAGTAAAGAATAACTATCCAACCTCAACTGTCAAATGGGACAAACTTAAGTGGTAAAAGCATTGTTGCTTCCAAAACAAAGCCCCATGCTCCAATCCCCGAGGGACATGACAAAGCATTGCAATTAAGTAAAACACAACATCCAATATGCTTGGTCAGGCATATCCAAATAGATAAGACTGGGTGAATTTGACAAAAAGATACACTCAATTGAGGCATCCAAGGAAAAAATCACAATGCAAAGTTTTTACTCTTTACCAAAAGAATATAAAGCTATCCACCTGAATTAGTGACTGTAATTTTTTTTAAGAAATTGATGTCCACGTGACAATTTGATGTTGTCTATATGTTGTCTCACAATGAAATCCTGATTTCTTAGCAGTCTGGATTCAAGGACAAGTTACACCATTCCATTTATCTGATGCACAAGCTTGACCCAGAATTTCTGTTAAGTCCACCAAGGGAATGAAAGATATCAAAAAGAATGTCTCACATTAGAGCTAACTTAGACCATTTTGTTAAGTGATATATAAACTGATTCACAAGGCTTACTAGGGTGCTACAAGATAATAATACAATTGCCATGTCCTTGTTTTTGCTATTGCAGTTGACTTGTCCATGAGGGAATCAACCTTCCAAACAGCACCATATGATACAATTGCCAGCTCAGCTGACAAAAGCCAGAGATATGCAGCAGTACATGTCTTTGTTCCTTTGGAGTTTTTTGGCTTAGAAAACTAAGCCATGAAAATATATATGGTACATGAGGTAAGAAATTGATTTGCTCTCTAATATAAACAGCCTGGACTAGAAATTTACGTATGGACCAAGAATTTTTCTTGTAGCCTCTGGTAACCTTCATAGCAGTGTACTTGGTGACTAGCATATGACAAGATTTAGCTAAGCCCAGCTCTCTTCATAGAGGCTCCCCATAACTGATAGAGTACAATGTGCAGGGTATAATTATAAATCCTGTACATCAGCATGTAGTACCAAAAAGGTATTAATCACCTTGCCAATAGCAGACAATATCAAAAATTGCAGAATCTAGTCATCAAATGCCTGCCCAGAACTGCCTTCCACGAGCAGCGTCTCTACATATTTGCAGTTGCTAGAAGTTAACATCCTAACAGCCAACAGAAACAAAGATTTCATTTCAATCCTACATTATTTCTCACCTTAAAAAGGCAACCAATTACTAAATAAAGCTTGAATTTTGAGTTATCGTTTTTCCCTAGTCTGGCAATGTGGCTTACCAGTAACCAATGAACAAGAAAACTATAATTTGTTGAAAACACTCTGACCAAGGCATGGACAGGAGGAAGGTAACAAAACAAGAAAGAATTATTACATTGACTGAACCTTAAGATGAAAAAATCCTCATTGCAAAACCTTCGGATATGACAAGCATAACTTGTGGATTCTCACATAAGTTACCTGGGACATTGGTGCATTTGAATAGCAAAATGTGCCAGCCTGGAATGGGCTTTATACTGCTCTATGTTAGGTTTATAAATTCTTGGGATTTACTTGTAATCCAAGACAGGGATATATCTCTATTTAGCACTGCGGATCATTCTTACATGACAGATGAAACCTTTGTATTTCTAGACAGTTATATGACCTTTCCTATTAAAGAATTGACAAACAATTGCACTGACCAATGGCAGGCCTGAGGCTATTCCATTTCAAATTTATAAAGAGTACAAAAATTTGAACTATATATGTGTGTATGGTGAAACAACAAGGTTCCCTTGTTCCTGCAAGAGGCAATCATACAAGCAAGTGGCATACCAACTAGTCTGGAACCTACAAAAGCACCTTCATCTTTACCTTTAATGGCATACATTTGAATTCATTCCTATCCCCTTTTCGAAGTTTAGCTCATTCTCGCATATGTTTGGGTGGATAAGTAGAACTTGAAAATTTGATCACTGATTTACTATTACCGCCCAATTACCCTTAGAAAAAATGAGATGTCCTCTTTGAACCGAGTTCTCTTAACACCAATTATCACTATCCTAGAACCATAGCAACTCCAGAGCAAGCACAAGGAAAGTGGATACCTTGTCGAAGATACTGTTTACTATTTTTGTCAAGAACACATAATCACTGGTGTGGAATTTTCAGGCCAATTATATTCAGTGTTCACACACGCAGACAGGAGCAAGACCAAGAAGACTAGCCAATTCAGATAAGCTAGTCCCCTATTAACTTTCAACCAATATCCTATGTCTGAAGAACCAATCAACGTCATCCCCTTTATTGTATTGGAAATTACAAGCCACATATGGAGAGAGGACCTGATGGTCCTATCATGAAATGGGATTGCAGACAGGACTAATTTCCACGCCAGATAACAATTATCACTCTAGCTCTCATACATGTCTACTATGCCTTAATAACTCATGAACTAGACATCTACTCAACTCTGCTGAAAATTGCACTTCAAACGTCTAGATAAGCTGAAGGTTCGACCATTAAGAGTGCGAGTTGTTTGATGTTAGAGCAACTCGTCTACGGAAATAGGTTTTGAGTTTGGATCCTCACTAACTAAAATTTTCAACGGACTCAAAATTTGATATGTTGATTGAGATTGTATGTCCAGAGAACCAGAACTAGGAAGGCTTACCAATTTATATAAACTTCAGTAAACCTTATTTAAATCACATCCAGCGAATCCCTTATATCTCAGCAATCCATACGCAAGATATGCACTCAAACTCTATTGGCAATTACAACCCGTCCTCCTTGAGCAAGCCTGAAGATCCCATCATGAAATGGTCAGTTAGTTCACTGGTGACCAACTCATACACAGGGCATACGACTTGGGTTTTTTATCCTACCAATCTGAAGTTCTACACGAACTCGCGGCATTTGAAACGGAGATGCCTTGAAGTAATCAAGTTCCACTTGATGGACATGCCCCCTCACCCAACCGCCCCATCCTCCTCCTGCCGCCTTAAAAATATAAAATGTATAAAACTAGAAGTGTTGTTCCTCAAATTAAATCCTCAAGGAGATCATACAAGAAGCCAATGGGGAATACCATCAAAGCAGATGCTTGACTTAAGACAAAAACAAGAAAATAAGAGATTAAAAGATGACATTTTTCTAAAGTGGTATCAGAAATTACCTCAAAACAAGTACATGTGAGACCTGCAGTCCGCAAGCCCGCTTATGTTACCACTTCCAACAAGTGCAAGAACAATGAAACCCAACTGAGCGGACTAAAGAATCAGTGACATTTAAAGCTTTTTTCTGTGGGTTATATGAAATAACAATGGGAGAAACACCGAAAATAAACAAGAGGAGTAGGATAAGTCCACCACAGTTTAATGATCAGTTGATCATGCATTTACTGAACTATGAGGAAGGATGGTAGAAGCATTAATGAGGTGTGAATGAAGAAGACGAGTAGGAGGCCCCCACGTGAGCCAGCAACCTAGCCAACTCAGCACTATTGAACCCATCAAGATTATCGTAGCAGCTGCTGCTCACAACTACCTTCCTTAAATCACCCAGCTTCCTGTCTTCTATGACTCCCTAGCACCCACTTCCTCCCCCAACGTCTCTGCCTGCCAGTCTCATTGGAAAATCAAATTTTTGTGAGCAATCAAAACAGGGTAAATCACAAATCTGTTGGATGTGATGTTTTCGACTGTGGGTCTCACAAGTTTGATTTGCTTCAATGCTCTATGCACTATTCGCAAATATATTTTTACTGTTCTTCAATTGTTTTCAATTAATCAATATTTTACATGAAATTTGGTGTCAGGGTGTGATGTGGGATGTGGGGGTTTTGCAGATGCACAATTTGTGTGATCCAAAAGAAATGACAAGTGCCTGTTTATGGTCCCTTGACTTTTTTGATTAAATTTGATTCGATTGAAGAGAAGCTTGAGCATGCATGGCCTTGTGTGTAACTACCAACTACATTCCTCCATAGAATATGAATTGTGTGTGTGTTTTTCGAAACAAGTTAGGTAGGTGAGGTGAGGTGAGGTGCACGCCGTCCTTACCTTACCTTCTCTCTACAATATATGTTATTTTAAGTTATTTCTTGTATATGGTTGTTTACTTAGTTATTAGATCACCCAACCTTTATAATTCCTACCAACCCTTCTTACTTCTTCAAACTTCTATCTTTATTTCCATTACACCTATGCTACTCTTCAAACCAAGTGTCGTTTATCTTGTCATTTTCCAATAATAGCAAATGGGATAAGTAGGTTTTTCAATACTCTTTCCCCAACTGAAATCAATGTTGTTATAGAGACCACTTTATGAGAATTTATTTTTTTTTGATAAAGATAGTTCTATTATATGTTTACTTAGATTCACTCATGCAAGTAGAAAGCTTTCTTATAATTATAGGGCTATTATAGTTTCCAAATTGAAAATGAGTTATAGGAAAATGGGAAGATTGAAATTATTATATATTAATATATTAAAAAAATTGTTTTTTTTTTAATAAATTACATGATAAAAATTTATAATTTAAAAATAGTTTTAAATTAATTAAAAATAAATTAGTCATAAAATTACTAGTTCCATAAAAGTTTTCTAATAAATTTAAATAATGATTACTAAATAAATTAAGTATAATGATTTAATAAGCGTAATGAATCACAATCTAAATAAATAAATAAAAGGGAATAGAACCTAGTTTAAAATAATGTAGGAAATAGTAGGGGTTTAGTTGAAGGTTCACTATCTTATTAGGATGATTGAAAATATCACAACCAATTAAAAAAGAGGGAAAATATCCCTTGTTGACATAAACTAATCTAAATAAACTTAGATAATGAACTAAAACAAAGGTGGTGGTCAAATAGGACAAGAGTTTCACTTAGTTCTAAGATAGAAAGCTAATGAATAAATGATGTTGAGATCATTATAAATCAATTTGTCATTGTCATAGAATTAAATGTTTCAATATGTTGAATGTCTCAGCATTGTTCAAACAGACACACAAAATAATGGAAATCCATCTCAAGCCCTATTAATTTGATTTGAATTATTGCAACACCCTAAAATGATGCACATAATAGATTTAGTCTCATGGAATTAATTCAAGAAAATTGTACTTGAAGGTCTATTTTCTTTTTCTTTTAGGATGTTTGAAATTGTCAAGGCAATGTCTAGTGGCATCATTAAGGAGTTTGTCAACTCATTAGGTAAACAAATTATCCTAGGTAAACCATGTGGTAGACCAAATGAGCAACAATGAGAAAGATCAAATGTAACAATTGCAAGCATTCAAATGACCTATAGAATGATGCAAATATAACTCATTTGTTGCCCTTTAAAATTAGAAGTGTGTTGTAAGAAACCACCTTATTTTTGGAGCATATATTTTAGTGCAAAATGAATTTCTACAACATGTTGAATGAAACATGTTTTAAATTAGCTTAGCCAATAGATCAAAGCGATAAATTTTGAACTTAATTTAAGTTAATATTTGGTATTCAATAATCATTCTTATCAAACCAATCTTGCACCACTCATTAATGATCTAAAGGGATAAAATGTTGATTTTAAGGCAGGAAATGAATGCATAAATAATAGTAGCAATGGAGTGATATAGAGATGAATAGTGAAGAATAGGTGTGATATTGTGAGACAATTCTAATCCTAGAGTATATCACATGTCAATATATTATTCTATTAAGACAACAATGTTAAGGTGGACACAAAATTAATTATACCATTATATGTGATCCGCTTTAGTGAGAGTAAATGTAAATATTTTCAAGTATTTAAACATTCTTAGCCAATAAGAAAATGTTAGTGAATAGATTTGTCTTTTCAAAAAAAACCTTTTCAAAATGACTCATGAATACCCAAACAGGAAGACACAATCTAAAACTAACAGTTGAGTCACTTGCAATGGTTATGTGCTTGAGTGCTCTCTGAATTTTGATATGAAGGTACAACTCCCTTAGTTTGATTTATAGTGAATGATTTTCTTATTATGTCTTTAACCAGAAGGCACAAAAGACATGTTGACATTCATCCATCAACATGAAATGAATGTGAATATAAATTCAAATAACTAAAAGAAAATTAAATACATGGCACACAAGCCATTTAATCAATCTTCCAGTATATAGAGAAACAAAGGAGAGATTGATATTCCACTTTACACATGTGACTGAATAAAACCTACATATTTTATAAAGAACACAAACACTCACTTAGAACAAGACGATATCCCAAATGTGATTGAATCAACCAGCGAATTGGTTCTAATCAGAGAAATATATCGTTACAACTAAAAGATCAAGAAAATGTATTTATCCTTATTTTAAATACATAATAAAGATGACCAACGGATCATCCCTATCCCTACACAAAATCAAGCTGCAAAAATAAAATATCCCTCATCTTCCTCTATTACAATTACAAAAGAACAAAAAAAATTCTCTTGCGGCGTATAGACTTCTGAAAAAAGAACCCCCTTTCTTGAAAAACTTTTTCAAATAAATAATATATTCTTGTCACTTTTTGGTTCCTATAACCGATTCTTGAAAATTTACTAATTATCTATTTTCCATCTTTCAATTATCTCCTATGGTTTTATTCCTTTGGACTTCACTACTTTACAAACATTGGAATTAAAGTTTTATAAATTATGTTTCGCAGATCAAAGGGTATATGGACAAATGGTGTTTAAAAATGAAATGCACTTCTTTCCAGTGTGTTATGTGTCTAAGATTCATACTGCTCGCATGATAAGAAATTATGTCCCAATCACCATCATAACACTATATTGAGCTCGACAATCTATCTCAAACTTGATAACCTACAACTGATTGAATATCTTGATGAACTGAATGGACAAGTGAAAGACAGTGATTCGAGATCACCGAGCTACTAAGTGATATGTAAGGCAATTAAATCAGTCAATGTATTGTCATTGATGTCAACTAGTTTTGACTATACTTATCATGATAGTTACAAACATCTAAAGAAGAATAAAAAATGGTAAAAGGAATGAGATATCTACATGAAGATAAGATGGATGCGAAGAAATGACTAAGGTATACATTGGGTAACTTATTGATGAGGTCTATGGCATCGTATTGTTGACTTGATTGTATTACATTAATTTTTTATGTATTGAAGATCAGAATTGAACAAGTTTATGTGGTCGGTAATTGAAGATTTATGTATACACCAAGCTAGTGTTGTGTATATCAAGTAACAGTAATAACCGAGTTAGTTATCACTGACATATTTTGTATTGACTGAGTGAGAGAAACAAATAAAGTTTAGAACAACAACTAAATTGATGAGTTGGCAGATTGCTTATGATTCCGAGGTAAAGATAAAGTTTGCTATGATGATCTAACAACTGACAAAATTCAATATTGATCGAATGGAGAATGATGAAATGTGTTATAGACACATCTGCTGAGGAAGCTTGAAGTGGCAAAAGGAACGATGGAGATTAAGAGGCAAAATCTAACAGATGATAAGAAAATGGTTTATGAAGTCTATTTAAAGAGACATGAGATTCATTATTGAGTCTAGAGCTTATTGACACTGTAGGAGAATTCGTGTGAAAGGACTATTTTCATACACCACTAATCAAACTGGTTACAGACAGAACTGAGATGAACTGTAGGCATTACCGAGTGTCGGGGTATTATTCACCAAGCTGAACAAGATCGAGGATATGAAGGATTGAACTAATATTGATTAGATGAGGTATTTTGAGCTTAGCATAGATCTGAAAATATTGTAATCTAAGTTATATTTTGAATCAAATCACTATTGTATTAGTTTAACCATTGTTACAATAAAATCTCTTAATCGAGTGGACTTAATAGTCTTTTTGTATTTCAATATGACATTAAAGGAATGTTGTTGGTTTTCTTGTTGACCCCATAGTGAATGATGGTAAAGAGTTAACTGTTAGTGATAAATCCTCTAACCAAGTCACACCTCACAGTGTATTTTGTAACCTTTGACAAGGTTGGCTCCTAACCAAGCTCACTTCAGAAGAGTGAATTATTTTGGGTTACTGGTCCCAGGTGGTTTTTCCACTAACAGGGTTTCCACGTTAAAAATATGTGTTATGTGTATTTGATGTGATTGGATTGTTATTTTACTTTACAAATTTTATATTTAGTCAGATCGGTAAACAAAGTATTGAAATGACTGTCAATCGGTAGATGAAGAAAAAGTTATTGTTGATAGCTTACCGAGTTGATAATTTGTTTGAAAATTTTGAATATATACATCTAGGAGATTTGGTATTGTAGGATAACTAGAACTAACTGATTCACCCCCTCTCTTAATTATCTAACAATTGGTATCAAAGCATATTGGTTGCTTGGAAGGAAAGTTTAAAGGACTTAAGCTAAAGATCACGAGATGTATAAGAGAGAGGTGTCTAAGCTGAACAAAGACAACTTCTTAACATGGCAAAGCAGAATGAAGTTGCACATATCTGGAATTGGAGAATCTGCAGTATTCTACTTGGAGAATTCTTACATCCAACCAACTGGACCTTTGACTATTGATCAGTTGAGAGATAGACATGAACACCACATGACAATGATAAAGATTGTTGCTGCCTTATCTGATGCAGAATTTGAAGACATCAAGACATGCACTAATGCTAAAGCAATGTGGGACAAACTTACACTAGTTCACGGAGGAGATGAAAATGCAATGAGAGCAAGAGCTGAAAGCCTTAGAGGAAAGTTTGATGACATGAAGATTAAAGAAGGTAAGAATAGTAACTGAATCAAGGAGATTGTCATTGCTATTCGAGGAGCAGGAGGTGTTATTGATGAAGACACTGTTGTTAGTAAAATTCTCAGAGCCTTGCTACCAATCTATGCTATTAGAATCTCTGCAATTCATGAAATGAGATCTGTCCTGGGTAACACTCTTACACTTGATAGCCTAATCGGTAAATTGACTACTTTTGAGTTGGATAACTATGATAACAGTATTGTACCAAATGTTGAGTATGCATTTTTGTCATCTTTAAAAATTGGAAAATCAAGCAGTAAACATATGATAAGAAATGAAAGTGATAGTGATAGTGATGAGGATGAACTTGATGAACTTGAAGCACTAATGGCTAGGAGACTGCAAATAGGTAAAGGAAGATATATGGGGAAATTACCTTTGGTATATTTTAACTGTAAAGAGATTGGTCATATTGCAGCTAGGTGTCCTAATGAAAGGATGATGACAAAGATAATGAACCATCCGGTGAAGAAAGTTTGACAGAAAAGATCACTGAGATCATGGAGGCAACCAACAATATGATAGAATAAGTAACCGAGACTACAAAGACAAAGGCAAGAAAGTATGTTACCTTATTGAAGATGATGATGATACCGACACTGACACTGATGAAGACAGTGAGGTGGTATTCGTAGCTTTGAAAGAAGATAAGAAGAAGAAGAAAGGTATGTAGAAACAACACTTATTTCTAAAGTTAGCAAGAATGACACATGGATTATTGATAGTGGTTGTACTCATTATATGACTGGTGATGAAGACAAATTTGAATACCTTGAATATTATAATGGAGGATCTATTAAAATGGAAAATGATACACCTTGTCTATCATTCCAGCACTATGTTCTCTCCTAAATGAATCTACATATTAACAATAAATCATTTCCTTATTAACTAATTGAAAGAAATACATGTCCCTACCAATACAATTAACAATCATCTTAAATATCATTTCACCAATTAACTCAATTCCCCAAGGTTTATTATTGCTAGTCTTGTTCACACAAAATTACCAAATGAGTAAAATTAAACATTAACTTAACAAACAATTTAAGTCCCTATTTAATTCTATACCCATAAAGTATTACTTTATCTAACAATTATGTTTTCAAAAATAAAACCAAATATATATTCATAAGGTCAACTTAAAGGAGATCCATCCAATAAGAAAATACCAATAAAAAATC